>CAFUXE010000129.1:23123-59650 GCA_903364295.1 Serranus cabrilla | reverse complement strand
TCCGTGGACCGTCAAAATCAAATGTTTACGCGGACTACACGTGGAGGACTGCGATCCCAAAAACTATTTTGCACAGTCAGCCCAAGAGGCACGATTATTTTCCCACCAGACCTGGGAAATTTGGTGCATTAGTCGTCCTCCCCTTGACATATTTAAGAAAGATATTTAAGGTCAAAGTCTTGTTTGGATACTCTGAACCGCTCACACAATATATCTCTAAAATAGCACTGGACTCAAGTCCTGTCTCACGGTTCAATATTGTGTTTTGCTTTAAAGTGAATGACTCGTCATACAGGGTCAGTGGTTGTGGGGAGGACTGGGGGAGTGGGGGGTGATTGCCAGGAGGAAAGCAGTGACTAGAACATCTGTTAAACCTCTGTATAGTGGAAAGGATATCTCCAGCCGTGCGTATTTACGCATAAATATATCCAAAACGAAGATAAGAATTTAGCAGTATACACACTGCTCATCGTCTTGAAATAGTTTATTATAATGAAACCACTTTTTTTGTTACAGTCAAATTTGCGAAAATCACAATAGTATTTAACCTAAAATGCATAGTTGAAACCCTCAGTTCTGAGTGGGTGAGGCCTTCACAGTGGTTGCAAAATGTAAAATGTAAAAATTCTGGCACCCACAGCAACTTTATCTAACTACTGTACATAAACTAGGCTACATTACTTTAAGCTTGACGTGACATTATAAATGGCTTTAATAATGAACACATTGCTCTCCTGTCACTTTTCATGAAGTGATTCGTCTCCGTGTTGGCGTATTAATCATTACACAATTGTGGAGTATTTGGAAAGGTTTTCCTCTAACTTTCTCTGAGTACAACTGCAGACGGGAAGAGAAGTGGGGAAAGCGCTGGGGCGTAGATCCATGTCCGTGAGTGACAGAGCCGGTCGTCCAATCGGATCTCCGAGCGCCTCTGCTTCTCTCCCCTCTGCTGGTGGACGGGGGAGGGCGGGCCGTCTGCCAAAGAGGGGAGTGCGCGTCGGGGTGAATGGATGACGTCGGGAGGCTGGCGCCAGCATGTCTGGGACTGGCGCGTTAGATCAACACAGCTGGGCCGGGATAGGACACACAGCTGGCTCAGGCCTGCATTCCTCCACAAAACAGGATTGTGAGAAAAGGGGAAAATAAGACCCAAATAGGAGCAGAACGGGACGTGCTTTGATGTAAACTAAAACGGAGCAACATTTGGAATTTTTAAAAATATAATTTTCATAAAACTGTTTGACCCAGTGGAGGGTTAGATTTTAGCTGTCAGTGAATGGACGGTTTAAGCGCCCCCTTTATATTCTTTACGAGTTTCTATTATAGTTCATCATACAGGCATCTGCAACAGAGCTGTAAGAGAAATACTATAAGCTCCCATTACATAAATAACGGGTCAATAAATCTATATCCGATAAACGATCATCATGATAAACATTCTTAGTAATTTACTCATGTAGAAAATAGCCTTGTTTTCCACTGACCTTTTACCTATATTATATAAATATCTTATTTTTTAAACATTTTTATCTTTGTATCCACATTTTTGTTTGAGCTGTGTTCTAAAATAAGCTCATATCTATTTCTATTATAACATCTGACATTGTAGTTTAGAAAAAGTGTTTTCAAGGTCTTGACACTGTCAGACATGCAGTCAAACTTAATGAAGGGTTTACAGCACTAATCAAAAAAGAATACACCATAATTATATAAAATTGAGCATGATTGACTTTTACATGTTCATTTTTATTGGAGACTTATTCGTCTGATTTATAGCTGTTTATAAAAGTAAAAGTGAGATAGAAACGGTGGTGAGGTCTATAATTAAAACAGCCATTTCTCCTCCAATAGTAGCTGAAACTAATTAAAATATTCCTATTTTCACTAAAGATTCCAAGAAACTTTTGTTGTGCCCCTCTTTGAGAACTTTCTATCTATTTCGCATAAGTAGCACCACCTGAAAGAGGTAACTAATTGATTGACAATCCCCTTTAGGCATCCCAGCCCCTAATTTCCTCATTCTTTCCAACCCTTCCACAAGGTGATATCAGCCAATGAGAGCGGACTTGCTCTTGACACTGACCAATCAGAGCGCGATGCGAGCAAGGGGGCGTCAGCGGGCGCGTAGTGTATAAAGAGCTAACTGTACGTCGCTGTCAGAGCACTGTAGCTTTTCAGGACAGCGCTATAGGAAGACTACAAGAGAAGGAAACCGAATTTACACTCAAGCCGAGGCTCCTTGTTGTTGTTATTGTTTTCATCATGAAAGCCATCAGTCCTGTCCGCTCGGTGAGGAGCTGCTACAAGGCCGTGTGCTGCATTTCGGAGCAGAGTCTCGCTATCAGCCGGAATAAACACTCGTGTCTGGAGGAGCCGCTGGGCGCCCTGTGCGACATGAACGACTGCTACTCCAAGCTGAAGGAGCTGGTGCCGAGCATCCCGCAGAACAAGTCGGTCAGCCAGGTGGAGATCCTGCAGCACGTTATCGACTACATTTTCGACCTGCAGATCGCGCTGGAGGCGGAGGACACGGCGACGCCGGAGATGGTTCTGTCAATAAAGGTGAGGGGAGATGCGGGCTGCAGGGTGGACTGACTGATGCATGTCCTTCACCACACACTGACATTCACTCACACTTAGTCTAGTTATCTGCACTATACAGACATCTGCTTTTCTCTGCATGATTTATTTTAACTCGCGATTCCACCAATCTGTTGATTTTATGAAGTTTACTCCACTTGCAACACCATATGCATCCCCGTTTGCATGCAGGGCGCCGATACTGTATTTGACTGTGATGCACGTACAGTTATTCTATGCATTTAGAATAAGAGTATTGTCTTAATGCTTATTTTTGCTCTCTTTTCAGACTGCGGACCTTGCTCGCAATTTCTCCAAAGAAGAAGCACGGTTGTGCCACTAAGATGAGGATGACAGATCACGGTATGTATTAATCATTTAACAATTCATCTTAATATCTGCCAAATTCAATAAAATCACATGATAAGTGTGCCCATGAACATTCTAGCCTCGGGTAACTTGATTTTGAATTACAGCTGTGGGTTGTTTTGACTTTCAAAAAATAAATAAAAGTTTTAATACCAGCGAGAATAATGTAGGCATTGATGTGCTGGGAGACGAAGGTCTTCTTACCCTCCACATTCACCACGGTTGCCAATTAGACAGGCCAGTGAATGTGTAGCGGATTCATTGCTATCTGCCTGGGGTTAATGAAAGTTCCATGCTAGGCGCCAGTCTGTCTGCTCTCCTCTGCAAGGGAGGGAGGGAGGGCGAGAGGGAGAGAGATCTGACTTCACTTTTCTTCCTTTCTCTCCATGCAGGTGCAGGGAAACACATGTCTCCACTTCACTCCGGGCAAGAGGACAAGAGGGGCAGAAAGGGTGGGATAGGTATTTGGGAGAGAAGGAGAAGAAGAAGGAGGAGGAGGGAGGTGGAGGGTTTAAAGAAGAAAAGACAGAAAAAAAGTGGACTGTTTCCTAGATGAGTGGGGATCAACAGTGGTGCATGAGCAAGAAAACAGAGACTCATTCTTTGGCCCCTGGACAGACAAATCAACACACCAAAGCAGAAGCCAGGATTGGAAACTGAAAGCGACCGGCTTTGTATGCCCTCGTCCAAAAACCTGGGATCCCCCATAGGTAGAAGTAGAAACCTTGTTGTTTTATTTTCCTTTTTTTGTGTGTGTGTTGCATTCCAAACCTACTGTAAGTGGGTTAAACTCCACACCCCAACCTGAAACCCTCTCTACACCAAGTCTCACATCATCTCACATTATTGTCCCTGCATTATTTCCCTCCTCTAATCTGATTTCTAATGAGACTGTTACAATGAATGTGTACATATCTGCTGTGGGTATGTAAGGTGTGAGTCAATTTGGATGTTGGTATTTTTTCTGAATGGGAGTTTGGGTTTTCTTAGGTATAATCAGAACTCTATACTAGAGTTAATTGTAAGTGTTTGTAGGGATTGTGTTATTTCTACAGACAATGTGCTGTGAGTTTCATAAACTCTTTATTATAAAGTTTGCTTTGTATGTATGTATATGTTCTTATGTAATGAAATAAAAAAGATGTGAAACAGTTTGGCCTCATGGTGTACTTTTATGAAATGTGTGTGAACTCTACACATGTTATACAGAAATAAAGGTGATGCTGACAAAACTTTTTTTCGGCTTTTGGATGACAATGAAATGCTGATACAACAGGATGTATTCAGATGAATCTTGAGGTTGAGTGGTTGGAAATCAAAAGGAGGGAGTTTCCTGTAAGTGCTTCTAATTTTCCAAAGAATGAGTTACCAGAAGTTTAAAGCAGCTGAACTTCCTAAATGGTGTAAGAAGAGAGGATGTTGATGTGTGATCAAACCATTCTGATCATTCATACATTTTCAAATCATTGAGCATTCATGAAAAATCAGACCAGCATGTTGCTCGGCCTGAAAAGTTGAAGAGCATCACCTGTAACGTAGCATTTATACAAATCAGGAGTGGGAGCTTCACTTATGTAATAATAATACAGAAAGAATACAGCTGTCTAAAAATGTATGAGCAGTTTTGTACATTAATGTTACTGTACTTAGCTGATCTCAAAAGCTGACCAAACTACTCCACCTGGTGGAGTCATCTGGAATTGCAGGCACTATATACAGTCTATGGATGGAGCACATCACCAGTGACTCTGCTAATAGACTTTGTCCCAGTGTCTGGATATATCCGGATCATCAGTAAAAAATAAAGAAATCTGTTATTTACAGTCTTACAAAACTTAGAAAAGAGACAAGAAACCAAACAATCAGACTCTCCATGTTTAAGAGTTTTAGAAACTGTCCTAGTTCAAGCCTGTATGCTGCTAATAGTGAGGTTACAACTCCATCTAGTGGCGAAAATGTGTCATTGGCTCAAAGTTTTTCAAGCTTGTGGGTCACTGCACTCTGTGTATACTTACATACATACAGTATAATGGAGAGCATGTGAGCTAAAAGATGTTAATATAATTTTATCACTTTGCAATAAATACCACTTTTGTGAACACAAATATTTATTGATTCTTACGGTTAGATATTGTAGCCAATAGCCTTGTTTTTCATGCACTGCTCAATTTTGATATTTTGGACTATTTTGCTTCCAAGTACACATTTAGTTTATTTGCATCTGTAGATTTCTCCTACATTCAACAAAAGTTAGCAGTAAGATAATGCCTCATTTGCATTTTTAAACATTACATGTCAGAAAACTTTACCCTTTTATCATATTCACCTGTAGTGTCTCCCCATAAGATGTGTTGTACTACCAAAGCGCATTCATATTTTACCTACACAACACTACTTATACTTCAACACTATATATAGTGGCTACTTTAGCATACTAATTTCACATACTGTCAGTACTGTCCATACATGTATACAGCTCTTCTGTTCTTAAACAGTTATATTGTACATATTTGTGATAGTTTTCCCTGATAGTATATGTTTCACATTAATAATATTTAACTGAATTATCTTATTCTACATGATTGTCTACATTGAGTGTTAAAAACGTTTCATTTCATTTTTATTTCCTCCTTAAATGTCTTTAGCATGCATCAAAGTCACTGTGGATTTAAAGCAACTTGGCTAACCCTGATTGTGATTCTGATGTAGTGTATCCATATCTAGCCCCACTGTTTATTGTTTTGATATGACCACTTTACATATAGACATAACTCTGAATACTACTGCGTCTTGCACTTCTACTAAGATGCTAAATTGCATTTCATTGTGTCAAATCTTATACCTAAATTGTATCTGATGTAATTTCATTTAAAATGTGTTATGAGATCAAGCATTCCATAACACTGTAATAATTCAATGTTATTTCTACCACACCTCAATTATGCAGATCACGGTTATATATAACCATAGTTATAATAAATATAATAATTACAAACCATGGGTGAATCAACCCCTAACTGACAAACATAACTTTTACAAAGCCAGTATGACTACATGAGACACTAGTTCATGTTGATGTATCTACTTTTAAAAATATATATATATTAAAGGCCTATGGATAATTTGACTATTTAAATGTTTTTAACTGAATGAACCTGACAACAAGCAAAAAGCTCAACCAGAAACAATGCTCGAGGCCTTAGAACTTTAACCCTCACCACAAGATGGGGGTGTTGGATGAGGATGCAGCAACTTGTGTCCCCCTGACATCCCAGGAATGTGAGCACTCTAAACACAAGATAAGCTTGATGCTTTGGATCCAAACTTCTGCAGGTCAAGTGCTGCTTTGACATAGAAATGCAACCCTTTGACCTCGCAACAAATCCCGATCAGTTTGCTAGAAGACAGAGATTACTGAGCATGAGGTGAAAACCAAAGCAACTCTAAAGCAACCTCAATGTAATAATCCATCATTAATAACATGAACTACATGAAACCAACTCTGATCAGTGTGGCCATATCCTGAACAAGTTTTGGCATGTGTCAAACAAAAGCCCATCACTGCTGTTATATTGACGTGGCAGCACTTTTTCTGTTTGTCTGTCCCCGTAGTGAGCTTCCAGTGTGAGGTATTTCACACTATACTGTCAATGACTTTAAACACACATGATGTATTTACTTACATTCCATATAAACTTCATGGATTTTTTTCAATGACACAGATATGATAATAATGTCATGGCAAATCTTTATCCATCAGGACAATGTTATATGAATAGTCTGATGTATCATTGAGCTCTGCAGAGTCACGTCAGTCCTTCCTCAACATTTTGTTAATATTTTCTCATTCAGACCACATCACACCACACACTTTCACAGAAGAGGAAGAAAAAGAGGGTGGAGATGATTTTATTTCAACTATGTGGAGTGAAGTAACAACTGTCAGTATTTCTAGTCTCTGACATCTGTGTAATGTTGCAATATCATGTGGTTTACAAAGGAAATGTCTTCACTACAAGACACTTAGGAATGATCTAATCTAATCCAGTGTAATAAGCAACAAACTGTGTCAGCTTTTTCCCTCACCATTGATCCTTTATATATACTGTATATAAAGTTATTTGTTGCTAAATTGAGTGAATGAAGCATAACTAACTTATCTTGCCTTCAGAACATTTGTACATTTCATGATTTGAAATGACAATGAAATGTAGTTCAAATCGAGGCATGACAATAGGGCCTGCTCTGGTTGGGAGTCTGCTTTGCCTTGGCCAATGGGGGTCAAGTCATATGGCTTGGGTCTAGTAGCTGCGGGTGGGGGAGGGGTTGTTTTCTTTCAATATCTCCTTTGAGCCAATAAGCAAGAGTGGTACTGAATGAGTCCAATTATCATCTACAAACTATCCCCAGCAACACCTTGCACCAGGCCACAATACACTGCAGTCATTTTGTCATTCTTATATATGGGTTCAAATGTAAACAATGAAATGGCTCCTTTATACTTATATAAATGTTCCTTTGGCACGATCTTATACATATTTACACATTATTCATCTTACCATTGTCTTATATTTTAAATATAATGTCTTGAAAGATAGATAAAAACTCTCTGCTCTACTTTTTGGAAATGAAATGCACTGTATAAGTGATTGTTCCACTTCTTCACTGAGGCTAGAAATCATAATGAATACACATTTGTATTTATTATGAATTCAGTTTTCACTATCAAAATGCAAGTATATGATTGCACCATTGCATCAAAAAGAAAATGATTATTGTTTTGCATATAACATTCCTGTAATTTTTCAAATTCTAAATTGAATTGAAGCTTGAAGGGCTGTATGATGCAATATATGGGTCAACTTGTTGCTTATCCTGGTCTGTGATAACCACAAGTAACAGCAAAGTTTTAACTCTCTTATTATATGTGTGATTATATGGACTGGATTCATATATATTCAAAATAATAACCCATTGTCTCCAACTCCAGCCTAGTAATAAAAGAACATTATGTCCTGAAATTATGCTACTGCCCCTTTAAGAAGACAAGCCCCATCCGCGAACAACTGTTTTATGCAAATATGACAAGCCGAACGTGCCGTGAGCCAATCAGAGGCGAGTTCTAACCGCGGGAGATCTAAATTTCGCGGGAGGAAGTTTGGCGGTAAAAAAGCTGTTCTCCCCCAGCTCTTGTCCTGTTGTATGGGGAGCAGAGCTCTGAGGTGGACGGACAGGAGTCACAGACCGGGTCGGATTCCGCATCACAGGGAGTCACATTAAACAGTAAATCTCAAGCTGGAACCTGATCTCAATGAGACCTGGAAGCATTCTTGTACTGGACTTTTAAAAACAGGAGGTTTGAAGTAGATTTATTTATTTAACTAGCAGTTTTATGTAACTTGTAGGGCAAGTTTCCTCTGCACTTTGTTATCGGACAAAGGATAATTAACAACACTGAAAGTCTGCTGTATTTACTGACAACTGTTATCAGAAAATACCACGGAATTGTCTTTTTAACCCGTGCATATTGCATTTAATAGTCTGATTTCAGCTGTATGACTTTGCTCTTTTGTTATTATATTATCAGGGTCGATATATATGTTCATACAAAACATATAGTAGAAGCAACTTGCTAGTAACAGGGATCGGTTTAGCGGAGCATTGATCGCTGAGCTACCAGCTTGACCAATCCGGTTAAATATAGTTTACTCAGGAAAATGATGCGGATGCCTAAAGGCGTCTCTCCGGCATCGGGTCGGCCAGTTGTGGGACTGCCCTGCTCTCAGCAGAAGATGAAGGTCCTGTCCACCGGAGCAGTGAAGACCGAGTTCTTCAGCACCGGACTGTCCAGCCCGCCGATGAGCACGGTACCGGCCGGTTATTTCACCCAGATCTGCAACACAGCCGTGGCCGAACAAAGAGCCAACAGCCTGTATTCAACCCCCCACGGACCAGAGGCTAAACCCATCAGATCATCCTCCGGGCGACTGCCGGTAAGGAATCAAACACACACACACAACAGACACTACAAATACTTTGTGTAAGATAGACTGTGTCCAGTTAAGGGAGTTATGTGGGCGGAATCTTGATTTCCATTGGTATGCATGTGTAGCATGGGGCACATTCAAATATGTTTTGACGTGATAAGCCACAGAGGAGCCACTGTGACTGCTGCTGCTGGATGTGCATGGATGGTGTGTGTCCCTTTGCCTGCCATGTTAAGCTGTGTGACATCTTTTCCCGCAGTCCAGCTGTAGCTAGACAAGACCAGACGCTGTATATGTGTGTGTGTGTGTGTGTGTGAATGTGTGTTTGGTGGTTTTGATGAGAAGGGGGGTGGTTGATAGTGTTTGGAGAGTGTTTGGGGCCCCTCGCATGTGAAAAGGAAGGATGACTGGCCTCCACAGTGGGAGATGGCAGAGTAGCTTTTACACCATCAAACAATGACCAGGCTGGTGGCAGACATTAATGTAAACACGGCGATTTACCGTCCTATTAATCATTCTGTGGCTACAAATCAGCTCCAATTTGTCAAGAAATGTTCCAGAGTCACTAGTAACACTTTTAAGCATGCTGGGAATCCTTAAATTGTGACAATAATGAAATAATAAAAAATATAAAGAGTGCCATTTCTTATTACTAACTTGCTTTTTTATGTTTTTCTTTTTCATTCTCAGAAAAACATAATTTGTTGTTGTTTATAGCACAAAACATCTATTGTAGTGTGATGGAGATGTGAAATATTTAGTATACAGTATGTACTGTATACAAATAGCAATTTACCACTGATGTATGGTGCTAGAAAAGACTGGGAAGTCTATATGAAGCCTGGATATGTATTTTGTCAGCTTTTTTCGTAATTAGACCCATTTAACAGCTGCTCTCACTGCACCTGTCACTGAGGCCATACTGGACCTGTGTAACCTGTTCATATCACAGTAGGAAGAAGGTGGAGGTCAGAGGTCACAACCTGACAACTGGTGTGTTTTCCTCAGAGCTGATGTGTGCAAGCTCCAGTGAAAGGATCTCTTGGAAACACAAAAAAACATTCTCAACTGCATTATTTGTTCATGTAAAATAATCAATGTGAGGGCTACTCCTGCCATGTTTAACAGTATGCTTCCTATTCCTGAAGGATTATTTGAAAAGCTTTATGATCTGAGAGGATTGGATCGTGCTCTGCAACGTGTTACAGCTCCACACCTGCTGTTGTTTGTTATATTTGCTCTGTTCTTTCTAACCAGCCAGCCTTGTAGTCCTTGAGTTGGTAAATTGCAGTAAGGCTAAAGGGGTTAGGGGTTAGACTGTGTACAGGGTCTCCAAATCTCATGTTAACCCCCTGCCCTTGGAGCCTGTATTCGCTAATAGGCCCTTCAAGAGGATTAGCTGGATGTAAGTAAAGTGAGAAATAGGCTACCACCTGGCTTATCACATGCTAAGGTGCACTTAATTATAGTTATTTATGTATTCTTGGATTCATACATGTCACATGTTGGAATCCGCCTTTTTTTGCTGACTTGGAAATATGTTTTTCCCCTTTTAATCCAACATAAAGAGCAATTCACATGACAGATATAGCCGGACTTTGACTGGCCCAGGCTTGTATAGAGTGTGTGATGTCGGGTGATAGGGTTTATTACACACACACACTGCTGTGTAATCATCAGAAGATGGTGACATGTTGCTGATAGGGAGCCTGAGTGCTGAGTGTGTTTTCTTACTGATAGTGGCGTTGTCCATTTTTTCCCTGTGCCATATGTACAAACAGTACATATAGTCATATATTTGGAATTGGTATTACCACATAACCTTCTGTTTTTTAGTGATTTGAATTAGAAGAAAAGCAGGTGTCCTTTGTTGTGATGCACTGCGGCAGGTGACTAAATCTGCAACGATTTGTTGGCTATTGACAATTTGGAAAGTCATTTTTCATGCACAAATGGCATAAAAAGTTGTTTTCAGCCTCTAGAATATAGGGATTTCCAGCATTTAAAGACATCAGCTTGAAATTTGAGAACATTTGATGGATATTTGACACTTTTTCCAAGATAGACCAAACGATTAATGGAGATGAATGAATTGGCAGATTAATTTGTACTTGCAGCCCTGCAGGTGACCGTGAGAACTTGGTTGAGGTGATGCACTTTTGAAATTGCAGAGCAGGTTTCAAAAGTCCCAAAGTCCCATGATTATGAAACTTCCTCAGCACATTTCAGTAAATTAGTAAACTTTCGATTCTAGGAGGGAAATGCACCTTAAAGTTTGACAAACATAATTTTGAAACATGTATGTTATGTACGTCATGAACAAACATTAAGAAACATTAAGCTAAGTAATCCCACTTGGTTCCCTTTTCTAAAGGAATGATGTTTAGCTTTTTCCTTCCTTGTTCTGCCATGCTTCAAAAACATCTAAGGTGAGAATGACACAGCTTCCTCTTTTTTATCTGATTTTATGTAAGAATATGTTCATTTTTGTCTCTCTTTGAGTTTTTCTGAGCGTATTCTAGTCTCTAACACTGACCTGAACAGCTGCACCTGCAGTGTTTTTAGGGTCATGTCCCAAATTCTATGATATGTTGTCCCCTCCAAATTCCTTAATTAGATTCAGAACAGAACAGTATCCAAATTAAGGTGAGTTTTAGTTTTCAGCCACAGAGCATCCCTGCAGCTGCTGGCATGGACTAAGAATACAACTCTGGTTTCACACAACCTGTTGACAGACTCTTTCACTTTAAACTAGCTTTACAGAACATGGAGATAGCATACCATTACTGTGGTTATGTTTGAATGGGAAAATAAACCTTGATAATTGCAGGTTTATGTGTTGTCATAGATGAAAACAGCTGGCATGTATATAAATAAATTATTTAAATTCGTTGCTGAACATGACGACAGTAGTGCCTTATGTTCGTGCTGACACAGCAGCTTCATTGCACATTCAGCCGTGGTTCTGATGTTTACAGGAAGTGTTGCTTCTTCATGTACAGCTCACTTCCTTCATCTTAAACAACACTTCAGTTACCACTGCCTTTTTATCTTTAACTGGGAAACAGGATGCTTAGTTCACTGTGAAAACCTTCATCTATGAGACGGTGATGAATAATCCCACGCTTGAAAGTTTACTCGGGGGACATGCGCTTTCGAAAACACAGGGCAATGTTAATGTTTGTTTGAATGTAGCTGCGGAGGTGTCGTCTTTACTTATTAATCATGCTAGCTGTAGTAAAATGCAGTGCATCAGTGGCTGTCATGTGACTTTTAACCAGGGTGTGCAGGCTGTTGATAATGTGTCACTCCTGTTTCCTTTCGGATTGATAGTGATGTAAATGTGTGACAGGATTCAGGCCTGCCTCCAAAGTCCAGAGAAGCCCGTTTTCTCTCGGCTCTCCTCAAAGCAAACACATGAATGAATGTGTCTGTTTCAGATGCAAGAAGCGTCATTTACTGCAGCCAAATGGCAGTCTGGCAACAAGACGCATCTGCATAATGACCACCAGAAACAATGTCCTGCTTATTCCCTTCTTATGTCACATGTGCGTGTTCCCAGATTTTCATGGAATGTGTGCAATCTGACAAAACTGCATCAGCATTGATATAAGCTTTATGAATTGCTCTTTCTGCCACGTTCTGGGAAAACCAACATCTTTCTTTAAACTTCCAGTGCAGTCTTGAATCACATTATGGTTCCAGAGATTCCCCCATTCCCACTGATGACACTTGGGTGTAACATTGGCCACAAAGCCAACTGTATGCACCCCAAATCTCTGTTGTTTCTTCTCATTTGCCTTGTTTCACCCAGCCTCCTAGCCTGGAGCATAAAGCCCTCAATAGGTGGAGTTTTGCATTTCAAAGCAGCCTGCTCCCCCTGTCGCTCCACCCAAATGGCCAGATCCACCCTTCTTTTTTACCTCTTGAGAGCCACACTGACAATCTCATCATCAGTGTAGACATTGTTTATGTATAGACTCTACAAGGGTGTGGTGTTGTTGAGGGGTTTGTGTACAGAGGCGTACCGTAACTTGCCCTTGGCTTGGATGGAATCCGAGTCCCATGCAGCCTGACAGAGCAGGTTTGTTGGTTTGACGAGAGGCCCAACTGCAAAAGTCCTTCACGTGACTCTGACTTTGTGGAGATTTCACCACAGCGGCAGCAGCAGGAATCAGCCAAAGAGTGTACAGCAAACAGAAGAAGCCACGTGCGGGGCTTTGGGTGTAACTGGGCAGGCCTGTCTTGGAGATAAAGAGTTAATAGGAATGCATTTGGCTCAGGCCTTTCCCATTTCCTCTCACAGAAATTGGCCTGAGCAGAGGCTCCCTGCACAGTAACTACATGAGAACTGATTTTTAAAATTGAGAAACATATGCTTCATATAATAACGGTGATGCACACAATGCCCAGCTTTCTCAAATGTAGTATTTGCCTATGTCTTTTGTCTTTACACTATATGAAATGGTGTTTGCGTAATATGGCTGACTCACCAAAGAAATCCCTCATGCAAAAAAGGGTGCACCCAAAGCCAAACCCCCACCCTCGCCTATACAGCTGCAGGGTGAAACCGTTGGTTCCCTTCTTACAACATGTCACCATGCCTCTGGCTGCGACTTTCAAATTATAGACCTCCAAGCCTAAAACATGTCAACATGGTGCAGCTTTGTCTCTACATTAAGGTCATGAATGATCTGAACCTGAACCTTTTTGTAATTTCAGGCTGCTGTTTTATACAGAGCTTATGCTGGGACTTAAGGACAGTAAAACTAAACCAGATGGATCTTCTCTCTTTTTAAGTACAGCTGTCACTGCCTGTTGACACTCCAACCAGTCCCTGACTCCTCTCTGTGACCCTGGTGTTTGGCAGCTACTGTCAAGACTCAGAGCCAACAAAAACACAGCTTTTAATCCCATAAATAAATGCAAATAGTCACCATTTTGTTCAGAGTAGCCGGTCACTGCCCTGACCTGTGTGTTTCTCTGTCCTACTGAAGTTAGTGTGTGGCCGCCTGTATGCTGTAGGGATTAAAAGCTGCCCTGCCAGCAGCACGTACACTTGCTGTGCTGCTCCAGATGTCGCCAGTCAACAGGTGGACATGTCAGGGGGCACACTGGGACAATAGCAGCCTTCATTATCCCTACACTCACACAGGCGCATCCACACGTGGTTAAGTCAATTCAGCTCTTTTTCCGTCTCTGAAAAGTCACTCGGCTAAACCTATTAGCTAAAGCACTGCGGTGACAAAATAGGATTACTTTTGCCAAGTATTTGTGAAGACACAGAGGAAAGGCGAGTTTTTGACAATAGAGCTGAAAGGATAAGACAGGACACAGTCATAGACGAGTGAGATAACGTCCGAACCAGATGCAGAAAATTAGCCAGTAGCTTCAGAAATGCCCAGCTGAAACCCCACGCCTCGCTAGCTCAGTCACCAGAGTGTTTTGTGTGGGCGCGCTGTGTGACGAGGGGAATGAATGCAGATTGACTGCAAGTTTTTCGTCCACCGTGTTGGAGTTAACAATTAACTGGCAGGAATTCTGCACGTTAGGGTGTCACTGCTTTGCACAACTGGTCATTTTTCAGACAGTTGGTCATTTCTCAATCCTGGGAGGGGGCACTGGGTCCATGTGACTTTCACTTTTGTTTTATTGGGCCTATGTAGGTCACTGAAAAAAGTAGTGGTCACATGAAGATATTTAGTTTAGATGTGGTCCAAAGGTTGCGTGAAGCTGCAGGTCCTAGAGTATGATGCATTACAGCTATAAACTCCTTTCACACAGAGAAAGAAGAAGAAGATCCACCATTATGCCGCCTTTGCTTTTTAGGCCTGAGATATACTCGCTTTTTAATCATGCACAGACAAATGTGAACACATTTTCCACATACTTGTCTATGAACAATATTACTGAAGGATTCCATTAGAGAAGTCCGACCATATAGAACTACTGGATGTATGGAGATGTAGGTAGAAGGAAATATATCTCTGTCCTTACACTGACTTAAAAAAAACAGTAGCATTCCAGAAGCACGACCTGTAACACAACAGGGTTGGTGTCTAGTGTGTATGTCAGTAGTCCCATCATGCCATAATCTCCGTCACACAGACATTGATTACGACAGAAAATTCTGTGTTCGCACACAGAATGGCAAAGTGTAATAACAGTGCAGCATTCCCGCATTGGACAGACTGTGTGAAAGGGGCTATAGTCAAGTAATCATCTGTGTGTGTGTGTGGAGAGCCTGTGTGTTAAGCTGTGGGGGATAGGGCACGTAGGAAGGTTTGAAAGGGGGAGGAGAGGTCATTGAGTGATTCCAGGGATTTCCTTGCGTTTTGCAGGCAGTGGTTTGAGAGACAATCACCCCCTTTCCCTATCCGCCCCCACAAACACACACACAAGTTCAGCCCCTCTTGAAGTGCTTGGGAAAGTGTGACGGGGGTGCTTTGTTCCTGCACTTGAGGGCTGTTGGCACATTTACGGCACTTTTCAACGACCTCCTATTTAACACTTTAACCAGCATTGATGTCACTGTTTCATGGGTTGGCTGGACGCACCCTCCACACTTCATTCTCATGATTTAACGTTTAAGATGTCAAGTAGAATGACGGACTGTTTCCAGCCGACCAAAGTCTAGGAAAGAATTCAAGTAGGGAATATGTTCACGCTATATGCTCTCATGAAGGATTAGGTCACAGTGAGCACCTATAAGAACTATAAGGAACACCCTATTTGCTCTTATATGTTACTAATGTACATTAACTCTTTGCTCTGTAGGCAAAAAGGAAGCTGGATCTAGAGGACCCCCTTTACCTGCCGGAGTTCCGCACACCCAAAGGCAAAGGCAGCATCGCAGCCAGGATACCAAGTCCAAGGAGTGAGTACGCCAACCACGGATCAGAAGATAGATCCTTTTGTGCTGCATCAACTCTAGTAGTGGTATCCATGCTGATAACATCTCTGCAGTGCTTCTGTCCAATCAAGTTTACAGTACAAACAGGGCCTACCTCCACCGGGAGCACACTAGGAACACTAAAACAGGAAAATGGCTATTATACAAAAAGAAAACAGAAAGTTGTAGCATTAGTAGGTTATGTTACGCTAAGTCCAGTTTAATGATAAGATAAGCAGTATAAAAAGACCAATAAAATACAATGGGTGCAAAGAGATAGGTGTCAGGAAGCTGTCTAATTATTTAGCAATTCCCCACAATGGTGCAAGTCCAAAGGACGCAGGAAGGGGAGTGGGTGGTTGTTAAGGTTGTTGTATGGGGGACATTGTCATAGAGGACAGGGTGAAAGGAGACTGAGGATGCCCAACAGGAGCCTCAGGAACTAACATTATTAAAAAAAAGAATTGTTAAACTAATAACAGATTGTTTGAAAAGTATCTTTGACACACAGTTATTCAACATGTTGGAGGAAAAAAAAGAGCTGACAGCACTTCATGTAAAACACTTTAAAAGAGCTTTTGTTTTGTGGTGACAGAGGTCTGTCACTGTGAGGTGGTGTCTGTGGTGTGAAGATTGTTAACAATCAACACCCAAAATCAACATTTTGCACCTTTATCTTCTTACACCTTCAGGGTAGGAGAGATCTGAAAAACTTACTTGTAATAATTTTTTCTTACCTTCATGACTGCAAACATTTTCTGCTACATATATAAATATCGTTGCCTGTTGCTCATGGTTTTATTCCTACCTGTCTTTGTCTCTATCTTTGCTCTCAGCTCCAAAGTCTCCAGGCGAGCGGACGCGGTACGACACCTCTTTGGGCCTGCTGACCAAGAAATTTGTGGGTCTGATCGCGGAGTCTCCTGATGGAGTCCTCGACCTGAACTGGGCCACTGAGGTTTTGGAGGTCCAGAAGAGACGCATCTATGATATCACTAACGTCCTGGAGGGAGTCCAGCTAATCCGAAAGAAGTCAAAGAACAACATCCAGTGGCTGTAAGTACCACAACTGGATAACTGAATATGAGGAATGCTGTTAGTCTTGAATAGATAGACTTGAGTGGAGAAAAAAGCCTCACAGTTCATCACCAAGCACTGTTTATCATACACAAAACGGATAGCACTAAAAAGAGCTTCAACATCGTTTCTTTTTACCATTTGATGCTTAGAAGGAGTTTCAGACCCCAATGTAGTGTTTGTTTAACTCTCGGCACAAAAAATGGGTTTGTGGTTGTTGACCACATGACAGCCACAGTTGAGCTCTCTAAACACATCTCTCAACACCATCAGATACAGTTTGTTTGCTCCTGTCAAACAGCCCGGACAAGCCTTTGATATCTTCCAAGACAACTTCCAAACATTTTTACTCACTAGTAAATTGTAGAATAAGCAGCAATGAGTTTCCCACAGAAGACGTCTGAACAGAGCTGTACACCGAGGGACGAGTTACATAGAGATATTTGTACCATGTAATGTAAAGCAATGAAAACAGTGCAATAAATGCTACCATATTCTATAGATTCTCTGAGACTCCTATTGTCTGCATGTTGCCCATAGACTGTATGTGTGACAGTGTGCTGATAAGAGTTCACTTAGTGAAAAGTGTCCTATTTTTCCCTATTTTGGGAAGCAAATAGCCAGCAAATACATGGAATAGAAACAATATTAGAAAATACATTTCTACAGTTTGTGTTTATTTACAAGCTGTTGTGTTGCCTACAGCTCACTGCATTTATTCCTGCTTACAGTTATTTCATCTGCCCCCTAGTGGCTGTTAGTAGGTATTGCAACAGTGCACAACCTCCACTGAACCATGCAGAATGCTCACTATCTATGACATTTTTTGGGCTGTTATAACAGCTTCAATTCTTACTGCAATCAGGTCATCACACATTTGGTTTATTAATGTGTTAATGCGTGTTCCTGTAGGGTCGGAGATGTGTTTGAGGGTGGTGCAGGTGGAGGACCGAAGGCTTGCGCCCTGAGGAAAGAACTTGGAGATCTGGAGAAAGTAGAGAGATCTTTGGATGAACTGATCCACTCCAGCACCGCACAGCTCAAACAACTCACAGAATATGAAGATAACAAGAGATATCCTTTACATCCAGCTGCGTGTGTGTGTGTGTGCGTGCACACATCGTTCTCTTGTGGGTTCTGCATGCAAATATCTTAATTTCTGCTGCTGTTATCAGCCTTGACCACCTATTGTACATTGGGCTATGTGACGTATCAGGACATCCGCTCCATTGGCAGCCTCCGGGACCAGACAGTCATTGCAGTCAAGGCCCCTGCTGACACCAAACTGGAGGTGCCGGACACGGCGGGGGTAAGACAGATTTTAAAACAAACTGTTGACATAAAAACTCCCAAAAGACAAATAGAATCCATGCAATAAAACTATAAGCAATGTTTATTTATAAAAATATATATATCTTTCTCCTTACAGCAAGGGTC
Source organism: Serranus cabrilla (assembly GCA_903364295.1). Taxonomy (NCBI): domain Eukaryota; kingdom Metazoa; phylum Chordata; class Actinopteri; order Perciformes; family Serranidae; genus Serranus; species Serranus cabrilla. Next base: position 41,308 of record CAFUXE010000129.1, on the reverse strand, counting down.
ATTACAGATCTATTTAAAGAGTAAGAATGGCCCCATTGAAGTCTACCTGTGTCCAGAGGAGGGCCTTGAAGATGTGAGCCCTATAAAAAATGCTATCACCCCTAAAAAGGAGTTCCCTCAACCCCTCGGCCCTCCAACCGCCGCCCCAATGGCGCCACCAAGCTACAGCATCAAAGAGGAGCCTGCTGAATGTAAGCTGGACTGACTGCAGTGCAGTTCAGTTCTCACTTTACTCTTACAGTACGGGCTAACTGGTTCATAGCAGCCTACAATAGTGAGCAAAACTGAAAGTTTATCTTGTGTCTCGTGGATGATGTAGGCACCAGGTTTTGAGAGGGAAGAATATGTTGAATATAAGATGATATCTCTAGTTCTGCTGCATTTGATCCTTTTTATATGACTTTCCATTGTGGGACTCTGTTACTATCAATAAGTGTTACTGAGCTTTAGAGGCTTTGATGCTTTTTAAAAAAAACGTTCAGTCTTTATTCTAAGCTAGACTAAGTGCCTCCTGCTTCTAGCTCTGCTTCAGACGTATCAATGTTTTCACTCAACTTCCAACAAAGGTATTTCTCAAAGTGCCAAACCATTCCTTTATCATTCTCCATCAGTTATACGCTTACATATATACAATACAGTTTAAAGTGTCATACCAGTAAGTATTAGATTGAAAAAACCCATCGCTCAAAATAATAACAAAACTAATTTTAACACTAGCCGTGTTTGTATTCAATTATTCCTAAATTGAATGCTCGTCACGTCAGAATTAATTTTGGCAAAGGTGTTTCCGTATCTCATTTAGCGCATCACAAGTTTTATCGGAATTTGCCATTCAGCTTTTGCATTTCTTCAATTAAGGATAAAAAAAAAGCAAAATTCTAAATAATATTACAAATTGAGACAAGTCTAAAAAGATGAACTTGTGTTCTGTCCTTGTCTTCAGCCACCATCTCTACAGCAGCTCCAGCCGCGTCCTCAGCTGCAGCCTCCACCTCCACCCTGCTGGACGTGGAGGGTCTGCTGGGTCTGCCCCCCAGCCTGCTGCAGATCACAGAGGACCAGCTTCCTTGCACCTCCTTCGCCCCGGACCCCAACACCCCCTTTGTCAGTTTCTCTCCACCTTTGGACCACGACGATTACCTGTGGAGCCTGGAGGACAGTGAGGGAGTGTCGGATTTCTTCGACACCTATGATCTTGGAGAACTGTTGAAGAGCTGAGGTGATGAGGTGGGGGGAGGAAAATTTGGGGTGATTATGGGGAAATATTTAATTGAATGCCTTTTCCGAGGTAGGAAATATTACACTATGAAGCCATCACTCTTTGTTTTACCATGCCTGTTTAAATGTCAGTGATTCCAAAGGCGGAGTTACCACCTTTGATTATTTTAATTAAGTAAAAATCATTTGTACATAGTATTGTAATAAATGATCAGACTGGGAGGTTGAGATTGACACAGAAGTATAATCTCGACCTGAAACACTGTTTAAAAAGCAGGGACTGTTTTGGATTTTCTTACACATTTTCCGATCGCTCGTAACGATATCTCAACTCCTACAAATACAGGAGTTATTATGCATATCAAACCCCAGCAGCAGAATCTGATGCGTCAGACGGTGCTTACAGCACGACAACTCAGGAATTTCTTTTCTTCCTTGTTTCCAAAGTCTAAATGTTTTGTGCCACTCTTCGGCCCGTAGGGGGCAGCCTTGTATTATGTCAGCTTTAACTGCCGTGCAGCTTTACATGATTCAATCACTGGAGGAACAGAAGCTAAAGCCATCAAGAAGCAAACACAGGGTGTGTTTTTAAGAGTCTGTCTACTTTTAACACTGTTCAAATGAAGCTGTGAATAACACCGGTCCTGTAGATCCACAAGTATCTACGTCTTAAACATGCAGCGTCCTGTCAAGGCGCTCATGTTGCTTTCTCCTGCCTTAAGCTTTATGTCAGGTCTTGTTCCAGAATGTGAAAGGCAGGACCCTCATCCAGAGGTAATAACCGATAATGGGTAAATTGTGAACATATACAATCTCTTTCTCTCTTGTTGGTATGGCAGCTTTATTTCCAATCCAGGTGCTCCTCTATTGATACGAGTTTGCTGATTTTAATAGAAGATTTTTCACTAAGAAGTGTAAAACTGCTATTGTATTTCTGAGGAAATTACCCCAAATAAATGAAATGCAGCATCTGTGTTGCAGGTGTGCTGGACGGGGGGTTAATTGATGTAATGAGGTTTAATTAGAGTAGCCGTTTGCTTTCCTCTTGTTCAGAAATGGTTCAAGTCTGCTGATCTAGCAGCAACAGAAACAAGTTGGAATTTATCTTTACTGTTCAAATTTTAAGCCCATGATTTTTTCCCCACATGGTGGTGCAACCCTTTTAAATGTCAAAGACATGCACCCGAGGTCAGAGCAGCCGTGACTCTGATCTGTATAAAGTTTTTATTTCTTCAAGGGTTCTAGACATTTTGAAATTTGAATTTCATGCTGATGTATTTTTGGCTTTCCCTCTACACTGCTGAGATAAGCTAAGTGTCCTGTCCTAACAAAACTTGAAAATGTGTGTTTGTGAGTGTATTTGACAGCTTGGGAAATGGGTGTCACAGTGTGGTTGCGTGTGAGTTTTTACAATGTAGATTAGAGGATGTGAATTCAGAAATTGTAGTGTTTTTCAGTGAGCATTATTTTTTTGGTATTTGTACATAATTTGTTGTATTTATGCCTATTTTTCATAAATTCATTGAAAGTTGATACTGGCCTTTTTTTTGATAGAAGGCACAGTTGTTTTGTATGACATGCGGCACTTAATATTTTGTAATATTGTGTGGTCTGTTTGAAATTATTAAATAAATACTGAAGCCATGGTTTACATTTGGAATTGTGCTTAAATTTCATTTTTACTCACTTCCTGTTGAAACGTTCTTCCCAGCAGCAACAAAACTGCAGTGGAAAAACACTTCGTCTTCATGCACCAATACTTTCAATTTTTTCTCCAAGCCTCTGCAAAATACTTTAAATATGAAGTGACTCGCTAGAAAATTAAGTTACATGTTCTAAATCTATACTAGGGGATCAAAACTAAATTTTGAGCATCTTCTGTCTATAACCAGCAAGCCTGTGGTCACTGAGGATGAGTACGGACTTAATAGGAAGTGACATTCCCAGAAGGGAGAGAATAGGTTGACATGAAGGGGGACAATAACACTGAATGAGCTATAAACACACTCAGACAGGTAGACAAAAAACAGCCATCACTCTTTGTGAGCTGGTTGCTGTGGGAACGAGCTCACAAAAGGGAACAGACACACATGAGGTCAAAGTTCAGTGGGTCACTGAGGAATGATGCTAATGCGTTTTGGGGGGAAGGAGAGGCATCAAAATTTACTGAGAAATCTATAGAAAATGCAGACTTTGTTAAAGGTATATGTAACTTTTCAGCATTAAAATATCTAAAACAATTTTACCTTGAGGAAAACTTAATTTAAGCAAGGCAATGGACTATGTCCTTTTTTCGCCTGCATGCATGCGTCAGCGTTGTGGTCTGCCAGAAGGTGTCATCAATTCAAATCTTTTCCAGTTTTAAGTTACACATTTTAGACTTGGCTGTTTTTGCTTACATATATAACCTGGATGAAAGATTTAAACTATCAGACACCTGAATCTTCTGTTGAGAATCACTGATGTAAAACTGCATTCTTCTCTGGGTCACATGTTCAGGAGAAGGAGAGTTTCTGCAAAGTGTCATGAACACTGAACGTTGAAGGAACCATAACTGGAAACAGCTGACTGCAATGACATCAATGGTGGTGAAGAAAACAACTCCTATTATCCCATCACACTTTACGACATCAGACCCATGGTGGCAGAAATTTACATATTGTGTGTTTAAATATCTCAGACCATGTGAAGAGGAATACACTGCTCTCTGGCTGCTCTTTTCTCTAAGCTCATATGTTCTTTCCCCAAATGCTCTGAAAAAGGAGCTGAACATGTTGAAGTAATTTTACAAGTTTATGGCCTATAGAACTGTAGTGGAGTATCGTGTATGACAACAGGAAACACAAATTTATCATGGCAACCGCTCAAGTGATGTGGAAAAAAGTGTGAACAAGCCTTTTTTTACGCTTACAGAGCCAGTCTCTCTTCTTTCATCAGTTTCCTGCAAACTCCTCACTTCTGAACCAACACCAGGTGTCTATTAGTGCTAAGTGTCTATTAACAGATGTTGTGCACAACAGCTTGTGTGTTTAACAAGAGGTGATAGACTGAAATGTCAGACGCCACGTACACATGCACAGCCTTTGACTGTGTGGTTTACATGCTATCTAAACAGCACACCACCTCACTTCTGTCACCCTGAGACCAACTGCTGTGACAACGAGGGGCTGAAGTAAATATTTTTAGCTGAGCACCTAAATTGCCAGAAACTAAAAGCGCTCTTTGTGTGCAGCTTGTCAATGAGCAGCAACAACCTGAGGCCAAAACTTTGCAGAGCTAAATGGACACATAATGGCAGTGTTATTATTAAAGGTGGGAGCAATTTAGTGACTGTGGTTGGTATGCTGGGAAAAAAATTATTTAGACATATTAAAAGCCTAGAACAGATTGTGTTTGATTTAAACTTTTGGCATTTTGTAAGTAGAAAAGTTGCCAATAGTTCAATATGTATAGCATTCCTAAATACTTGTGACACTTGTGGGCACTTGGGAAAGTGTTGTATCTAGAAATTCCATTTAATTCCAATTTGTAAAAAAGAATTCAGAGAAATTCAACTGCCATTTTCAAAGATTTTTGTTTTAATAACTGTTAAATTGCATATGTTATTGTTAAATAGAATGGAAGTTACCGGTATTCAACAGGTAGAAACAGCTCAAGGAAAAGTAAATGTAATTGTTCTCAGACTTCTTTATCAATGCCTCCAATGACTCTGTGACGTGGTTATACGTAATGCGGCATTTCTAATTATGAATCACGAACAAGTTTGACTACCTGTAACCTGTCTGGAAAAGTTTTTGTTGCCATACCAACTGTGATGACAGGCCTGCTGGAGAGGCTGTCTGTGGGTGTGGTTACTCGGGCAAATACAGACAACATGCATGACTGTTTGGAGACTAATATTGCTGATTCAGCAATGGATGACTTGTATTTCAAAGCAGTCTTTGTCGCAAAATGTCGCAGCTCTTTTTGCAGCAGACGTGTTCCTCAGCACTTTTTCGGTGCAGCTGTGCAGGTTCTCGAAACAGATGTTTACAGTAAGCCCCCCGCTGTGTTAAAGACACTTCATATGCTTATTCCAGTGGGAAACTGGGTTAAACAATAAATCAAACCCCTCTCTCTCTCTCTCTCTCTCTCTCTCTCTTTCTCTCTCTCTCTTTTTCTCCAGTCCTCCCATTTTCAGTCATCCGTGTCGACCAGAAGAGGGGGTATTTTACGGTAAGCCTGGGCCTCCTGGCTTGACAGGGGTAGTAAATTGATAGCAGGACTAGTGGAGCTGAGTCAACAAGCAGAGTGGAGAGGGAGAGGGAGGGGGGAGCAGAGGGAGAAGGAGGTTTTTTGGGGGGAGGTTGGAGGACCTTGTGCTGCAACTTCACTGGGCTGCTGCTGGGAAGCAGCTCGGAAATCCTGGCAGCTGTAATCTTTACTGGAAGATGTAGCTACGACCCTTGTGCTGCTGTGTGTGTGCGTCAGAGAAAGAGAAGCTGCATTTGATTGCACTTCCTCACAGTCAAAGTGAGAAATAGAGCGCAGGAAATAAGAAAGAAAGCCCTTGTTGATAATATAAGTAAAGAGTGAAATCACCACTGGCAGGAGAGAGAATGTTGAAGACAATGAATAGGTATGTGGTGTTTAGGAAGGAAAAGGGTGGAGACAAGGAGGGAAACATTAAGTCAGTCATTCCAGTTTGTGTACTCAGACAATGGAGTTTCTATCTATCTCTCTTCCTTTCCTCTGTCATCCTTCCTTCTATGCCGAGCATCTCCCTCTCCCTCACTCCCTCCACCTTCCAAAACTTTTTTTCCTCTGTTGATTCCACATTTCTTCTCTTCCCCCCTCCCTGCTCTTGGACTTGTGTTCTCCACTATATGTTAGTGCAAAGCCTGAGCAGACCGGTTTGCTCAGTTTTACAATAGGGCCCAGGCTGGAAGGCTGGCAGACGCACAAAGGCTCCGCTTCTTTACAAGGGGCTGCAAAGAAACTGAAGGAGGGTATTGTTGTTGGAAAGCCTCTGCATTACATCAGCCCAGACATCCATGCAAAAAATGTGTGCATGCAAAATGAGCATGCAGAGACACACATGTGGCACATATAATGCAACAACAAACACCTTCATGTACCCATGCAAGCTGCTTATATAAAAATCTGTTTTTCTCTTTTCCTCACTGATGTTCACTCACATACATAGCACATGCATGCAACTGAAACAATGAGTGAATGAGGCCCTGGTAAACTGGGTCAGCAAACCCATTTATGTGGCTCTTCATTGTTTGGAGCTGGTCGCGTGCCCTCACTTCCTTATGAGAGTGGAGACATTTTTCCTTAATGATTAATAGGTTGAAGAGAGAGTTTTGTAGCTTTGCCTCTGGAGACTTTTGTGCATATTTTAAGTGGCTGCATTTGCATGAGGAAACATGAGAAGTATTTGTTTGGTCTTCCAGTGGTTTTCACTTTCTGTCTCTGGAGAAACACAGCTTTAAAGTCTGTGTATGTGTGTGTGTGTTTGTGAGTACAACACAGATATCAAATGCTGTGCGTGTGCATTTCAGGGCATCTGAGTTATTTGCTAAGCGCAGAGACTTGCAAAACAAAAAGGAGTTTGTCTATCTCTGTGAATATAAACACAGCACCACTGTGAGCGCACACAGTCAAGACACGACATCCATTCTGCACTATTCACTGTGTGACAGTAAGTAGTCACAGAGAACAGGAAAATGAAACCTTTACCACACAGTTAGTCGTTTTAAGGGTTAAAAGAACATCAAGTTGGGACAAATTTTCTCTTTATAAAGTTAATGAAGGCAAATATGTGGTTTTGTGGTCAAACCAAAGGGAGCCACTGTATTTGATGCGGCTTCCTAAAATCAACCATCTGCACTTCATAGTGTATTGAATCACTGCTCACCCTGAGGCGAGGTTCAGTGATACACCTCTTTTCTTCGAGTTGACAGGCTTGACAATGTCAGGCATGCAGGACTGATGTTCTATACACAACCCTTGTAGTTTTTTTCCACCTCTCTGATGCACTCTTTCCTTTTTGTTCACACTGTCAGGTGGTTTCAGGAGAAGGTCAGTGGGGAGGGACTACAGAAATCCTGCCTCAATGAAAAAATGTCTTTTGATGAGATCTGAAGGAAGAGGAAGAAGCTTTGGGGCCTGAGCCAAAGGGATTGCCAAGGCGTTATACCTCCAAACTCCTGATTAAAGGGCAGCTGCACAGCTGCAAAAGCCTTGCTTGAGATGTAATAAATGTGTGCAAGTAGTAGGGGAGACCAGGGTTGGTTGAAAAACTTTTCACTCTCTGCTGTATTTCCCTGGTATAACTCATGTGAGAATATTCTAACAAGCAGAAAAGGAAACATAAAGGTCTCAACCGTAAATAAATATGCTGTTGTGTTCACAAGAGTTTTCTAAAATTAGGTGATTTGTTGTCAAAACCATATTGTGCATTTGTTAAATGCTAAAATGCCATAGTTACAAAAACTGAAGCACCCAGTAGCAACAATTTGAACATCTAATTCAAACAAGAACCAGAAACATGAGCATTTAATAGAATATCAGCACATTTTAAGCGATTCATCAATTGGAATGTCTAATTACTTTTGTAATTCAATACAGCAATAATTGACCAATAATATAAACATTGTTTTCAATCTTTCAAAATATCCCAACGAAATATTAAATTTACACTTTCATCAACAGTGCATCCTGCTTACATTTGACCCAACTTTGTGATGAAATTGTGTGAGCCATAGCTCATGACTGACTTTCAAATCAAAATGTAACTGATTCCTGTTTCTATAAAGTTTTACATTAGGCCCAGATTGCACACTTTCCTTTTGATATCTGCTACAAAACTGAAATGTTATTCTCATCAAAAAACTTTTTACATCCCAATGTTTAAAATAGTAGATCAGGGCAGTTCAAAAGTAAAAATATTTTTGTTTCTGTGACCTTTAAATTAAAAAGAAAAAATAATATACCGATATACTCCGGGTCTCCTCTACTGCATTGTGCAAAAATAACCAAAAATGAAACTGCTTTTTCCACATTTTACATTTTTTAGCAAAACATCAGAGCTTTGAGTTATAGGCTAAACCTTTTTTGTGATACTTGGAAAACTGTATGCCTCTGCCTCACTGCAATGCTCTATAGCCAAGAACCATCACCTCATTCAGTGAAATTCCTCCCCTTCACTTTAGTCTGTGAATGAGGTATTATGCATAACCATGGCGACCACACTGCAGCCTCTCTGGAGTTTGCATAGAAATGAGAAGTAAGACTGAAGGAGACGAGAGCAAGGACACACACACATACACTCTTTTCTTTCTGCAGAGTTCGAGAAAGCACAAACATTCCCACGTGATGATGGAGTTTGCTCCCTCCCTCGCGGGGCGGACAATAGCGCGCTGGCGCACCTCCACGCGCACACACAGTTAGAGTGGAGCCTAAACTCGGTCAGGTCCGCTTTTAGACAACTCTCCACCTTAAAGACGCGTTTACTGAGGAATACAGTCTCTTTTCAGTTCTTGCACACAATGGAGGAGTAAACCTTTTTTCCTTTTTATTCAAATGGGGATTAGATGCGCGCGTGAAACTTTGGCTCACTTTTCTCCGCAGTGATCGTCAGACCGCTTGAAACATGCCGGAGCGAATAAGCATTTCGGACTTCGTCGTCCTGACAAACGAGGACTTATCTTCTCCGGGAACTTCAATTTTTCAGTCCAAAATGAGCGACTGTCGGAATACAGTTTCAACCGTGGAGGAGGTGAGAGAAGTGGAGGGGAGGCGGTGCAGAGAAGCACCTTTTGTCTGTTGTTTACCTGTTCATGTAGCACATATGTAGCTCTGGCTAAAGAAGGGGGCTTACCACTCACCTGTAGACTAGCTAACACTTCTTAGGTGACAACTCTAGGGGTTTTACAGCGCTGTGGAAATTGGTCATTATAGTGTTGAGCACTTTCTTTGAAGTTATTCAACATTGTTTCCAGGTTTGTTTGTTTGTTTGAAGTTGACAGAACAATAATTACATTCCAAAAGCTGTAATAGAAAATGTTGCCCAATGCTAATGAAGGAGGGCAGGTGCATTGTGTTTTAAGAGCACAAAGTGGTGTTGGGACAACATCCTTCTCTGTAGACATGCATATCTGTGGTGGGCTGGTTTTGGTGGTGACCTGGTGCTCTACTGACCTCCTGTTGGGTCATTCTGAACCAAATTTTTCTGCACCATCTTCATAAAACTGGTAAATGGCTTGTATGTATGCTTGTCAGGTTCTGTGTGTGTTCTGCATGGTGGTACTAGGGGCATTACAATTCTCCAAATCCAATTTCAATTTAAGGGTTAGGGAAAGTTAATGCTTGGCCATATTTCAATTTTGCTGATCCCTTTGCTTGCAATAATTGAATTGATAGCTAATTTGGTCTTTTTTAAAATTTGGATTTGAAATCGTGATAGCCCTAGGTGGTACTGTCTCCAGAGGATGTAGGCACTCATGGTGATTCAATGCAGACTGGCCTGGTTCAGCAGAGAAGTAAAGGTTACATGAGGTAATGTTGCATACAGAGAGTTTACTTGGCCTTGCCTTCTGCCTCGAAGGAGTCAGACTGAGATGGGACACAAACAGAACACACAGGGCACACAAGACATGAACAAGTGTGACTCTAAAACAGAATAAGGTATTGTTTTTGTGAGTGTAAGCGTACATACACATGTTTGTCCAAGCTTGGAAGCATGTCTGTGAAGGCCGGTCTGAGCATTTTTTGTCTGTTTGAACTGGTACTTTGGCTCAAGGCCTATTTGAGGTCTCTGTGTGTTTGTTTGAAATCTGTTCTCCTAAAGCTCCTCGGGCGAAGGAGGAAACAGAGGGTGGCTGCTCTGAACTCTGACATAAAATAAATAATCCAAGTGCGCACACAAGTCGATCCTTCCTTGTCTGTCTTCCTTGTCACATAACAATATGGTTCACAGTTGTACTGCAACCAAAGATGGATCACTTTTTCAGTGATAGAACTCACATCCATTGAATCACACGGTTTTGGAGGATATATCATATAAAGTTATGTACACCATGGTTGTTTGACAGTCAATTCAGTCCATAGTGCAGCAGCATTAGTGGTATTAAACAATGGAATCCAGCTGATACATCACTCAATATACTTAACAGTCTTAGGAGTCTGCAAGAGATGAAAGATCTTCATAAAGACTTTCCTGAAAGGCTAGGCTGGCTAGAAAGGGCCTGCTGAGCAGAGATGGAGAGGGCTGAGTCCAAGCAGGGTGTATAAAGAGTTTTACACAGCTGTCTGATCTATTTATCTTGGGATAATATCCTTATTTATGGCAGTGACATACTGGAAAATACATAGCTGGAATAGCTGCTCTGGGGAGGGACATGTTGGAATCCTACACATGTACAGACAGACAGAGAGACAGACAAACGCACACACAGATGTAAATGCAACAGTCCCTTTATAGATAGATCTATGGTTATTATGTTTAGTCTGCTCAGCAGGGACAAGCTTGATTAATGGCTAGGGTAATGTGTGGGCATGTGTGTGGTTTACGGCGGCAGGCAGGGAGACAGAGACACCATTTACTCCGACACACAGTTGGCTGCTTGTTACTTATTACTCCTGATTAGAGGCAACGATAAAGGGAGAAAGACAGGGATAAGGAATGGTTTCATTCACCAAAGCTGTACGCTATAATTGGCTTTATGTTATTTCCATAAATGTTTTTTTAAAGAACAGATCTAAAGTTTTCTTTCATGGTCAACATGTGTGAAATTAAATACTGTAGATTTTCCTGCAGTGTGTGTGTCATCATGCCACTCAATGCGGTAAATAAGGATCAGATATCAGCACACGCCCTGACAGCAGGTGAACACAACGTCACATACAGGCACAAAAAGGCTCTGTGGAAGACACTGTAGTTTCTCAACATTAGTACACTTTCGGGTGGAGCTCATTACAGTCACCAAAGGCTTGAGTGTGTTGATCTTTGTCAGGTTGCCTGTCTCAACCGACTGGTGGGTTGTCCGTTTGTTGGTGTGTCCGTGTGCCCGGATTTATTTCACAAAATTCCACAAACAAAACCTGTTTAATAAACCTGCAGCAGCTTGTTTCCACTGTTTATCCCCTGTCTGCCAACCAACTTATTAAGCAGAGGAAACTGCAGCAGCAGCAGCAGCGAGCAACTCCCATCTCCCAGTCCCCACTAAATCACTTTCCCATTCATTGTCTGCAAGGTTGAATTATACAACACCCACACCGCCTTTTAATTAGTGAACTAACACTTAGGGAGTGGACTTGACCAGGAAAGACTGGGGCATGTAAACAGCACCATCTAACAAGGCAGAGTCTCTGTTAAGTCTAGATTACTGGCTCATTAAAGCTATTTCGAGTGGCCCGTAGGTGGAGTGCCGCATGTCTAGCTAAGTAAAACAAGTGGCCTGTGTGAGAAAAATAAACAGGATGTAGTTTCAAATCTTTTTGGTTTGGAAGACATTTGACTGTCCTGTTTCAATGTTTTCAATCTGTTTCAATGTGAGAAAGTGTTGTTTAAACCTGGAGAGTGAAATGAATGCACTGACATAATTCAGGGTTGTACATGATAACACAAGACAGCAGTTTGCTGGCAAGAGCTGACTCACCTGTTCGCCTTAGTCACACACCGTGAGAAAACCCATTTCTATCATCATCATCATGACTGACAATGTCAGAACAAGAAGTTTTACGTCATTTAAAGATCGTAAACCCTAATCTAAACATTGGGGACAGAGACAGCTTGAATGAGGATAAGAGGATATATATTTTCATACATTTGTCTGTCATCAGAGATGTCCCTGTACTGCTTATACTGATGGAGTTGTTCCATTGACAACTCTGGGTTTGTTATTATTATTAGGCTGTTTCAGGCACTGTTGAAAATCATTGGTTTTACAGGATTTTTGCATCAATGTGCTCAAACGTACAGTTATTGAGTTAACCTTAAAACAAAAACAGATACAGTTTCTCAATTGGATGGGGGGATACAGGCATCTTTTTATTCTTATAACATTTTCATACCTGTCTTTGTGTCGTTGTTTTATTGCAGTCTCTGGAGATGGACCACACAACTCTACAGAGGATGAAGAAGATGATCAAAGCTATTCACACTTCTGGAGTCTGTAAGTATCACTGGATCACACAATCTTGTCTCATTGACAGAATATATTACTAGTTTAAAAGAGTACTTCACCCTTAAAATGACCAGTTGTTTTACTCACCCTGCGTTGCCTTAAATTTTGGAACAACTTTGCCAACAATTGAAATACAAGGTCAACTTTCTTGCAAAGCCAAAGCTATAACTGCAGTGGACATCCGTGTCAGTCCAGACCCATATTTTGACATGACGGTAGATAATGTTTCAAATATGGACATTGCTGCAAAGAAGTTATACATTTAAACATTTGGATACTTCACACACATCTGTAACCTGGGGTCACTGAAAATCCTGACAGTCCAGTCCAGTGGGTTTTAAAAATAGTGTCCCCACATCAGTATCCAACTAAATGTAAACTAAAGTATTTTTCAGTATTATTAAGAACCATACTTTGGCAAAGTGACCTTGACCTTTGACCTCCAAAGCTTAATCTGTTCCCACAAATGGAGTCCAAGTGGACCTTTGTTGTAAATTTGAGGAAATTTCCTTGAGGTGTTCCTGAGATATTGAGTTCACAATTTGGGACAGACCGATTGACAACATAATGCCTCTGGCCACATCTGTTGGCAATGTGGAGGCACATGAAAAGGATTTTTTTTTCTTTTTTAATTAACCTGCACATAGTGTTGGTCCAGAAAAAGTAATTGAATGAATACATAAAGAATTGATTTCTTCCCCATGGTTTTATCAGTGCAGCCTTGGATTGAGATGTGATTAAAAACATTTATCCAAAAAGTATCAAAGTATTAATACTTTAGACAAGCATATCAGCTTGTAGAGAAGTTGTAGTAAGTTGACACATTACTACAAAACAACTTTTGACAATGTAGAAAGTCCATGAAGAAGGAAGTCTGATGAAGCATGTTAACTCGATATCTAGTTTTTAAGTAAAGGTCAGCCTCTTTTATGGCAGAATGAGCTGTTCAGTGCATAGGGGAGCCTTCACATAATTCATTGTACAAGCTTTGGGATGACATCATGAAGCTCATGTGGGCAGCAGTGTTTATGAGTGAGGCCCCTTGTTATGGGACCAGAGTGCGTGGGATGTTGGGTGATTGTGTTTATATCCATACAGAGTGTATGGCTTGTGGCATATGTGTGTGTCTGTGTTAAAGCAAATGGTATGTGCGGTTTCGGCTACAACGAGGTGCTATACAGTGACCTAAGAAATCCACTGGGTCACTAAGTGCATGTTTTGTTAGTGTGTATGTGTCACTACAGTTCGTCACCATATATCAGAAGAAGCGAACGTGCACAAGATGTGAGTGTTCACCTCAAAAATGCGCGGGAGAAACAGAGGAACTGCACAACATATCCTGAAGTTGTTTTTCTGTGCTCGCTTACAAGCCTGCTTCCCATTTCGAGGCTTCAACTCATAGTTTTTAGTAAAAATGAGTCAGAGAGCCAGCTGCCCGGAATTAGGCAACCAGATACGGTAAGCAGCAAAACCTTAGCTGCAGAGAAGTGCTCCATCATTATTCGCCATACATATTCTTTCTATCTCTTTCTTCTGTATCTAAGTAGAATCATATGGGTTAGTTCCAGTAATATGACCATGCCCGACCTCTTTCTGCCTTCCTGACATTATGCTGTTGAACCCCTTAATCAGTCCTGATGTTAATCGACTGTCTGACTCACCACGCATACAGATGAAGTTGTACACCCACAACTCCCCACACTAGTCTGATGGCCTGTTACTGTGTCACAGTTGCAAAAACACACACACATGGTGAGATGTTCTCTTCTTTCGATCTCTATTCCCATAAACCTCTAAGTACCACTTTTCTGCCAAGACGCTGCGGCCTGCGAGTCTGTGTGTGTTCTGGCCGAGGAGTGAAAGAGTTGAGTTGCTCTGCTGGTATCTGGTAGTTAAAGGTCAGCTGAAAAATCATCCTCTCAGCTCCTCTGTGACTCAGCGTTTTTTTTTCGATTGGTGCATGTATGTTGTTTGTTATGGTACCTTTCTTTTTAATGAGTGTGCAGCCATAACGGCTCAGTTTTCCTGCCCCCCTTTGATTTTGTCTCCTGCTGTGTCTGCATACTCTCTTTTTTGCCAGTACGTACAAATGCATTAGTCCGTCTCCCAACTTACACTCAGTTTACCATTTTATATTTGTCTTGAGTTGGAAACTGGATTCCTTCTGCTTATTTCTGCTTCTATCTGTTTGGTCTGCGTCGGACACTTCTGCAGATGTCTGGACCATATGTTCCTTTTCTACTTCCCTAAATTGTTAATCCTCAACTACAAAAACATTATTTAATTTTTGTCTTACTCAGTTGGGGTTTCCCAAAGTCAGCTAAGATGTTTCGATATGACTGTGGACAAACATTTGGTTATAATTGTTCATCAGGTGCCTGTCTGTGGTGACTGAAAATGATGATTTCCATGGCAGGGTTTGAATGGTAACTTGTGTTTATTTGATGTCCTCGTCTAAGCCTGACTTTAAAATAGCTGTAGGGTTAAACCTCATTTAGTGAAATGTAAACCAATGTGGTGCCAGTCGGATTCTTTTCCATCAGCCCTTTTTCCACATAAATTCAACAGACTGAGAGCCCACTGAGGTCATGACCCTTGGGAAAGCGACCTGTAAGCCCCAGAGAAACTCGGGTCTCTATACGTTTGCATGTCTCCAGCTCCAGGTTGGGTGGAAACCAGTACTAATTTATCCCACATGCTGGTCTTGTTAAAATACTTTCACTGGATTACGGCAAGTCAATCTGCCTTCTTCAGATTTTCCCGACATGTAACTCAAGTTTGAGTCACCTTTAATTGTCTCTGACTATACTCACTTTGTGTGTTGTTTTTCAGCCCATGTAGACAACAAGGAGCAGTATGTTGAGGTGCTGGAGAACCTGGGGAACAGTCACCTGACTCAGGACAACAACGAAGTCTCCACCGGTTTCCTCAACCTGGCTGTGTTCACCAGAGAGGTCACGGCCCTCTTCAAAAATCTGGTAAGGAAAGAGAAGAAGAGTGTGGAGGAAAAGAGGAAGCTAAAGGAGAGGCTTCCTGAAATTAGCTGTTTTTACTAGAAAGTTTAAATCACTCAGCAAAACCTAGAAAACTGAGGGAGGTGGAGTGGAAATGCAGACATAACGAAAAGGGAAGCTGCTCCATCACATGGCTGTAAATGAAACAATAAGCCACAAAATACTGATTTTATTACAACTAAGGTATGTTTTCAGGCAAGACGCAAAGCAACATTTTTTGTTACAGTGTAGAGTAATGTAGCTAGGTTCACTATAACAAAAATTCTATTGCTGCTTTTCATGGCTCAGCCAATCACAATCAAGGACTGCAGCTCTCTTTAAATTCTGTTATAATCTGAAAGTTCTAAAAAGGAAGAAAGTAAATAAGCACCATTGAGTTTATATATTCAAAACTGCAGAAGGTGAAAAAAAAACAATGCCCACTCATAAGATTTTCTGTGTGTGTGCGTGTTCATTATTGTGTACACCCGAATGCATACCTGAATGCATTGAGGAAAAAGATTTTCAGCAGCTGCATGCTCACATCTCTTGACCCCAAAATCTGGGGACGTCCGGAACCCTCCCACTGATAGTTTCCATGGCGATGATAATTCAACCCAGACCTCCATGTGTGGGACAACACACACCGTCTCACACACTCCCTCCAATGTGTCAATCAAGGCCTCACAGGGGAGACCAGGCCGTATAGATGTGAAGAGGAAGTGGGTCCCAGAGAATAACAGAAGGGTGATTTAAGGAGCTGTGCTGCAAAATCAACCTGAGCGTGTCCCTTACTGCTGTGTGTGTGTGCGTGTGTGACTGCGTGCTTGTCTCAATGTCCCAGTGTTCTTTCAGGCACGTAAGCATTGAGCCGTGTTTTTTGTGCATGTGTTGACACTTTGGGAGTAGGTATTTCCCTGTGTCAGAACTCCATGTATTATCTATTACCTCAGCTTTTGGAAGCCAACCAAAACAATCTTACCAGTTTCCAGGCCTCTGTGTCTATATACGAAGGTCAGTGCTGCAGTCAGCTCCCGGAAGTGGTTGGACATTATTTATATTAAGAGCAGGGTGCAGCTAATCTACCAGGATCCAAGGAAAGGCCACAGTGACAACGAGTCAACAGTGGTCACCTGGAGACTTGTGGACAGGATATGATAATGTGGCGATGCAGCATACCAAAGAAAAGATGTGATTTATTTTGATGGGTTTCTTTGTGGAAACTATGTATTACTGTAGATTTATGCTGGTGTTTTGTGATTCATTCTCCCCAGATCCATGATAGACTCAGTTCAGTTCACCAACTTTAGAAATAACAGTCATTGCATCATGCTCCCCTCTCCTCAGAACAAAAAACTCTTAATGGTTCAGATTATTGTCCAGTGTTTTCTTTTCATGAATCACCAGTTCAAAATGACTGACTCACCATGTTTTTGAGTTATCCAGACTTATTCCCAGAAATAAGGGGTCCATAGGGAGACAGGAGTGTGTAGAACGGTGCATGCATGTAATTGTTTGCTCATACAGCAAGAGATAAGGCCCACCTGTAACATTATGTGGAATATTTTTTACTTCTTTACTGATTTGCTCTGTTCTTTAATGTTTCAGGTGCAGAACCTCAACAACATCATGGCATTTCCTTTGGAAAACGTGCTAAAGTCAGAACTCCGGGACAGCAGACTAGTGAGTCTAGATTTTTTTTTTTACAAATTCATTAAATGCAAATAAAACTCCTGGTTTACAAATGATGATCGCTTGTTTTAGAATAGAGAGATTACACCTTCCTTAAAGGGAAGACTCTCCTTAAAAAGTTCTATAACATTTTCTAGTTTTATTTGTCAACAGCAGCCTGTATTGATGCTTTCACTTAGAGACACATCCAGAAGCTGATCAGTAAAGTGTGACACTGGCAAACCCAACACCCAACACCCAACCTTTTTTTGTGGTAACAGTAATGTGTCAATATTTTGTAAAGAATTAAAAGCGGATTCACGTATTTACACATACAGGTAGCACATTTTCCTGCAGCCCTGTAATTTAATCAAATGGTATAACTTGTATAACTGTAACATAGACTGTAGAAAGAGAGGAGGTAACATTCACGCTCAAGTGTTTTCAAGCTCTACGGTGAATAATGCTGAATTATTCACTGAAGTGAATCCTGAATATTTTTGAATTTGTTCAGTGCCTGTTTGAAAGGTGCCTGTTCAGAACAAGCTGATTGCTTGTCCTCTGGTATTGCTGCTTCCAGCTTTTTCCAAGAAAGGCTTCACATTCGACACTGCACTTCCTTGGGTACTGAGCAACACAACTACCATGACATAGTTGTTTTATAATGGTCACTATTTGGAACCAGGCAATCTCCAGAAACAAAAGCGTTAATTCAAGTTACATCTCCGATGAAAGAAAAATGGTTGAAATGCTTGAGTTTTCTACAATGTAAGATATCTGGTCTCTATTTCTTTCATCTGTTCCTCCATGTACTTTAGGGAGAAATTGAGTGTGAGCTGTACCCAGAGCCCAGAGCCCATTATGCTGTAACAGTTCAAATCTATACCTACTCGATATACTGCACAATGTGTACATAACGCACTTCTAATAAACATGTCTTGTAGATCTCAAGGACTCAGCCCCGGTAATACACCTACTAATTGTGAAGGCGATCAGATGTACAGTTGTCGAGAAAATCAAAATCAAAAGGACAGTCACACATAAATGCTTCTCATGAATACAGCATTTACAGATGTTGACTTTACTGCCCCAAATAATGCAACTATCACAATGTAAAATCAGTTTTAGG
>CAFUXE010000129.1:0-22082 GCA_903364295.1 Serranus cabrilla | reverse complement strand
GAAACATCAGCTTCATTGGTTGTGTCTTGCAGAGTTGCAGTAGAGCCCGGCCATGCACATTAGAAAGTGCAGTTCAAAGGTAGAGGAAAATGCTTCATGAGGCACACCTGAAAGCGAAATTGGGAGAAATCCATGTGAAATGTTCTGGCAGCGTTTTGCTACAGGTGGTGTCATTTCAGTTAGGTTTGTTAGTGCACATGTAGCTGGAGAAAACCCTGAGAAGAAAAGGTCTAATCCTGACTGAGACCAGCTGTTGAGAAAAAGAGGAGAGGCAGGGAAAATGGAATTTCCACTTGTTGCAGAGCGCTCCACCCCTCCGTCTCTCTGCACTGTCTGAATTTCTTTCATGCTGCATATATAAAAACAGCAGAAAACACACACACAAGCTCACACAAATATACACATTCAGAAACTTTTCACTGAGCCGGTCTCTGCTTTAACTACAAAGAGATAGATGGATCCAGACTTGGGTTTTATGGAGCAAAGACGCTGTAGTCATTCCTTCCATACAGAGGATGTGTGCAGGCTGGAAATTATTCACATAAAGCCTGCACTATGAGTCTGTGCTAATATGTTTTTTTAAACAAGACCTTTTCCGGTTTAAGTCTACAAGGTTCATTGACTCGCTGGAGTGTTGAAATAAGGTGTTGACCTTTGGAACAATATGAAACTGTGTACTAGAAAGGAAGGAGCCACACATTCCTAACATGCATAGAAGAGGATAATAAAGAATAAATTAAGATAAATTAATATGTACTAATAATTTTATACAGACTGTGTTTTGTACTAGTGAAATATAAAAAATCACAGAAGGCACAATATTTGTTAAAGGCAAAAATATGTGTCAAAATATCATTCTAAATAAAGTTTTGTGGTGCTGCACAGATGCCCTCGGCCTACAAATCATTTTCTACATTCTTTAGAAGTAAAACACACCATGATTGTTAATGACAATTAGAAAAATGGTGCACAGAGGATTATTCCCTTTGTAAATCATATCCTGATTGTTTTATTCATGCTTTATGTTTTAGTGGGCCCATCTGGCCTTTCCATTCAGAGCTGACGTTTCTGGATCTGTTTTTAACTCTCTGTGTTTATGCTTTCAGTATCTTTTGAAAATTCAGGAGCTCAAGGTGCGTCAGGGCCCTGATCTTCTCCAGAGCCTCATCAAATATTTCCAGGCTCAGCTCAGGTCAGTCTCAGGCGACATCACCTTTACTTTTTTGCCTTGCTGCCATTTTGTTCTAGATGTAAAATAAGAACAAAATTTTAAAAAACACGTAAAAACGTTTTCCTGTTCCAAACCAACATATGGATTTGATTTCTACCTCATGGTTTCAGTGAGATTTGCATAATAGTTGAGGTTCTTTGGTTTTTGTTTTCCTTTTACAAGCTATTATTACTGTTGTTAACCATTTACCCATTTTAATCATAACAGAGGTTTTATGTGGGGACAAAGTTGCTTATACAGCTTGTGCATGTGATGATTTGGTGTGAACTTGGATGTTTGGACTGAAGTGCCACCATGACTCAGCATTTGTTCTTTTTCTGTTCTCAGTTTCTTTCAGGATGGACTGAAAGCTGCAGAGAATCTTGCTCCCTTTATCGAGAAACTCGCTGCCTCTGTTCACACGGTAAATACACAGCTGGTGCTGGTTTGTCTGTCTACCTGCATTATATCAGTCAGTGTTTATAGGGGTAAATGTTAGTCACTGAACGTCTGCAAACAGTATTGTTCAGCTTTGTTATGATTTCACAAGAATATTCTTCATGATTAAGAGGTCAAAGGTCTGGGTTGGTGGTTACTGCTGTTGTCCTGACTGACTCAAACTGATGATATCAAAAACACATGCAAACATGATGTTATCATACCTTCAATGCACCCACACATACACACTCTTTTTCTTGAGTTGTTTTCTTGATTTTTCTGCCGCTGCTCAGTTATAACTGTCCCGAGAAGGCACGTAAAGTAAAGCTCTCACTGTAAATCACATAGTTTTACTACCTCCTATAGCTCTTTTTCTCTGTTAATCTTTCACAACGGCCAAAACCTCAGTCTCCTTCCCCTCCTCTGAAACATCCCCCCAGCTGAACCCAGAGGCAGAGACTCTTATTGCGGCCTCTTCCCAGAAATACCTCCCCCTATTACCAAAAGATGAAACTGAAAGCATCCCTTATTTTCATTCCTTCCTTGCTGCACACCTATTTCTCCAACCACTCCGACTGGTTTCCAGTCCCTTTTCTGGATAGAGCCTTGGAAACAGACTGTTAACTGTGATACAAGGAAACATTAGAGGTTTTTCTGGTTCTTCATGGGCTGAACAGAGACCCGCTCAGACATGCCAGACCTCAGCCTCAAGAAGGAAATTCAGACAGAATCTGTGTTATGGCTCCCAGGAAAAATGTTGATATAATTCAGTTAAACTGACTTATGTTGCATGCAAGACTGGTCACTCTGCTGCTGCTTAGACACAAAACGAACTGCCTCCTAGGCCGACACACCCCAGAACTGAGCTCTGTTCTGCATTATTTAGGCCATTACACAAAGCTCTGATGTATTGTCATTCCACACCCAATTCTTGGATTAAATGTTTGGATATTATGATCGAATAAACATGGGAGAACGCAGAACATGTTGTTTTTCCATCTAATTTCCATTTTTGCAGGTTCAGTAGAATAAACTGACTTTTTGGTGTGTTTTAGGTGCGTCTGGACCAGGACGAGGAGGTAAAACAACTCACTCAGTTGCGGGATTCTCTCAGACTATATCTGCAAATGGAGGGGAAAGAGGTAAAGAGCAAAGAGAACCTTGTGTTGGCACATCTTCAGTTACACTGTGATAGCATGTAAACAAAATGTGTGCTCTAAAAATCCAGCAGCAGACAGCTTTGATTGCTGTTGATGCTATCAGATTACTTTATCTTCTCACAATGGTTTTGCATTTTCAGAGCTGTCTTGAAGCCTTTGAAGTGAAGTCATAAATCTCTGTTTTTATCCCAGGAGTACCTCAACAGGAAGAACTCTGGAAACGGGTATAGCATCCACCAACCACAGGGCAACAAGAAGTATGGGACAGAGAAATCTGGCTTCCTGCTCAAGAAGAGTGACGGGTGTGTAAAAGCATTAGTTACAGTATCCAAATGTCAGGTCACAAGCAGTTATAATGCAAGTATTGTACTGGAATTAAAACCACATGGAAGCCAAGAATACAAGATGTGACACAAAAAATCAAAAAGTGCTGTTAAGTCCCCCAAAACATCATGAAAAATAATGTGACGTAGCTCATTAACACAAGCACTTTAGTCACTGAAAAACATCCAGGTTTCATTTCATGTGGATATTTAAACAAATATAACATTTCTAAACACACTGCTGTCGAGCGCAGTAGCGATCAGAGCCGGGTGAAGAGTAAGCAAGTGAGGCATGGAGAGAGAAAGGGGAATTCAAACTTTGTCTGCCCCACCTGGTCCTCATTATGGGAGATGAAGATTCAAGCAGGGGCCCCTCCTGTGGAACTTATTGGCAGACTGGCTAACTGAACGGATCCAGCTTTTGCGTCATGCATACACACAAAGACACACACACACGCTCAGAGCTAGATTACAATATGATAAGGAGAGGGGATGTGGTAAGGTAGGGTGAACGGGAGAGGGGGGAGAGTTAACTTTCCTCAGGCCACTGACACAAAACAGAACACGTTCTCAGCCATATTAACTGATTCAATCAAGATAATAAAAACAAGGCTGGAGCGCTGTGAACAGGAGCTGGGCCAGCAGTGAGTGGATCGCCATTACTCAGCTCAAGGGTACATGTTCTAACAGTTAATTCACTGCACAGAACCCATCCAGGTTGATGATGTCATGTCAATAGTTTGTGTTTAAAAGCCGTCCCTTTTTTTTTGTTAAATTTGACTTATTTCTGATGACTTTTCATTCTGCAGGATCAGGAAGGTTTGGCAGAAGAGGAAGTGTGGAGTAAAATTTGGCTGCCTGACCATTTCCCACAGTACGGTGAGGACACATGGGCTAAACTGCCACCAAGCATTCAGATTCAGATCAAAGTGTCAGCAAAAATCTGTCCAAATTCTCCAATTCATGCTGAAGTTAGCATCTGTCTCTGTCTTCAGATCAATCGACCGCCAGCCAAGTTGAACCTACTGACCTGTCAGGTGCGACCGAACCCAGAGGACAGGAGGACCTTTGACCTGGTCACTCGTAGGTTTATTTTTAACTTTTGACCCTAAACACTTAACCCACCCCGTTCTCATCTTAAGAGTCATCTGAAACAGCTGTGTGGAAACTTGCCTATTTGTTCCTCACATTAATATAAATTGGGATATCAGACACATTTTTACTTGGGAAGAATGCCGGAGATTCTTAATGGTTTATATAAACTGTGGTGACGTGACAAAGGTTGTGCTTGTTTAACGCCATTTTTAGTCATGCAACCTTTACTTCCAGCATCCGACACCCTTCACTCAATGTTATTTGTTTTCTTAAGATGCACTGGCGATGCATAACCACTATTTTTCCTTCTCTATAGATAATCGGACGTACCATTTCCAGGCAGAAGATGAGCAGGAATGTATGATGTAAGTGTTGAAACGACTTGTAGGCTGCTAACTTTCTTCACTTCCTTACCTCTTGTATTATCTCTTTGTATAAGCAAGCTGTTACATGTCATGCACCTTTTGTTTTTGCCCAGGCCTGTATGTGAAGTTAGCACTCAGAATGAAGAGAGGTGTACTGAAGATAATAAAATAGAAAGATTAAATTGTGTCATAAAACAGATGAGTAATTATGTAAGTAGGGAAAAACAAGCTGGGCCAACAATACCCAAAAAGGGAGAGAAACTAAACGCTGTCCTCTAGGAGCCCCCTGGACCAGCTGGTTTTGGGTGGGACTTCTCTTTCCAGCCACAGACAGCAAGCAAGGGAACTTTGTGTTTTGTGATGTGGGGATTGAAGGGAGTGCATGTGGGGTTTTCTGTGCCTTCCCTTCCCTTGTGTGTGGGCCTCCAGGCAGATTCTTTGATGTGATGTGCTGTGTAAGTTTAGGGACAGAGGGAGATGGAAATGGTTTAAAGGGAAAAGTACCAAACCTTCAGAAATGAAAGACATGAGGTTCAGTATGAGTCTGGGTGGCAGAGAACGCAGGAAACTGAGAAAGTGAGAGTGATGACTATACAAAAGCAAAAACACATGCAAAACACATGGTGGACTACTTTTGGTCTTCTGGGTAAAAGACTGAAAAGATCAATCCTTTTGTGCCACAAACTCTAAGAGAGCAGTTAAAAATGTGAACATTGGAAAACAAATAACATTTTGCCTATTTTATTAACTCTTTTCTTTGCACCTGTACCTTAGTTGGGTGTCAGTGCTGCAGAACAGTAAGGAGGAGGCCCTAAACACAGCGTTGATAGGGGACCAGCTCCAGGTCCAGGACAGCGGGCTCCAGGAACTCTCCCGATCCATCATTGCCGAGCTCCGAAACATGCCTGGCAACGAGGCCTGCGCTGACTGTGGAGCACCAGGTCAGCCAGTAATGTTGTTGATGAGCATTGCAGAATTAAACGTGAAAACACATCATATGTTTTCTAATCTGTTGTTTTTTAAGAGCTTGTCAGTAATCATAACAACATTTATCAATTCCAGCTGTGTTATTAGTTTATTGTTAACCGTCTTCTTATGCTCTCTTTATTTCAGATCCAACTTGGCTGTCAACCAATTTGGGCATCCTGACCTGTATAGAGTGCTCTGGCATCCACAGGGAGCTGGGTGTCCACTACTCCAGGATCCAGTCACTCACCTTGGACCTACTGAGCACCTCTGAGCTTCTGGTACTAAACGCACACATGGAAACACACAGCTCACACAAAAACAGACAAAGTCCAGATGGATTTTGTATTGTCAGGTTTTCCTAATTACAAACATTACGTAACTGTCTGCCTTTCATTGAAATGCTTTTATGTGACATCTTTGTGGCTGCATTGTGTGTCACTTCAGTTGGCTGTCAGTATTGGCAACACCAGATTCAATGACATCATGGAGGCCGGCCTTCCAAACGACTCTGTAAAACCATTGCCACAAAGTGACATGTGAGTCCATGATTCCATTAAACTAACAATACGATAGTTCAAAAACATTTAAGAGGAAATTTGTGATTTTAGATTTATTGTATTTTCTAATTCAAATGTTAACAACCAGGAATGCGAGAAAGGAGTACATTGTGGCGAAGTACGCTGAGCGTCGGTATGTCCTGCGGAGAGAAGAAGCAGATCCCGGCCGCCTGCACGACTCTGTGAAGAGCCGTGACCTCACTTCTCTTCTACAGCTCTACGCTGAGGGAGCCGACCTCTCCAAACCACTCACATCGCCTGATGGACAGGTGAGGAGAATTTACAGCCACAAGTGGATTTCCACAGCAGCATTTCTCCCTGAAATGTGTCCTGTTAGGGTGGGAATTCATGTAATAAATCCATATCATCTTCTGACAAACTCAAACGCCTACAGATGTCATGCATTAGGATGAATGGCAGCTGCATCCTGAAAGGCCGCCCACCCTGCTTGTTTACAGCGACACATACATTTCAAAAAGTTACTAACTTGTTCTTGTCACTTTAGAACTGCGACTGAAATGGCTAAAAATAGAATAAAATCCTCCTAGCCTTAACAACATGCCGCAGCATACAGTTTGTAGGAGGTGTGTGGATAGTTACAGTATGTGAAGTATGTGTTAATGGTCCTCTTGTGTTCATGGCTCATGTGGGTGGGTGAATCGGAAGCCCTCCCATCTCCTCTGGCCTCTAATCTAGTCTTTGCCCCTTTTTCTCTCCTCACCCACTCATCTTGTTTTCCCCGCCTTTGCTGTCTCCAAAACGCCTCGTCTTCTTGTCTTTAATCACATTCCACCCTCCTTGTCATACACTTCCTGCTCAGCACAAGCAGTCTGTGTTACACTGTTGACTTCACTGTGCGCGTATATGTGTCTGTTTGTTTGTGTTGGTTGGCCGTCGTTTATTATTTCAGCTTTTAGGTCAGAGCTCACGTCTCTTGAGAACAAGTGAGACCAGCTCATTGAATTACGCAGGTCTTTCTTCTGCCCCTCCTCTTGCACTTCACATAAACAGATGATGCTTAAAGCTGCATTTTTTAACACACAAACACAAATGAGTTGTTTCACAGTTAGCCTTTGGCATTATGTTTAGATTTGATTGTCAGCCACAAAACACAGCCACTTTAGGAGTGACAGTGAACATAGCAAAATAGTTTTGCACAAAAGGACAACCTCTTCTGAGGGTCAACAATTTGGCCTCATTTGTACTCGTTTCTTCCTGTTTAAGGGGATCAAAGAGACAGCTCTCCATCTCGCTGTGCGTCTGGAGGAAAGAAGCTCCCTAGCGCTGGTGGATTTTCTCTGCCAGAACAGGTCAGACACTGACAAGTCATCATGTATGATACTTTATCAGTATGGTTTCAGGTCATTGGTAACATTTAACACCATCTGCCTTTACGGTATGTTCACTACAGCAACTGTTTGGAGAAGAGAACAGCAGAAGGAAACACAGCTCTTCACTACAGCGTCCTGCATCACAAGACAGAATCTCTGAAGTTACTGCTCAAAGCAAAGGCCGCCCTTCACACAGGTACATTCAAAGGGGGTTAATTATGCTCATTTTCAGGCTAATACTTGTATTTTGTGTCTCTATGAGAACATGTTTACATGCTGTTGGCTCATATAAAGTTTCTGAAAACAGGCTGTGTGCATTACCTATGGAACTTCTGATGCTTTCACAGTATTTATTTAGCACCTAGATCTGCTTTATAATTGAAAAAGTCATGAAAATCTCCCTTTCTGCAATATGGGAACTATTTAATACATTTTTTCACCCAACCAATATATACTTTAACCATTTCTACTTTTTTCTATCTCCTATAGTGAACTCTGCAGGAGAGACAGCCCTTGATGTTGCACGGAGGCTGCAGCACGCTCAGTGTGTCGAGCTGGTGAGACCCCACTTTCTCCCTTAAAAAGAAAATCAACTTGAAGTTTTAATTCATAAAGGAAAAGAACACACACAGTCAGGAGGTAGATTCGACCAAGGAATCCAGTTGCAACATTAAAATGCCTACCAGAAAGCCGACTCCAGAAACAAACCAGGACAATTTCCACAGCTGGAAATACTACCTTGAAATAACTCCCCGTGCAGCAAAGCTCTGCTAAGGACTCAATCCCAGGACAAAGAATCTTATCCTCATCGGGTCCCAGTGTGTATCATTCATAAACTGGTTTTATTTTCTTACCGGCCATCTGCCCTGCTGAATCAGACCAGCTTTGTGTAATATCCTGTTTGATAGTGCATAATCTCCTTTTGCAGACTTGTTGCATAGAGATTGAAAAAGGTTACACAAATAAGCAGTTTTTCTTATTCGCTGAATTAATTTAATCTTTTTTATCTAGAAGATCCAATGAGTCGTGGGCTGACTCCAGACTCAGGAGACTTCTCTTTTTCTTTCAGCTTTGCTCTTTCCTAATTGTTTTTTATTTTTTCAAAAAACATCTGCTGAACCCAGGGTCACAATGATATGACTGGTCACTGCCAGTCAGGAGGGAGTTTTCGGTTCAGAGATTTTCCCCAAATTGCAAAAGGGATGTGTGATATTTTTGTTGACATAATTTATAATCCCTTTTTTATTAATTAGGGATGCACCGATACTAGATTGGATAGCAGACCGATACTGATTTAGATACCTGGTTTGGGTATCTATGACAATGGAGACGGCCTTTTGAATTGATTTCTTCAGTATTATCATTTGTTATGTTAATAATAAATACATATTAAGTAAGTTTATGTCTATTTATTTCTTTTTTATATATGTTTAGTTTTTAAAAAGCTAGTAAAGTCTGATGTTGCTTTTGACATAAAAAACATCCCATCCACTTCCACACAGTGAAGAATTCAGATAATTAATTAAGTACTTTTATTGAATTAGTACTCTGTATCGGCTCATACCAAAAGTTAATTTATTGATATTTGTCTCTTTTTTTCATTGGTCCTTTGTATCAGTCTCAAAATATCAAACCACAAAAACACAAGCATTAAATATTTGTTCTCATCTGTACCTAAAACCCAGATATTACAATCCAAGGTCAGCCAAGAAGGAGAACTGTAGCAAAGCAAAAGGAATGTAGTTGGCTTGATAGAGCTTTGATTAGTACATAGTTGCTGCATCATTGCTGATTTCTGTATTACTTGATATGTGGTCATGTTTGGATGAGAGTATTCTGAGTGTTTGTGCTCCTGTGTGTGTTTTAGTTGGAACTGGCCCAGAGTGGGAAGTTCAACTCTCAGATCCACGTGGAGTTCACGTGGGAGACGCAGTCACAGGAGTTTTATGACAGCGAGGATGACCTGGATGAGAGGGTAAACAACACACACAGCCAATCTCATAGCTGACTTTGTCTGTCTGCCAAAAAAAAAAGGAGAGGAAGTTTGGAGAAGAGTATTATTGGGGTTTTCCACTGCAATGTCTTTTACTGAAGAAAACATTTAAATAAAAAAGAAATTAAACGAAGAAAGTTGAGGAGAAACTAGAAATGAACCTTGTGCTACCTTCCGCTTTCTTTCAGGTGAGCCCACTACCCAAAAACCGCTCTCCCCCTTCTTCAAATGGGGGTAGTGGAAGTTCTTTTGCCCGCTGGAGTTTGGGTAATGGTGCCAATGGTAATGCAGGAAGCAGGCCTTGTCAGACATATGAGAATCTGGACTTTCTGTACAGAAATCCTCCAGCCAACAGCGCCCCCTCTGGAGCATCAATGCCACCTCCCCTGCCAGCTAAGTCCATCCAGAGAGGTGAGCTACTGTAGTGTCATTTTTCATTATAATTCTGCTCATATGAGGATAACTGGTTTCTTAATACAATGCTTGGTGTCAGTTCAGATAACATGTTTAAGGTTTAATATTAGCTCACCTGTTTTTGAATCAATTAATAACCTCTTTAATTTGTTTTGTTGTGTCGCTCTTGTTCTAATTTTCAATATTATTTTCTCTTCCACAGGTCGCTCGGACCCCCAAATTTCAGTGACCACACAGGAAAGCAACCCCATCCCACGACGCTGCTCTAACCCACCCTCCCACTCCTCCAGTCCCCAGACACAGGCGAGACATAGGACTTCTTCACCCAGCACAGAAAGTCAAGGCCAAGGGGGAAGACCACCTAGGTCCCCGCACGGACAGGGAGGTCTGCTCAGGGGACAGAAGCAGTCCTGGGATGGTCAATCTGGTGCTAGTTCTGGGTCTCAAAGCAGTATCACACCGACGTCCGCTCCGAGTCACATAGGGCCTGTCAGGTGAGACAGCACTGCTCTAATTTCTGCCAACAGTGTCAGGTGTAAAGAAGGCCCCAGAATGAATGCAGTTCAAGCTGATGACATGTCTAAACACAAACATTTAAATATCACTAT
Organism: Serranus cabrilla; assembly: GCA_903364295.1. Classification (NCBI taxonomy): domain Eukaryota; kingdom Metazoa; phylum Chordata; class Actinopteri; order Perciformes; family Serranidae; genus Serranus; species Serranus cabrilla. The sequence goes on along the minus strand of CAFUXE010000129.1, from coordinate 11,619 downwards.
TTCCAAAAGCTCGACAACCCTTTCAACAATAAACGGTCTCATATGACAGAGGCCTTGTTTCATCCGTGTAATTTCATGCAACTTGTCCACCCTGCAGTTCAGAGAAGACCACATCGTATCGACGGACCAGCAGTGGAGGAGGCAGCCAGGGCAAGTGTGGTGTGCTGTCTCCAAGCTGTGTGGGCAGCCAGGAGGAGCTCTACTGCAGTTTGGTGGCAAATAACGGAGGCCTCACCCCTGCTCCCGCTCCAGTACCTCCGCCATCACCTGCCGTGAGCTGTGTCCCACGACCCCGCAGGAATGCTATGGTATAATCACATCATCTATCTATTGTATTAAGCCTATTCTTTAACCCTCTGAACCCCAAGAATTTTGAGGGCTTTTTTTCCTCTATGGAAACAGTACAAGCATTGTTAGAAGATGAAAGGACTCAATAATGTTCGTTTTGCATTTTAACAGTAACATAAGAATAAAAAGTTGAATTTCTGTTGTGATTGAAGCAAACATCACGTGTGATCCATTCAGGACCTTTGTAAATGTTCATGGCTGCAGGTTGTGAGTTTTAAAGGGTTAATGTCACAGTCTCCAGTTCCACAGGACATTTTTCTGTAGAGAATCAGACCAAATCCTGTGAGATTTCACAGTCAATATAAAGTTGCTGGTGGCACAGTGGAAAACCTATTGCATGTCTCCTCCAGGTTTCTGGCAGCAGGCCTCATCAGAAGCGTGTCAAGGCTTTAGTGGACTGCAGAGCAGTCAGTTTAGAGCAGCTTGCCTTTTTCAAAGATGAGATCATTGTGGTCACGGCCACTAATGACCCCCACTGGTGGGTAAGTGTAACTACAACTTCTATATTTTCATTATGGTGCCTTGTCCAGTTTCCCCTTTGGGTAGAAATGTGAAAGAATGAACAGGAAGTGAAATATATAACATGGACTTTCACATGTACCCACTTTATAAATATTACTCTTTAGGACAGTGAACCTGATCCAAAGGTGCACTCCAACTTTACCGTATACTTTGCATTTCATTTTGCTCTACATCCACTATGTCCACCTTACACAGTTTTTGTTGACAAATGTTGCATTGTTTGTTTGTTTTTTGCTCATTATCTTGGTCTTTCTTGTCTTGTAGTAACTTGTCCTGCTGTGTTTAATAAAGTACTCCATCTCTCTGTCATAACAGGTTGGTCACATAGAAGGTGATACATCGAGGAGTGGGAACTTTCCTGTCAACTATGTACACAAACTAACAGACTGAAGGGACATGGAACTGTGGAAGTTCTGTATGGTTTAAAAGGAGGAACAGCCTACTGGAAACTTTTCTTCATCACACAGTGGATTTTACCTTCAGGAGAGGACAGTTTTATTCTCCTGAATCTGACACAAACTGAAAAGATGCCTGAGGAAATAAATGGCACTGTTTTATGGATTCATACATTTTAACATTTACTCATTCTGGAAACCAACAAGGGAACCGAAGGCTTTCAGAGCCCCATAAAAACTCTTATTCCAAGGACAATATTTTCCCTCTGTTGGTCCTTGTTTTTTCTTACTGCAGTTGTCTAAAACCATAAACCACTATTAATTGGTACGAATGCATTCGTGGTCGTGGAAGAAACTGTTCGAATTTAACTCTTAATGACACATTATATTACAGATGTTAAAGTTGGCTATAATGAGCTAGGATTTGCAACTCAAGGCAAAGTTTACCTGCCGGGCAAACCCCTTTAAGGCACTTTAAAACCATTAAGAAAAAAAATCTTCCGAAGAGTTGGCAGAGCTGTAAATGTGTACCCAGCCAGCTGCTGTATATAGGGAACTGCCTAGTCTTCAATCACAGTATACTGAGACTTCTGGGTTTGAGGTTCAAACCTGTCCGGCGTCTGCTGTAGCCAGCCCTGGGACTCTAAAAGGGGCTTTGTGCCTGCCAGTCTGTCTCCAACAAAACGGCAGGCGTCTGGGCAGAGATCTGAAACTTTAGCTCAGCCATCTTGACTCTGGGCACAGCTCCGGAGGATCCAGTTTCTTCTGGCTCCAGGCATCTGTCTCTGGAGAACCTGGAATAACGACAGTGTGTTATAAAAAAAGAAAAGACTCTCCGTTCTACCAGGAAATGGCACTTAAAGCGAGCTTGTTAGTAACAGCACCCTGCTGCAGTAATTTGTTCAGTGAACACACACACTTACTGTGGGCACATGTGCATCACACACACACATATATATACACACAAGCACACTTGCACTTACTGTACACACACAGTAGCTTTCCAGATTTAGGAACCTTTAGGGAAGAATGATGAAAGGTGGAACTGCTCCACTTTTTAACGTATAACAAATGCTCAAATGTAACACATTTCACAGCAATTACACACAATTTGTTGTACATATTTGTCAAAAAATGTCCACTGATGTACAGTATATATATGTCACTTGTTTTCTCATCTGTTATGCATTATAAAGGATTGTATCATTACAGACAGTGGTGTTTTGCTTTCCTGTGATTTAATGCCATGTGTCCTCTGTTCTGTTTCATTAGTTGTCTAAACGGCTGTCACAGACTGATAAAAAGAGGGGAGCAGACACAGTTGCATAATCAGTGTTCCGAGAGCGTCCTCCTGAAAACAAACACTGACATTGATGAGTAGAGGAGGGCAGGAAGCAGGTGTTCACTTCCTTTTAATCATTCTTCAGTTTAAAAAACAAGTCTGTTTGTGAGTAACTGTTTCTGTCGTTGTGATCTTGTTTACAGTGTTAATGATAAAGCAAACGGATCACGAGACAAGCCTGTTATCAGATAACTATGAAGCAGAACTGTAAGTAGGAACTCTGTCAAATGTAAACGATTGTAAATCAATTCATATTATGGTAGCATATATGTAAATACACTAAAAACAAGTTAAAAAGTGACATGCAGTCTTTTATCGTGTTTATTTTGTGCTATTTTTATGTATGTGGAATAATTAATGTGTGGCTGGCTAAAAGCCAGATAGCTCCTGCAGACCAAAGGTACTGAGTTCTTAATGCTCAACATAAGCACACACCACTTTATAAATAAATTATTCACTGAGCGAGGGCACATATAAAATCTTTTCCTTGTCATGTATAATTGGGCATAAAAGTCATTGCGACAGGTTTAGTTAAATTATTATTTTGTGCACACTTAAATGGATCAAAATTTAAATAGCTAAATTGTGCAAAATTTTGCAACTGGCACACCGGCCATTTGTGTCTTCCACAGTTGCATCATAGTTTTTTGTACCACCTGCCTTAAAGTGTAACAGTTGTGGGTGTGCTCATGACTCAACACAAGTGATAAATGTCCTCTTTTTAGTTGTGCTCTGTGAGCTTTTGTAAAGCTTGCTAGCTTTATGAAAGAATATATATTGCATAAAAATGTTCAGTGTAACAGTAATAAATCTTGATCTGTTTTTAAACTAAGCTCTAGCACATTGGTCCTTGAATTTGAGGGAATTTGGGTGAAAAAGTCCTTGAATTTGATGTTTAAGAAGGTGTGGAAATGCTGTTTCAATTGTATACACCTAGAATGGAAAATTATCAAACTAATTAATTGAAATTCATTATAATGCCATTGTGCATTAAAAATACACCATTTAAAGTTATGGCCTACAGTAAAAAAAAAGAAAAGAGAAAAAAAAGTAGAGTCATTATCTGTGCATATTAAAGTTACAAAAACTAACACATTGAACCCATGTAAATACATTTTGACGGCTGTATTTCCACTTTTCCTACTGTTTCTGGCATTCTCACAGCTTTTGTCCCCCTACCCTTTATGTCTCCCTAAAGCTAAATCTCTCCCTTCAGCTTTCTTGGCAGATTTCCCTGCAGCTCTTTGTCCTTCCAGCCTCATTTTGTCTCTGTCCGGATGTAACTTCTGATCCTCCGTACCAGAGCCAGGATGATGCAATTCCAACCTGTCACTTACATAACCGGTCACCTCACTACAGCCAGGATAATAATGCCATGACCTATTCTGCTCTGAATACCCCACACACACAGACACAGTTCTCCATTAGCATTAGTCTTGCATGTGTGTACTAATGCATGCAACAAGCCCTTTCACGGAAATGTGTCTTCTTAAACGTACTGTAAATACTTTCATTCACTAATGCAATCATCCATGTTATGTATATAGATATAAGTCAATGTAATGTGCACGCTGTGGAATGTAACATTAATCCATGAAATTCAGATTTAAGCCTTTACGTGTTTATCGCTAGCTGTTTAAACAGTTTTTCAACAGTTTGTTTGCCAACTTTTTTTTGCAAGAGGTCTATTGTCGCCAAAGTCCGCATGCAAAGTGAATCTGAGAGTGAGCTGCAGCGCTTTTATACCTGACCTGGCCGGCCAACTCATAGCTGGGTAGGCAGGACCGACATACTGAGGCACTTAAGCAATGAATAAATTCACATAAGATTGAGCATACAACCTCTATGGCCCAATATTCAGACTAAAAACTCCAAATTGAAATACTCTGTAAGACCCTGATAAGTATATCAAGTTTGGATGCATCAGGGTCTGTAATCTCAGGATTTTCTAACTTTCCAGTACCCTAGATATTCAGATCCGCCTGTCTAAAACCCATCTGCATGGGTAATGCCTTCATTAAGTGAGCAAAAACAACAGCTGAAAGTAACTTCACAAATCCTGGCTTGTATTAATGACCACTTGGAAGTGGGATATATTTCCAGTAATCCTGCCCTTTTCCATCTGAACACAGGCTTATCTAACCTCCATATAACCAAATAATCAGCTGAGAGGAGGCTCTGATGGACATGCTTATGATTAAATATATGACATATACTGTATATGTGCCTGATGTAGCTTTTTCACAGCATCTTGTTACGTCAGTGAGCAGTTTTCCGCTGACAAGGCACCTCACTGCTGTGGGCTGCTGCAAGGTGACCCTAATGCTTCATAAATCTCTCAAGCAACTGCAAAAGGATGTAATATTTAGAGATCTGACCTAAAACACTTATTGTCGGCAGTTTCCAGCAGAATCCCAGTCAAAAAATAACAACAAAATTTAAGTATTTTTTTTCCATTTATTCTAATAATTCAGCCTATCTTACAAAACTTGATAATAGTCCAAATGAAATCTATTATTTAATATTTACTAGTCATTGTACATTGTAGCTCTGTGCTGAAGTAAATTACAGTGTCAAGAAATTGAAATAAGTGGTAGCAAATTGAAGCAACAAACATAGCAGAACATTCATGATTTCACTGTGCAGCAGAAAGCAAGTCTTTAAGAAGCAGTGCTTATACATTGGAAAGGTTTTGGGAACTTCCAATAAAGTTTCAATTACATTTGGAAAGTAGATTTCCGTTCCGGCGGACAGGGTGTCATCACAATAAATCTCTCATCTGTCATTACTGGAATTAAGGCTTCATAAATAAGCAAATAGCTGTTGCAAACCAAATGAAACCTGCTGTTACTGTTAAGCATAGAAGATTTGCACACTAGTAAAATTTGACATAACATTCAAAAAGTAGAATATACAGCTCTCAATTAACAAAAGTAAGTGTGGATAAAAGTTAATAAACAAAAGGTTCTGTGCTTATTCCACCACAACAAAGATACACACCATACCCCACATCACATAAACAAACACAAAATATTAAAACACTGAAAGGATAAATCCATAAAAGGGTTTTTGAACCTGTGCTTGGCCAGCATTTGTGTTAGTAAAGGGCTGTGAGAGCTGTAATTGTAGTTGATCGTCCAGTTCTCCAAACAGTTATTTGTTTGGGTTTAAGGATTAAAAACTATTGTATCAAAAGTGACCTTAAATGTTATTCGAAGGGCCTAAAAATTAATACAAGAGTATTTATTGCCAACCACAGGTTCAAATAAGATAGATGTGATTTATTATATTCAGTTTTAAGGGAACAAAATAACACTTCAGTTACAATTACATTCATTCTGCAAGTGGGCCCAGAGATCTTTGGGAAATCTTTTTCATTTATAGAAAAACACAAAAGGTACGGTCGCACAGCAGTGCACAAGTTGTCTTTTTTTTGTCTTCTGCCCAGATAATGACGTTGAGGTCTATGATGGTCTTGAGTTCAGTTGTTAACCACACTTCATCATCAGTTATCATTGCCAATGCAATGCATTGCATTAGGCATATGAAGAAGAAATATATAGGCCAGCTGTATATTCAGTTTTAACTCTAGCTATATACATAGGACCGTGAATACATGTTTAAGGCCTTCTAGACCCTATTATTCTGCACAAGCGTTCTGCTAGCAACTAGCTTGGCTGAATATTGTTTGGTATAGATGTGCACAAAGACGGCAAGCAGTACTTCCCTTTGTCATGTGGAATGCTTATACAGAGTTAGTCAACATTCAATGATAAGATCGTCATCAGAAATCTGAACGATGAGAACGTCAACAGTGACATTGAATCTGTTACTTTGCTTAAAGGGGAACTCCAGCAAATTATTCTCCACTTCTATTCAGTCAGGGGACTTGAGAGACAATTAAATGTAGGACTAAGAAAGGCTGGATACTACTTCCCATAATTCTACTGAATACCATCTTTTACTACGGCATGTTCACACCAGCTAACCAAGCTAATTTTTTCCTTGCAAAAGTTTGACTAGTGGATTACATTTGTGCTTATGCCATTTTTTTTCTGTCATCAATCATGGCCAAAATAACCACTCTTGCTGCTTTGCAACTGTTGTGGAAGTTACAGATACATTCAATTTGTTGTATTTGTTGTTGTGTCTGGATTACATCCAGGGATGCAAAAAAGCTCTGTGAATTTTCACGACCTTCTCCAGGAAGTACATCTGGATTACTGCCACTATAGAGCAACTACAGCTTTATGAACCTAAAATAAGGATCTTTTGCTTTGATTTGATAGCAATAAACAGATAAAAAATGTGCTGAAATAACTATATCAAGATGACAATTTGTAAAAAAAAAAAGTCTTGTCAGATCTGTCCGCAACACACATAAACAAATAACTTGCAAAATTCTTGATTTCTCAGTGGAGTTTGGATTTATCAGGGCTGTGCTATTCAAGGAGAGTGTCAATGCTGATAAGCTTTTGTAGCACAGCATCATCGATATTTCTTGCTTGAAAAATATTAACTCTATATTGTCTATTGCACTTTGTATTGACTTTGTATTTAATTATTTAATCACGTTGTGCAAAGCATTCTCCTTAGAATTATTAGAATGGCATGTCCTCTTTCAAACTCCTCATGTTTAGGTTGTTTCTGATTTTTATAAAAATCTCGAACCCAAGTAATGATGACCTTGATGACATCACAAAGACATAATCAGCGTTATATTTTCCTCTTTTCAGGACATTATACAGCTGTTTTGTCAGACCATGATGCAGAAACTGAGTGTAAAACTCACGTGTAAAATTGGTTGGAGTGCCCCTTTAAATATGCTCCAGATAAACCTGAACAAACTGATCGTTCAAGCCCTTATAATCAAAGTTAGAAAAGAAGCTAACCCGTCTTCATTCTATTTGCCTTGCATCGACCAACATTATTAAACTCAAAAAATCTGCACACCTAGTTTCACATGCATCATGTTTTTCTTTTTTGTTCGCCTGCAGGGTCCCTGATACAGAACAATCCATCAATATCTTTCCCTGTCATCCTTGAATTGACAGAGACAAAGCAACATTTCAAATGCATCTCAAATGATGTAGTAACATGTCCCAATCAAGCAGATCTTTGCCCCGGGGGAGCAATTAAAATTGGAATATCTAAGTGCCCATGATGATTTTATGGAAAGCAATTATGCAGTCAAACCGGATGCCTCTCTTGTAAACAGCCTTGCTTTGTTCTTTGTTGAGGTCATTTATGAGAAGAGAGCAAACAAAGCACCTGCATCTGCGCTTGTGGAAATCCCTCTTGATTCTCTTAGAACGTGGCACGCATCAATGGATACTAATGCACTCACATCGCTATATGCTTTTTCCAAATGAGCTGAGATTGAATGCCTGCCTCTCTGCCATAACCTTCCAAAGGCCAAAAATAGATATCCCTGGTGTATTGGCTGTGCTTTCTACACACAAACACGCACGGCTGAAGCAAGGGATTGGAGGAGTAGCTGAATATGGGAGATACTTAGTCATTGCTAATCCACAGAGAAGAGAAAAGGGAAGCAGGAGAAGAATTAGGCCAAAAAATTAGTATGATCTATATGTAGAAATCAGGCCATCCACTGCATATGGGGCAGAGATAGTGCTATTCAAAGGATCATAATAGTTATTCACTCATTTACCAAATTAACCAAACAAACTGTTTGGATTATACATTTAAACCCTGAATGAAGATATATGCACAAAAAGGCTGATTATACCAGTGAAGCTATGATTGTGCACACTAAATAGTCAACTGCACTCTAACTAGCTTGTCTTTGCCACATACAACACCAAGACACAATCAGCAAACAGTGATGGCCTATCTTTGCTTTCCTTGCTAATACATGCATGGCTTAACTTTAAGTGCAACCCCTAATTATCGAATAAATGAACAAGTTCAGCTTGTATCTATACTCTTGTTTGACTGTACAGCCAGTTCTAATTTATTTTAAATAAAAGCAGCAGAAATATTAGCTCCTAAATCCTCCAGAGGACCTCTACAGCCTTGTATTTTTGTAGTTACAGTGCTCTGCTGGATACATTCTGTACGTTTGTGGAAGCGGATTTAGGATGGAGAGATGAGTGGTTGCTAGGTGACTGGATAAAAAGAGGCCACAGGTGGAATCGTCCCAGCTTGAACTCCACTTCTGCTCGCATGCTTTTCCTCCATTATCCTGCCAAAAACAGGGGTTGTTGTTGTAGTGGATGAGTGGTCACAGAGAAGCCAAGGCACGTTTTCTGTGTATGTCCCAGCCATCTGAAATCCACACTTTTCCAGAGTCTTTTCCCGCCTCCTTACCGCAGCCTTGGTTTTATGTAACAGTGCAGCAATCGTTATCAAAGCTTCACCTCTGGTTCTCTTTCACTGCCCTTCACTTCCCTCTAGAAATGTTGGGGAGGAAGGTTGTTCAGGGCTCTCTTCTCTGCTTTTATCTTTTTTCCTTTCCTTCTTCCTCTTCTGAAAAGTGTAACATTACATAAGTATAATGTAATCCTTATTGGCTTTTCTAATTGCTGCATAAGTTTAGAAAGATACAACAAAGCTCTTATTACCTCACAGGCCAGTCTGAGCCTCTCCTCCCACATCACCTGAAAAATGACTCATCCGATTCTATATCAGTAACAATCTCTCCAGTGCGAGTCCAACATCACACCAGAGTGGAAGCAGCAAAGTATCTTTGAAAACATGAAGACATAATGACATCCTGTACACATTGCACTGGTTCTGGCTTGATTGGTTTGCTAGCCAGAGAATTTCCTTAGAAGATGCACTGAACAGGAAGCTCCTTACTAGCATTTGTGATTATTGTAGGCACTCTAAAAACCTGGAGGACCAGCCTCAGAATACAAGAGCAGAGAGGTGGAAACTGGAGAGCAGCCGTTTCAATGGGTAATAGCGAAAGAGTGGAAGTCTAGCCTCCCATAAATGTAAAGCACATTTCTAAAGCGATGGTGGAAATGCAAAGTCTCTATTGTCCTATTTGAGCTTCACAGGCCAGGGGAGGCATGTGCGGAGTCCCAGCATGGAGGAGAAGACGATGGTGGGTCGATGCTTCTTGAACCTCAGGCCTTTCTTCAGCCGCTGGCTGTTCTCTACCACGTACAGCTCCCCCTGCTGGGCTGCAGTAGATATCCGCGACACCACCTCCCCGTGAACCACCACTTCCTGCTCTGAGCGCACAAACACCTCCCTGAGCTCCTCCAGCCGTCGCTCCATCTCTCTGATGACGCGTTGGCGCTCCTCGACCTCCAGGAGGCGCCGCCGAGCTGCCTCGAACTCCATGCTGGAGCTGGGGGTGACGAGCTTGGAGGAGGGGGCCGTGGCGGATGTGGACGGGGGCTCGGAACCGGTTAGCAGAGCCCCTGTCACTCTCCGGAAGTCTCCCATGGAAATGGAGCGCCTGGTGGCTGGAGAGGCCAGCGCCAGGAGAGCAGAGGCAGATGTAGAAGGTGGCATGGCTAATGGAGGAAGAGGGGGAGAAGATGACGATGGAGAAGGTGAATCCGGTGGTTGGATATCAGGATGTGGGTCCTTGTTTTTAATAGCTACAGCCATGTCCTCACTTGAGTCCTCCTCGTGGGCGTCTTTGTTTCTTTGTCGTCCCTTCATGGCCACTGTTTAACTCTTCCTGTGCTGCAGCTGTCCTTGTTGCTGTTGATGTTGTCTTCCTGTGTCAGAGCGGAGAGCAGCTGAGCAGAGAGCGCGGAGATGTGCAGTGATCCAGCCTGGGAACTGCTCCATTCATTAATAAGAGATCTGAGCCGGGCTAGTGCTGTCTCTGCATCTGAGTGGTTGTGCTGGGGAGGAGCCTCCCTGGCAGCTCATTGGCTGCTGAACTCATGAGCATGTCAGCTGATGATTGGGCAGCCGGCCTCCGTGCTGCTGATGCTGGCAGGCTGTCGTGTCCTCTGCTTGACTGTTTTGCTTCGTCGTCGTCATCTGGAGCTCTGCTTCGATCAGCTCTGCTCAGTGAAGCGAGGCGGAGTGAGGCAAGACATGCAGGTCTCGCTCCTCTTTACTGATGCTGCCTGGCTCAGTCTGTTCCCCCAGCCGCTCTGCTGCCATTCCTCCTACCAGCTGGTCTCTCACCTCTCTCTCTCTCTCTCTCTTTTTCTTGCTCAGATGGTTGCCCCTAGCAACACCGTCTCGACATCAGATGGCAAAAGCAGGAGGGAGGGGTGTTGCTCTAATTTCTCTCTCCCCTTTATCACCTTGCTGCTCAGTGTTATCACCATTTCCCATTACTGTCTTAATCAAAAAAATACAAATAGACTACAGGGCACACACACATGTGCATTTAGATCTTCCCTAGTAACAAAAACACTATACACAAGGTTACTGTTGATGTTTCTGCTCATATTTTAGCATTCAAACAGCATGCAATGAAGACTCACTGTTGCTAAGAAACAGTTTTTCAAATGTTAGTAATTTATGCTATTCTCTGACAGACAAATTAAACTAAAATCAAACACCAGGCTAATAAACCACTGTGCAGCCACTGTTACCCTGCCTTGTGCTCTAAATTCCAATTATTTCAATAGATTAATCAAATGATCTAAATATCTTTGCAAGAGTACCCAAATTAATTGTTCTTTTTAAGCAGTTTTTAAGTGGAAAAAACAAAGGGTGATCTGAAAAGACTATGTCTACACTCACAGAATCCTGTGATCTCTAGAGAACGATTTTTTTTCAAGCATTTAACCAGAATTAAAGCTTTTGTGATGTGTGTAATCCTTGTGCTCTGTGGCCTACTGTAGGTCAGGGCTTCTCAATTATTTTCTGTTACGCCCCCCCTAGGAGGAAGAAAAAAAACAATTATACGACATACTATAGTATGACTTTTTGATTTTTCTCCAAATTTTGGACATGCTAAAATATGTTGTTTTTCTTGCATTTCAAGCATTATTTTGATCTAATATGTATATAAAATGTATAATTAGTCTATTTCAGGCATTTTTAGGCATTTTAAAATTTGACCAA
>CAFUXE010000128.1:815756-827578 GCA_903364295.1 Serranus cabrilla | reverse complement strand
ATAACTGGGCTAATTATGAATTTTGAAGCCTGTTAACAGCTTATGTAACCGGTTAATTGAGGAGCTTATGCGGCACACATGGTCGCACATCTTGCAGGACTCCCTTCTTGGAGTTCAAAACTTGGCTCTGATGTGAGCAGTTTTCTAAGAAATGTTGGCATTTGGCCATACGGTGAGAACAGGCAGAAATCTGTTTTTCTGCCTCGCCCTGGTCTGCCCGAGCTTTAACCTGAAATACTTACATGTCAACTTCAGTGCTTCTTTTAGTCCATGTGAAGGAGCAGGGACTAAAAGGCAGGTTTTGACCTTTAGCAGCACAAAACAGCCTGACCTTCACTTTGAACGATCCCTCTGTGGAGTCAGTTTGATCATTGTGTGGAAGAAACCCAGCCTGATGTTGATGTGGAGGCTTTTGGATCTCCACAGCTGTCCAGCAGCCCTAAAACTTCCACCTCCACACAACCCCCATCAGCCCCCCATCAGCCCCCCATGCTACCCGCCCCCACATTCCCAGAAGCCCCAGCAAAGGCCGTGACGGTGGGGCCTTTAGTGGGCAACTTCCTGTGGAGCGCAGGAAACAATTTGACATGGGGATTAGACAGCACGGAGAATAGAGTCAGAGCACATCTACAGACACCCTCTCTCTCTCTCTCTCTGTCTCCTCAAGGACTAAACATCAGCTACTGCAGAGGAGGAGCATCATTTGAAGGCTTTTCTTCTGCTCTGTTTTGGGGTCTTGTTTGAGATCAACAGTTTTTTTCTTTTAGAAACAAAAAGGCACTTTTGCTTCAAAAGCAGAAAGTGCAGCGTAGGAAACAGACAAAACACCTTCACAATTGTTAAAAGGAAAAACTCGGATCACACAGGTCAGCGCAGCCCGGCAAATAAACTTCACCACAGAGTACAGGAGAGGGAAGTCATAGCTGCAGAAAATAAGAAACCACGTACTGTAGATCTGATTCTATAATAAATCGTAAGCTCATATTTACATCCTGAGTATAAATGTCCTCTAACCTTCATGCAGCAGGTCAATGACAGTGAAACCCTCTGACATCCTGTGATAGGTGACAGACGATGAGTTCAATACTCATCTAACCGTCACTAATTGTCACCATTACTAGCCTGTGTGTGCCCTAGTTTCTCAATTACTCACAATCAATTTAAAATTTCTGTAACAGCCACAATAACATAGCAACATAACAAAAGAAAGACCACCAAATAATTAATCCAATTTTAACCAATCAACAAACTGTTTAACAGACATATTAATCAGCCATAGTGATTGGCTTTGGCATTATTCACATTACGTCAACTGTTGATTTACTAAAAAATGACATGAGGTCACAGAATTCCAGGGACTTGAAAGAGTGATAAAGGTTTTCGTTGTTCCGCCCCAACGGGTGCGGCAAAGCTAACGTCTGTACTCGCCCACAGCAGGTGAAAGCACCTGTGAGGTGAGTTAGTAAGCTTTTTATCACCATGAAACAAACGTTAATGCCACTGTATTCAAGGCTGCTGAGAGTTTAGCTATCACAGAGCTCTACGTCCATCACGCTGGCCCTGACCCGGTTCTGTCTTCACTCAGTGGCTCTGCGCACTTTTCAGATCAGATTGTTTAAACTGTAATGATGAGCAAAATCTCCCACTTGGGGAAAACAGCTATAGTGGTGTAAACAAATCATTGGCAAAGCGCCTGCAAAGCCCTTTATAGCTGACAGTTACATCTCAATAAAATACATTAACACTCATGCTACTGATTCAGCTGGACTGGAGCTAAATGTTATTTTAATTATTGGTTATACTGCAGATTTTCTTTTAATGAATCAGTTGTTTGGTCATGAAAATGTCGGTTTTGATTTATTTTAGCCAAAAGGTAATATCTGCGGTTTGGCATTTTTGCTTACAAATTATTTAAAAAGATATATTTTATAGTTGCAGATTATTTTCTGTTGAACCAATAATATTGTGGCTCTAGATTCAGCTAATTTAAAAGGAACTATACACAGTTTTTTGCATCGATTTCACTTGTAAACGAATGCACAAAACAGTGTAGCAATCAATGAACAAAGACTGAATAACAAGCTTTTCCAGTTCCTTTTAATTTTACGGACAAAGTGTGAATGCAGCATTATGAAGTTACAATCTTAAAGATCTCCACTTTACTCTCCTTGCCAATCGGCGTTTTTGGACCCTACTTTCCTTTGCTTTCAGTAGTTTTTCCTAAGATTACTTTGCCATAGTAACTGTTTATTGCAGAGCTAGCACACACTGGAAAAAAACAGTTCCTGGTGTGCCCCACTTGGGATTTTCTTCCAGGATTAATGCTACAAATACCCAGTCCTATTACTGTGAATGCAAGGGCAACTCTTTCATCAGTTGGCCATAGGCTCAATCACCATTACATTACCTCATTCAACGATAGAGATAATGACTTAACGGACATTTATGCGAAGAAAATCTTCAAGATTATTACTTTAAGCTCCAGCCTGACTCAGATCTGCAGCATATGGACTGTTTATTCTGTGCATACTGAAATGATGTCATCCCAACTGACGAGCATATTGCCGGCAGCCCTTTCATGGTGACAATGATGGTGACACACTTAAACCCACCAAGTATGCGCGACACAATGAGTTGATTAGTTTGTGAGTGTCTGTCTGCTGGAGCGATGAGTAATTGATTTCAGTCCAGGGTCTAATCAAAACGCCGAGACGCTAATTAAAGTCAGAAAAGTAGTGTCCTTGCTCTCGGGCCTGGATGACCGCAGTGGAAACAGCGGAGACATGTTCCAGCATACAAAGCGGGTCCTTGTGACCACAAGAACATGCACGCTTGCAAAAAATGACCCTTGTGCGGATGTGTCGCAGAAATGCTTGGAGATTTATGTGATGGATGAAATGTCTGGATGGGTCCAGAAAGGCATGCAAATAAATGACCTCAAAGCGGCTGCGTTCTTGTTGATGTCCGGCTCACATAACCAGACACAAACACAGTTTATTAGACGTAAAGAAAACAAATGCCAAGGACAAATAACACTATCCAAGACAACATTCATTAAAATAAAGTGGGTCATACTTTAGCACTAAATTATCAGTTTCTCTTTGCAGGAATCCATTCCTTTCTAAGTCTCTGTCCCCTCCCCCACAGTGCTCGGCCTGGCTTGCTTAGATGGGCCTCTGGCTGAAGCTGGGCTGGTGGGAAAATGGGAATGTGGTGATTAAGACTGGGCCTATATGACCTCCCAGCTAAAAATACGCTGTTTACTCAAGACCACTGCCAAGAAACTCTGGACTAGGCAGAGGGGAGAGGAAAAAAGTCATGTTTTGAGAAAGGAGGAGGAAGAGGGGGTGTGTGTGTGTGTGTGTGTGACAGGAAGTCTGAGTTTGTGAGTGTTGATCAGCAAGAAATTTTTATGATTGAGGGAAAGTGACTGAAGTCACTCTGATGGTGATGTGAATTAAAAGTGTCTATATTTGCTGATGTCGTAAACAGGGCCAGCTTGTGATGGTTGGATGGTTGACAGACAGGCCAACAGACACTCAGACAGGCAATTACCAGAGGCCCACTTCTAAGCTTTTCACGCAAACACCCACATGTTGCATGCATACACACACACCCCGTCACACACACATAAATTCACACACATGAAATACATTCTGAAACATTGGTCTCTTTCAGCCACTGCAGCCTGACAGCCCACACCCAAAAAAAATGACTATCAAAGGCCGTCAAAGCATAAAGAGGGAGGGGTGTGAGGGGGGCTAATGAGAAAGCAGACGGAACAAATGGTGAGAAAGTGAGATGGAGAAATCCTCAAGTGTCCACTTTACTTCTGGTACAGTTTGTACTGTGACCCAGCTATGAGAAGGAACTTGAGAGTCAGGAAAGTGGGGATGAAAAAATAGTGATGATGTAAGACAGATTTAAGTGTGGGCACAGCGGGGGGGAGCAAGCCGCTTGGCACTTTGTGCTGACGGAGAGACAGACAGGGGAGACCCCATGCTGTCTGCCTGAAGAGATACGTCCATCACACACACCCTCAGCGAGTGAGAGGTCAGCGCAAACACACAACAAATCTATTACAGGAGTCCTGACACAGGCCAAACTAATATTATCACTTTGTGTCCAGCCTCTCAGGCGAGTTCTGCAGTTAGAAGGCAACTTAAAGAAGCATTTCTGTCACGAGTTTGAACATTATTATTATTTTTTGATAAAACACTGAATTGTGTTTAGTGCAGAAGGAAAACAAGATAATTAAGATAGAAAAATATTATTGTGGCCCCTTTCAGTTTCACAATGATGCTTTCAATTTGTCTTGGGTTGAGTTACTGACTGGAATATGTTGAATATAGTTTATCAAAACACTGAATTTATGTCTTTTAGTAGGTTGTGGCAGTTCACGATATATGATCAAATTTATTTTGGTCTAATTTATATTTATTTATTTCTTAATATATTATATATATGTTTGAATAGTTTTCATTTGGTTGTGGAAGTGCACTAACACTACAGCATTTTCTTATTTTTTTTTTTAAAAATTAAAGATTTTGTACTAATGTACACATTTTTTCTTTACATTTTTATTGTTTTTTCAATTGAATAATTTTTCAACAAAGTTCAAGAAAATTTACTGTTAAACAGACATGTTTGTTTTTTTTTTTGTAAAAATGTCAATAGTTAAATCACATTGCCAAAGTTAATAAATAATCAAGTTACCAGAACCTTAAATGCCCACAACACACAATGCACACTTGCAGTGCAGTCTGATGTCAGTTATCACAACTATGAAAGTCTTGTAGAAAGAAATCTGCCAATAAATGTAAAAATCATCCAAAACTTTCCACGTTATTACTGCATATGTGCACTAGATTATTCCATGTCACAATTCTGAGTAATAGCAAGATGTTATGATCATAAAGTGTGTGTGTGTGTGTGTGTTACTATATGAGAAAAAATACTGATAATGAATAGAGTTCACTGTGCATGCAGCCTGCAGCTATGTTTGTATAATATAAATCATGTTATGACGCTCAAAATGCAGAAAACACACAAATTATAGTATTTTCAAAATTGAGCGTGACTACTGACATATAATTAATATTACATACTGTATACAAAATGAGGGGGAGAACCGTGTAAAGGCTCATAGTGAGATGTGTCTCCCTCAGGCTGGCAGCATGACGAATCATCTGAGCATCACCATATTAACCTTCGTCTAGCCGGACAAACATAAATCCCTCCAATTCATCACCACCACATCGGGGCCACACTCTCAAACTAATAGTTCAGATTAATGTCTCCTTCTGGACAGTTCAATTCAGCGGCTCGATAAAAGCTCAAAGTAAAACCAGAGCTGCCCTGTCTGTTACATGAGACTGAAGATAAAAGGATATGGCACCATTTACTGCATCACAATGCTGTGACTTATCAGAGCGTGGTTTGGTTTTCCCTCCATGCAGCTGAACCTCTGGGCGTGTCCAGTCATCGGCCAGGTAATGACCAAGCGCTGCACTCTCTAATCTCGGCACTCAGTGTGATGATTACAGCCAGGCTTTTAACACACTCCCTTCAAAACCAATAGTTAATTATGCCATGTGGCCTGGGGCCACCTCCACTACAATGTAAGAGTGACACACACACACACGCACGCACGCACACATCCCAGCCACACCTCTTCTGGGAGTGTTGCTGAGGTAGGACTGAGTCACCCAGTCCAGTTAGCCTGCCTCTCTCCGTACTTCTTCCCTCAAGAGACAGCACATCCTGTACGAACGCAACTAAATCTCACCCACTTCCTGATGCAGCTCTGGTGTTCTTGAGAATTACAGCAGACCCCCGTCTATTCATTTGTGGTGTATGACAGTCCGACAAGTCGAGCTTTGTGACTCATCGCCTGTGAGTCGGCAGATGTACAGTAGAGATTGTGGATGAGGGGGGAGGGGCGGCGGGGGGGGGGTGATAAGGGCACGATGCCAGAGACGGAGAGGAGCAGAGCCTGGCTACATCACTGTCTGAGATCACAGCCCTGCACTAATAGTCTGGATCCAGCCCTCCATGAATCACTCCTTTTCATTGGCACTAGCATTCACTTGTCAGCCACATGACCGTTGAATTTCATTATTCGTGAGACGCATAGTGGTTCCTTGTAACAAGTAGTTTGAGCCTAAAACCAACAAAGTGATTGTATTTGTAAATCAGGGAAGCTGGGTAAAGAGATCACAAACATTAAGGCGTATTATTCACCAATGTGGCCCAAATCAACAGCTGACATTGGTGTTATCCGTAAGCAATCTGAGGACCGCTGCAGCCTGGGAATGTCATCTGAGAGCATCGGTCAATAAACATGTGAGTCCGTACGGGTTGTATGTGTACACATGCAAGCATGTGCACGGACTGAGGTCAGGCACATGTGCCATGACGAGGCACATGATGGGAGCCCCATGAGAAAACATGCACTGTAGATGAAGTGAAAATCAAGTGATTGGCCTCTATGTGCACATGTGGCTGCCAGGGGATACAGAACTCCCCGGCACTCGGAGGAAGTAAAATAAGGAACTGTTACTTCCTAAAAACTCAGGTAAAAAAAAAAAAAAGATTCTGTTTCTAGCTTTCCTTACCCGTTTGTTCCATTGGCTGTGCGAGTTGGTTGAGAAACAGTCACTTCAGCTGGACTCTGTCAACAGAAGAGGGAGAATAGGGTAAATAGATGATAATGCAACACAAACAGCGGTCTGTCCTCAGAACGAGTCAACAGGTTGGAGTGATCCCTCAATAGTTTGCCTTCAGTGGCCGTGTTACAGTAGAGCTTGCAGCCGTTCCTGGCAGCCTCAGCACATAGCTGCTCTGTTCCTGTAATGCTTGGCTTTCACTTGCAAGGGGTGAGCTGGTGGGGGAGAAATATGGCATGCAAAACAGGCTCATTTAATACAGGAGTGGGGAACAGAGGAATCATTTGTGTAATAGCTGCGTGCACCCCAACCAGCAAACCCCAAAAGGCTTTTAGTCAGATTAGTCACTTCTCTGGGATGGTTGTTAACCTAAAAATAACCTGAGATTGCCCCCATAACAGGAACTGTTGCCTTCATCTTTTCTATCCACATGTTTATGGTGTCACAAGTTGGCTGTTAGCTTGATGAAAACAAGTGGGAAAGAGCCTCTGGAGGGGGACTGTATAAAAACAAGTAAAAAAGATGGCGTACGAATGTTGATTATCTGGACTGTAAGCCAGCTGCTCATATCAAATCGCATTCCCTCTTTCTTGGACGTCAGTTTTGTGTGGAAACTGGCGTTAGTGCCTCTGCTGACTAAAAATGGGGCTGTGACTGGCAGACACGTAAAATCAAATTTCATGGGGGGAACAATGAACTTTTCATTCCAGATCTCCCCTGTTAAGCAGAAGATGGGAGAGGATGTTTCCTCTCACAGCACTCAGGGGCCCTGGATTCCCAACTTGACCTTGGAAAACCCCATCAGACATCAGAGCTTGCCTGTGTGCAGTTTGGACTGATTCCCCGGTGTGCGGGGCAGCTCTGTGTGTCCCCATGGCCTGACTTGTTGTCTCTGTGAGCCACAGCCTTGAGCCAGCTCCTGTGGCTGCCCCGGCCCGGCTCGGGGGTGTTGGCCTACCTGAAACTTTATCCAGGTCAGCTCTGGGCCCCTCACAGTTCACACACCACACTTTACTACTGGGCAAACCAGCCTAAGTATAGCCCTTGGCCTACAAAAAACTCTACTGCTTCTTTATGGAGGGCTCAAAAATAACAAAGAAAACAAGAACTGCAAATTTATAGGCTAGTATGGTGTCTGTGTTATATTTATAAGGCAGATGGACTCTGGCAAATGAGGGAAAGATGAGGGTTTGGATAATGAGATTTGATTAATGTTTAACTCAGGGTGAGGTACTGTAAATGTCAAACCAGACAGGCAAGAATAACTGAACAGTGTTAGAGAGCGGCTTGTGAATGGAACAGAGTGTGTACAGTAACTCCCTAACCCTGTCCGTTAACCATAAATGATTTAACCAAGCCAACAGCCCCAGAGAAGAGAACTCAGACAGACAGCCACGACTGAAACGACAAATCAATACTAATCACGCCAACGACTGCAAAGCTGTAATTCCATGATATAAACTAATCAGGGGATCGATAAATTAATGGGTCAGGTAGATCAGGTTAGAATATTTTGAGTAATTCTCCATAAAATATGACAATTTAGAGAAAAAATAGCTTTCCAATAGAGTTAATGGGCTGTGGGATGAGGAACAAGGATAGCGTGCGATGCAGAGCCCTGGCAAAAGTCTTCGCTTTGGACGGGCAATGGATGAATCACTCCAGACGAGAGCAGAGCGTGGAGGGAAAGAGGGAAAGATGCCGTGATGTGTTCGTTCCGTGGCTGACTTCCGCTCTCGCTTTCCCCCCCTGTCTACTCTCTCTCTCTCTCTCCCTTCAGCTCTCCTGGGAGGCTGAGTAACCAGGAGGAAATGCTTGGGCTCAGCCAGTGTCGGCCTGAAGACCAGATGTGTGGCCTGGAGGTGGTGAGGCAGAGACGCAACGGAAACCAAATATAAACCAGCGTACCGTGACACCTCTGAAGACAGAGGGCAGCAGTGACGGTTAATGGGACCCGCTCTCACCGAGGCCGGACTGTGCCCATTTGTTCCAAGCAACAGGATGCACTGCGGTGCTCTGGCCCACACTTACAACTCTGCAGGCCTAAACACTCTGCGGTGGTAGTTTATTGGTAAACGTCACTTGAAGTTGCATAAAAACTGAATAAAGTTTTGGTGGAAGCATGGAAAGAAGAGAAAATGACGGATGTCCTGTCCTAAAATTAGTGCCCTGCTGTCCCAACACTGGAGGCATTCAGCTCAGTGGGACTGTTTGGGCAGCTGTTGGAGAGCAGTTTCTTTGAATGAGCACTGTAAACATGCAGGGAAAGGGTTCTGACATTGCCCTGCGCTCTTAAGGGCCAAGCCTACACAAACGTCAGCAGTGACTCATGATTCCAACCTCAGTGAGAAAGAGTCCTGGCAGAGAACAGAACAGTGTGTCAGTGTGGATGGTTTTGGTGCTGTGGATGCTACACATCATGGCATCCTCTGGCAGCGTGTTGGAAAACAGCGCAGGAGACCGTGGTGAGGGTTTTGGATGTCTTGAGCGAGGGAGACTCCACCAGACCTGTGGGTTAATGTGGTCACCCCTGGCAGGAGCTGGACAGAGGCCTACTAAATGGAGTATTTCAGTGTTACGAAGCCCAAAAGAGACACTCACACACATACACCCAGGGAGGTCTGATCTGCTCTCTGAAAATGTGGCTTCTTAAGCTCTGGACGACATGGAGCTCTCTGGGTAAACGGTGGATCGGCGCCCTGAGGGGCTTCCCTGGGACTCATTGTGCACCATTTCCAACCCCCCTATACCTCCAACCTCTCTGTTGACACCACGGCAAGCCAAACAGAATCTGTTAGATCTGTATATTCTGGGAGGAGGGAGCTGTGGTGAGTGTAACAAATTGTGTTTAAGAGTGGGTCAGCTGATAATATTGCCTAGAGTGGTTCAGCTGTGGTTTTAATTATGGGCTCAGCGTGAACTATTGACACAGAGTTATAATACCCAGCGTGAACCAGTGACACAGATCAAGAGGAAGCAGGATTTGTGGAAGTGGATTGATTACCTGTAAGTGTCAGGGAATCAATAATCAATAACTTCACAACACCTGGGTGGACTTAAAGCAAACAAGGCACTGTTTTACTCCAAAAGAGCAGTTTACTTTGGTTACTAGGTAAAACACAGGCAGTTGTATCAGTCAGATAATTGCTTCCTCCCATTAAGAAGTAATTAGATAAACCAAAGAGGCCTAACCACACGATAGATGTGGACCAAATTTTCCACAAGGGGAAATATATCACTCCGATTAATACTGGCAGAATTATTTTTCATGCCTTTTTAAGTCTATTCACATTTATTAATATTTACAAGCAAGAAATCCACAGAACCAAGAGCAGCTCTGAAGAAAGAGGAGCCTTATAAGCTTCACATGAGAATGTTTTGCACTGCCATAGATAAGCTTATACCAAAAATGACAGAGGCAGCTTTGTTTCAGGACTTGTGTAATTAATTCACAAGTTTGAACTGGCCTCAGGAATAACAGTTTAAATGCAGCAGTGCCCTATATGACTGGAGAGACTAAATACAGGCCACAATCCAACCCCACCATCAGGGTCATCATCCCATAAAGCCACATCAGCAATTTAATGAATCAACATTTGACCCAGTTGAGCACAATTCTGCAGATGGAGCTAAGGTTGCATTTTAATGAAGGATCCAGGATATTTACTATAAAAAGGGATCTCTGCATCTCGCTTTAAAAGGCCATCAGGCATCTCTATTGGGACGCGTTAGTGATCTTGTATTGATCATAAAATACAGAGTACAGTTGGGTTCCTTTGAACGCCAGTGGCCAGGCAGATGGTACATTACGACCGAGACAGGGATGTTTGCCAAGAAGCAGAGTGCTACACACCAACACCTCTCTGGATATCCCTGAGCAACAGATGTTGCTATCTGGACGCTGCTGGTTGGCCTACTGTTAGGCCACATTTCCAGCAGTCTGACTCACTGGATGTAGGGTATAAGTATGCCATAAGTTGTCGCTCACACAGCATTCTTCCTCCACTTCCACTATCTCTGGCAGCTATTTTGCAGGTGCATCGTTGCTGGACTTAGCACTGCCCAGGACAGTTTTGATGTTTAAATTAATATAAACAAGCTTTTTCTCCTCCGATAGCAGAATGATAATCCGTGCAGATTCTTCAGCACTGTAGAGATTGGTCTGATGCTAATAAACTGAAGTTAAAAGTAAAACACTGCAGACCCCTGATTGGTCAGACAGAGTCATAACTGAATTGTGAAACAAGACTTTCTGCACAAAACCTGCCTTTTTGAAATACCCAAGATTTAAAAAAAAAAAACTTCAGCAAGCAGAACTATGCCATACATGACGCTGCACAAGTGCAGGCATTTCTCTGTGTGGCGGCTGATGAGATCAGGATTCAGCCAATGTTACGTTGAGGATGATGTCAAGGCAGTTTCATGCTTTGTCGCTGTGGCACAAAGGGGGTCCCTATCTGCAGCGTTAAACAAAACACAAGAAAAGGACCTGGTACCCAAAGTGAGATGCTGAATTATGCAGTGGAAATGAGGCATTAGACTTCTGTTAAGGCCATAACTGTGTAAATCTTATCTGCTCTCATTGTTTTCATGCAAATCGCTGTAGTGTTGCACCGGCTGCTTGCAAGCAGACAAAAGAGCCAGTAAATAGATAAGCAGGCTGTGCAAGTAGTGGCTCCAGGTGGTACAGTATTACTTTCAACTACAAGAGCATGCTGTTAGTGTTAGTCAGGTCTCAGCTGGAAAGAATATCTCTGCCTATGATCCTATCTAAAATATAATGAATGTAAAGAAAATGTATGAGAATATTCTCCTTAAAAATAATGTATTGTGAGGAAAAGTGCACAGTTCCAATTAATATTTAACGGTGGACTTTTCTAAGAGACTGTACATGGAGAGCTGTACATTGGGTCATACAGATAGAGCCTACCTCAATTCAAGGCAACAATGCCCCCTCACAAGTGGGTGGACAATGCTGAACTCTCTGTGCCTGATCAGATGACTAACATTACAGAGAAGACAAGGCCGCAGTCTTATTTGCAATTGAGCGGACGGAGGCCAAACACACAGGATCACTTCAACACACTGGGTTTTACAGCTTGCATCAGAGAGAGAGAGAGAGAGAGGGTGTGTGTGTGTGTGTGTGTGTGTGGG
>CAFUXE010000128.1:776426-803749 GCA_903364295.1 Serranus cabrilla | reverse complement strand
TGAGCAGGAGTGTGTTTTGCATGCACCTTGGTTGTGGGTTTGTGTGAGAATGCCTGCGTGTGTTTTCATGCTCGTACCCTCAGCACATGTCCTGTGCAGTGTACAGTGGCACCCCTATGGAAAATACACACAGTGCTAATGGGGGCAGACCAAAGTACAATCTGATGAAAAAAGAAAAATCCCTGTGAGAAACAGAGGCATCACGGGTCTCCACCTGGGAGTTTGTGTATGTTTTTAAAATGAGTTAGAGTACGACAGAGTTTTTACTGTGTGTGTATTTGTGTTTCAATTAACTTAAAGCAGGATAAAACAATAAAAAAGTGTGAAAGTAGATCATATCTCTTAGTGCATTTGTGAAACTGCTTGCAAGTTATCTGGCACATTTTTCTGTTTTCCTCTTTTTATTAACCCAAAACGTATTCATTAATAATTAATAATTAAGCTTTTTGTGTAAAATAATGTATGTGCAATAATTTAAAACCTACAGAATAAAGTTAGGAGATGAATAGATTGTGGGAGAGAGTTGGACAGCAGCTTATCAGTCAAACGGTGCATGTTGACATCATGTGTGAGAATCTAACTCTGAGCGTCATCTGACATCTAGTGGTCAGTGGTGGTATGACACTGAAACTGATGCTGCAAAATAATCAATGTAATCTTGTGCTGACTCTGTAAAAAAAGAGTAACCAATGAGTTGAAAAATATTACAGTAATAAGTTATTAACATAGCTGAAAATTACTTAATTAATTGAGTGTTCTGCCTTATTTTAGGATATTTTAATCCCATTTTTTCTTCCCTTGAAACAAGTTTGTTTGAATTCACCCAATTGTGCAACTACTCACATAATAAAAGAGGATTTTAGCACTGATTTTTAAATATTTTTATATATTTTTTGGCCCAAACCTAATGCCAAAAATGACTGTGTGAGTGAGGTTGAGTGTTGAATTATATTGGCTGGGAATTCGGCCTCCGGCTGCTTGTGTTAATCAGTTTATCACTTGAGCCTTTGTGTTGTTTTTCTCCCCCAGATGTGGTTTAACCCCAACCAGACCTTATTAGGCTCCTCTGAACTGGTCTCTATGGTTACTATAAGGTCAAATATAAAAAGGTCAATGGGAAAACAGATGGCAATCCAGCCTAACCACAACCCTCACGTCTATAAGCTCGGCTGCAGATGTGGGGCAGCGAGGGTGTGTGCTGTGTGTACTGTGTGTACTGTGTGT
This sequence comes from Serranus cabrilla, assembly GCA_903364295.1. Taxonomy (NCBI): domain Eukaryota; kingdom Metazoa; phylum Chordata; class Actinopteri; order Perciformes; family Serranidae; genus Serranus; species Serranus cabrilla. The sequence goes on along the minus strand of CAFUXE010000128.1, from coordinate 802,525 downwards.
ACTGTACATGTTATCAGAGGACAACAGAACAGCAGCTATCAGAAACAACACCTGCTTCATGGATGGTAATAGTCGAGACAAAAAACTACTGTTTTACCTTTAATATCAGTGAAATGAGAGAATGATAAAGTCTACATCAGCAGTGGAATGTAACTAAGTATATTTAATCAAGTACTCTACTCAAGTTTTAATTACTTTTAATTTACTTAAATATTTATATATTTTATGTGCCTTTATATTTCTTCTTCACTACATTTTGAGGCAAATATTTTACTTTTTACTCCACTACATTTAGCTGACAGCTTTAGTTACTTTCCAAGTCGAGATTTAACATAAAAATATGATAATTTTTCAAGTGATTAGACTTTTATTTTTAAATTAATTAAACCTCAAAACAGTATAATAAGTAGTTAAAATGAGCCCTATAAGTACAAAATTTTATTTGCATAACGAGTACTTTTGATACTTTAAGTACATTTTGAGGCTGGTACTTTTGTACTTTTTGTCTAAGTAAGTTTTGAATGCAGTAATTTCACAGTGTGGTATTAGTATGTTTACTTAAGTAATACTATTTCCACCACTGGTCCATGAAACGTAGCAGCAATTTGAGATAATTAAAGACTTATAAATGCCATTACACCTTGTTTAAATTCTGTGAAATATTATGAATCACTTTACACTATAAATACGAGCTCCTCTCTTATATATCCAGAACATTTGAGAAAAATACTGATTTCCACTGTGATTCAGATAAAAAAGTTATTTTTGTACCTGTCTCTCGCCAGTTAAACAGATACCTTTTCAGTGTCTGGGCCGCATCTGCTGCCGGTTCCCCCTGCTGATTCGATGTCCTACTTTACCCTCCCATGTCATTTTCTTCTGTTTGCCATTGTCTTCTCTGTGCAGATATAATTCTATACTCTTATGGTATTCAGGGGGGAAAGCCAGCGGCAGGGAGCTTACAAACTGACAATCTGATTTGATTGAAAACACGGTAAATCCCACGCTGGCCCAGGCATTCAATCTCACATCATCGCTGACACACTGCCGTCCCATAAACCCACTTCTTAATCCCAAAGCCTTTTTATTTTGTGGTCAATGTGCCACCCATTGCCACAAATCCCCCTCTGCCTTAGTCTCACCCCGCCCCCATCCCCATGTGTGTGTGTCTGAGTTCAGGCACAGCTGGCATCATCATCATCCTGTAACCTGTTCTGCTCTGAGCATGTTTGTGAATACACCAGCGTGAGCAGAGTACCTGTGCAAGGATAGAACTTGCAGAAGTGTGCAGCCTGCTGACGTGCTGTGACTGTCAGTCTATACGCTCCTGCTGCTGACTCAGGATATTAAGGCCTGCCATCCTATCTGCTGTTCAAGTTCAGATTTGTGTTCCTGGAGAGAAAGACGTCTTAACCATCTCCTCACTTGCATGCGCAGTCCACTCTAGTTGGCAGCCATAAAAAGTGTGCCAAAGGACGATATGAGATGCCAGAGAAGAAGAAGAGGAGAGGAGTAAACCTTCAGTGCATGGGATATGAGCTGCATCCTTAATCCTACATCCTGGAAAATTGCTGTTTTTGACCACTCCAACAACACTTCTTTGGCGATTGAAGAAAATCTCGTACTATTTTTAAGTTTTCTGGGATAAATACTCTCACTCTGCAGCGGACTGAAAAAGTTTTCCCCTCTGCCTCCCCTCCAGTCTCTTCTGCATCCAGACTCCTGCGGAAGGGACGCAACACAATCCGGCTCCCACCTGGCCTGAACAAGCACTCTGCTAGGCTACAACTGTATTGAATTACATCATGCAGGAGCCACAACATTACATGACGGTCATGTGAACTAAACCGTTTATAAGGGATATATAAAAAAGAAGGAGTGCGCGCTCTCGGCGAAGCGCAGCATCAGCACCAGCATCCGATGCGCGTCCCCGCCCCGGTAGAGGCTGCCCGAGATCCCGGGAAGAGGAGTTGGAGCTGCGCGAGTTAAAGTTGGGCTAAAGGGGGGTGAGAGGATGCTGCAGAACAATCTACCGTCTAATTAACGTAGCCTGTGCGGGGAAACGTGTTCTAAGTGAAGGATGACTTGCAAAATACTGAGCATATGCCTCTTATTTTTGGGTTTTCAACATTGCTCATCACGTAAGTGGCAAGAAAACATTCATCTATTATCGGCAGCTAGAATATTATTAAAGTGTATATACATGGCTTACTGCATATTGCGTAAAAGTTGCAAGATAACATTCGGTTATAAGTGGAAAATATCACTGAAGGGCAATATTTAGCCTATAGGTGTTGTGATCGTTGAAGGGCAACGCACGTTGCGATCAAATCAAACAGCCTTAAAAAATCACAGGTGAATAAATGTCACTGCTTGTTTTGGCGAGTGTAATTTTAAAGCATTGTTTTGTGGGATCACATAAAAAAAAGTGCAGAAGCAAACCGCGTCGGTCCTGCAGATGGTGCGCATGGTTATCCCCATCGCACTGGACTGTCTGCATTGCAGTGCTTTCTTTCATCCAGCACGCAAGTTTCTGCACCGTGTGGCTTCAAACTCTCGACTTCTTTGCCAAGCACGATGCTGCTCGAGAGTCTATTATGTGTCTTATATAATCATCTGCAAACCGCTTTGATCGTGTGTGTTGTTATCGGTTAAAAATCCGCTGAACACATTGGCAAAGTGTGCGGTTGGGAGAGCAGGGCACAGCGTCCTGACCGGGACCAGCCCACTGCAGTACTTTTTTTTTGGGAAGCCCGTGTTCCCACCACCTGTCCATAAAACCCCGCACACGACGCGCGTGGATTCACCTGGCAGGGAAATCATTACCTACAGTATGACCAGTGGAGCAGGCATGTGGTGGGGTTTAGCTGGGCAGAGGGGCGGCTGTGTTTTGGGGGGCTGAAATTGGTTTAGGGAAGATGTGCCATCCACCGTCTATCACAGCGCTTGAATGCATACGAATAAGCTTTTAAGCGTGATGTCAGTGTCAGTATGACATCACAGGGTCCTGCTAGTTAATTAACCCCAAACTGCACCTTGCATGACTCATTAGTTTTTTGATATTGGTGGCAGATCGGGGAGGAGGGATGCTTTGTCATGTGACTTCTTATAGAAACACAAGTTTATTCAGATTTAGCTTTGGGTGTTTCACTTTGCACACACTGTATGTTGTGCACCAGAGTTTGTGTTGGGCAATGAAATTCCTGAAAATGGTTTGCATATGATGCTAAACTGCTGCTGATTAATATAATCTCTGCTACATATTCTGGGAAGTGAATGTCGCTATCAAAGTGAATGAACAGGAAAGTCTGCAGTTGAGTGGAAGTTTGAGTGAACGTCATCAAATCACTGAATGTGCTCCAGTGAGTGGGGGGGCTGTGGGCTTGGCTTGCTGTAGATCCTTCTAGTACTTTATTGCAAGCCAGGCCAACTGTACATCAGCTCTGTGTAGATGCACAGTGGAGCTCTGCCAGATTAAAATGGAGCCTAAGATCCCACAGCACAGTGACCCAGCCTGGGGTGGGGCTGGCGCTCACTAAAACGTGTGTGTGTTTTATTTAGGATGCATACATTTCAAGTTTATGCCTTGTGCATTCTGTCATGCTTAGCTAACCGTGCAGCAGGGGACGGACTGTTTGGTGCCTGTGAGGGGAATTGATATGGGAATAGGAGAAGAGTGGAAACTTTTGTTCTGCAGCAGTTTGAGCATGGTTTGTGTTTTTATCTCAGACACCACCCACTGTGATGCCCGCCTGGGTATGAATGATTTATTAAACCCCCCTTTCACAGAGCATGCTATATCTTTACTACCTCTTTGTGCTGTTGTGTTGCAGTATTTTGCAGACATTTGCATTCAGTTGCACACATGCAGGGTTTTGCTGTTTGTATCCTCAGCTGCCACACACACACACACACCACAGGCTGGTGACTGGCAGAGGAGGCGCCTCTCTGCATACTGTATGAACCAGCAGCAGTGATGTGTCAGTCCAGACCGACCAGCCTACACTTACAGCAGACTGATGATTCAGCAAGAGTGGTGCTAGAGCTCTACGCAGCAACACTGTTCCCCACATCCCTTTAATGATAAATGGAGGAAGAGGCTACTCTGTGTGGTGCAGAGGAGGGAGGGGAGGCGGAGGGAGGGAGGGAGGCAGGATCACAAGGAGAGGGGTGAAAACCTGGTGACTGGATGCTCTGCACCGGCTCCAGGTACACTTCAGCTACTGCATCATGACAACACCCACTTAGGGAGAAGGAGAGAAAAAAATAGCAGTATGATGACAGAGAGCATGAGGTAATGGGACGCATTGAGAGCAAGAAAGAGCGCTTTGATTTTGGGAGATAAAAAGAGCGAGGAGTCACCGTGACGGAGAGGAAGCAAGATGTTGAATAGGTGGGGGTGCAGAGTGCGTGACAGCGTTGCCATAAGGAGGAGCTGAGGAGCTGAGTGGCCTGGGTTAACCTGCTGCAGTCTGGGATGGAGCACATTTAAAGTCAAACTCCTTCCCTCTACTACTAACTGAGGGGAATTACAACAAATCAATACACCTTAAAGCTATTAGTTGCAAATGAGCTTTCCCTGTGTAACTGCAGCCCAAATCTTCTAAATATTTCTGCTCGAATAGTCCACCTAAAGTGGACTATTTGAAATGAAATGGCTCTACAGTGCAGTAATGGAATGATGCAGCAGAGATCTGTTATCGATCAGGGATTTCTGTACGGTACAGATGGTGTGAAAGCCTCTTCGGGCGGCACACTGAGACAGGAAGTCAAGGTCACGTTTCACTTGCTCAGCACATTTGCTCCACCTGAATGTGCAGCGTGTCCTTGCACGAAAGGTGACAGCTCATGTGACAAACTCCTTTTCACCAGAAGAGGCAGAAAATGTCTGTATAATGGCTCACAGGTGTTTCATGCGTTATTGAAGGTAACACATGAAAGCCTTCTACTTACTCACTTTTGCAGGATTTGCTTTGATCACTCAGGCCTCTTGTCCCTGACAAAGTTATTTAGAATTTGAGTCTATGCAGCATCCTTCCTCATCCTGCTCCATCTGCAGCCTGCATACTAATTCTGTTAACATCTCCCGTTTCTAGTCACCGTCTAATGCCTTTTCTGTTGTGCTCCATGACCTCTGTGATTGTAAGAACAGCAATTACAATGTCAGAACTCCTGTTTACTATTTAAAAACTCGAAAGGTTTGGAGAGAATTACAGTACAGAAGGTCAGATTGAAGCGGCTTTTATTTACCTTATTTTTATTGTCATTGGCCTTGTATACACTCTGATTAAAACTAATTTGTATCTGCCTTCCTATTCAAGTAAAACTCAATATATATTTTAGCATATCTATATTAAATCTGTTAAAGAGCATACTTTGACACTGAAAATGAGACAGTGTTTCTCTTGCAGCTCGAGGTGAGGGCATCGTGCATTTATCCTCAGCAGCGACACAGGCAAGATTAGGCAGAATTATGGTCAGTTGTAATAGCCGTGGGCTGGGGAGCGAGCCTGAGCAGATGGGAGATGGTCCTATCAGTCTCATAGCCACATGCAGAATAGCAACTCAACATGACAAAGCGACAGTCTCAGTTTGCCTTCCTGCCCATGAAACCGCGAGCTCTTTTTTAAGAAATCACACAGAAGTATATGGACGTGCAGGCGCTGAGAGGCACACACACACACACACACACACACACACAAAGACATTCATGTGACGCAGCAACATTTTTTATTCTGCCTCTGCAACACAGAACAACACAAGACCCGACCTCCTTTAAAATAGTAAGAGGGTGTTGTGTAACAGCTTGACATTCACAATAGTTTAGCATAATCAGTAGCTGTCAGTCGCACATTGCACCACTCGTCCCGCCCATCCTGTGAAGCAATAATGATGCAAAGATGTTCCACTCTCAGGCCACATGTGCACTTTATAAGATTTATAAGTCTTGGTCCACCACGTTGTAAAGAGGCTATTTAAGGACTCTGCTCTCTTTGGAAACATGAATCCATGCCCTCACTACCTGTATACCTTTACCAGCAGAAAGACTGAATGTGTTTGTGCTCCGCTTTGAATTTAATTGGATTGATCCGGACAAATTCTGTGTCTGATGGACCATGCATTACTCTCTAATTAAACACCAAATGATCTTTCCTTATCAAGCCCTGCAGCTGTGCCAGTATTTGTTGCCCAGGACTGTACTGTTTTGAAAGCAATGTGTGAATGCTGCATTGTGAGAAATGTTTAATAACTCCTGACCTTGGTGTCTTTGTGATTGTCACTCCAGATGAATGTGTTGATCCGCTCATCTCCGGGCTGTACGCCTCCTCCTTCCTCGCCTCCTCCAGATACAATTTTCTTTACTCTGCCAATTTTGCCAAATTGTATGGTAAGTAGAATCCAGTTTATTCATGATTTCAAATTACAGATCTTTCTAATTGAAGTTGTTTTAACTTATCACAGCAGACCGAGCTGAAGTGGAAATAATAACATTTATATTGAATCTGGTCCTTTCAGGTGTGCAGGCACATTAATGTAGTTAGTTTAAGTATTGTTTTACAACCCAGTTATTCTTACAGATACTGCAGTATCTTTACTGTATGCCAGCTATAATTTAGCACAAAAATAAGGACTTCAGATAATATAATCTAGCAACTGAAGGACAATTATTGTGACAGTGGGAATTTAGTTGGGAAATCTGCTTGTTAGTTCACAAAAAGATAGAGGATAACAGTAAAAGTTTTTGGCTATAATAAGCAACAAACGTTGGAATAATATTGGGTAATCTGCAAAATAATAAATGCTTGTCCAATCCAACCCTGAGAACTGAAAAATGAAGCTAACTTGGAAGTGCCAAGAAACTGCAGTTCCTCTAATGGCCACTTGAGGCTGGCTCCAAAAGTGAGCAAATACTCATTCACCAGTGTTATAATACCTATATTTACAGCACAAATTTAAAAAACCATGACAGCTGTATGGGGGTGAATTTTTATGTAACTCGCTTTTTTAAAATAAATGATGACTCAAAGTGATACATACTTTGATACAAGATTTGAGTCAAATGTGGGTGCCATCAGTGCCACCCACACTGAGCTTCACATGGACACTATGTGTGACGTTACAGAGACTACTACCACAGTACAATGAAGATGAACTTTACCAGCTCATGAGAGGTTTAAAATGGCTGCCTGGGTTCAGTAAATGTCAGAATTGCTTTGGGCATGATTTCTAGATTTCCCCGTGGAAATGTATCTGTCACCCCTGCAGTCAAGCGCTTCTCTTTCTCTCCCTCAGGCAGCAGCGGCTGGTCTCCATCCCCCCGGGACAGACAGCCATGGCTGCAAGTCGACCTGGGCAGGAAGTATCGCCTGGTGGCCATCGCCACCCAGGGGACCTTCAACTCGTATGACTGGATCACCAAGTACACCCTGCTCTACGGAGACCGACCGGACTCCTGGACGCCGTACATCATGCAAGGAGGAAACTCTGTAGGTGTCTCTGAGTCAGCGCGGTTGGGTTCTGGGATAAGGGCCATGACAGGGATGAGGCGAGGATTAACTAGTCAAATGTAATCTTTATCGCAGATTCTCCAGTCAGTGGGAGCTCCATTATATTCTTTGTCACTGGCACTGAAACAAAGACAGCACAGCATATTATCTCTCTCAATGCTGACAAAGCTAATCTCATCATCAGTTCATCTCCAGTCCCTTAATAAGGCCTTAACGCCATTGCAGTGACTCAATAACTCTCTCTCCTGTTTCCTCTGCTCATCTGTTTGCAGACGATGCCTGCAAACTGGAATTATTATCAGTTGAAGAGGAATGTCTTCCATTACGCCTTTACTGCTAAACACATTCGTCTGCTGCCTCTGGCATGGAACACAGAGAACGGAGGGAAGATCGGCGTGAGGCTGGAGCTGTACGGCTGCTCTTACGGTAAAAAAGGCCGATGGGCGCTGCCCAGGGATTTACTGTCTCTGATTCACATCCAAGGACATTCTACAATCCCAGAGCTTAATCATATTTGATAAAATGCCACAAAATCTTAGTGCCAAATACGCTACAATATGTTCCTAGTTAATAAATGACTAAGCTCAGCATCACCTGATTCAGGAAAAACATTCACATGCTAAACACAAACACATCTGATGAGCTTCAGGAAACGTGCCATGTGGCATTTACTCAGATAATCCTTAAAACCTAAAATAAATAAATACATTCACATCCGACTTTAACCCAACATGCACTTCACATTCTGTGTGGTAAGTTTCGTGACATGTATTTTCAAACTTTGTCTGCAGATTCCTATGTGCTGCAGTACAACGGGGACGACTCGGTGATCTACATGTACCCGGAAAAGAGGTCTCGCACACAAAACGACCTCATTGCCATAAACTTCAAGACTCTGGAGCAGGATGGTCTGCTGTTACACAGTGAGGGGATTCAAGGAGATCTCTTCACCTTGGAGCTGAGGAGAGGCCGTCTTTACCTGCACATCAGCCTCGGTACAGCTGTTTGTTGGCTGAATAAAGTTGGTATTATTATAGAGACGTGCAGCCTCATAAAGTTAAAATTCAAGACATTTTGTTGCAAAATGGGTGAAGAAAATATTGGCGAAAGAGACATCCGTCTCAGAAGGAAGCAGGCTTTTATCAGTCCTGAAATAAAGCTGAGTGAGGTCTCGATAAGCTGGTTATATTCTTGACTGGATCCATGCAGTTCAGCATTTTCTCTCAGTTCTGCATTACTCTGAGCCAAATTGAGCATTTCTTTCTGTATTTACTCCCCCTTTTTCTTTGCCTTCTGTTTTCCAGGAAGCAGTGTAATACACAAAGTTGATGGTCGGACTACACTGACCGCTGGCAGCCTTCTTGATAACCTACACTGGCACTATGTCACCATCAAGCGTGTTGGTCGACAGGTGAACTTCACAGTGGACAGCCACTCAGTCACAGCCATCTGTAAAGGAGAGTTCACACAACTGGATCTGGATCAGCAGGTACCTACTTAAAAAACGGGCCAAATGCAAACGGAAGGCTATGAATAATAGCTGAATCATTGCTTCTTTGGAGAATATTTCCAAATGCGTTTTACTTAAACCTTGAAGGCAACTTGTAAACTCTTAAATTTAATTATTAATTTTTGCCCTGATTTAAATTGTGCAATCATTTCCTTCTTAATATCTTTCTTCCAGTTATACGTAGGAGGGGTTATAGAGCCAAATATGCCTCACCTGCCCACTACACCAAACTTCCGCGGCTGCCTGGAGAACGTCTTCATCAATGGCATCAATATCATCGACAAAGCAAAGAGAGAAGACCCTGAGATCAGAATCCCAAGAAAGGTAAAGCTTCAAACAAATCATTATACAACATCTCTAATCACCGTTAATTGCAATTAAATGACCATCTGTTCCTTTCACAGCACAATAACATTTGATTTCTCTTTCTTCCCCTCAGAAAAAGATGCATTACGCCTGCAGGGACATTCTGCTCAAACCGATGACTTTCGCTGGGCCCAACAACTACCTGCAGGTGCCGGGCTTCTTCAGGAGGCCACGAATGTTTGTGAAGTTTAAGTTCCGCTCATGGGATTACACAGGGCTGCTGATGTTCACACGGTTTGCTGATGACCTGGGCGCCCTTGAGCTGGGCCTCAGTGAGGGACAGATCAATGTCACTATATTCCAGCCTGGGAAGAAGAAACTCCAGTTTGCTGCAGGTGGGTTCATGCAATTTTGGCCTTATCGGATACAACATATTCCAAGATTTTGGAGCATATGATGCCTTAATCTTTAATGCAATTAACTGTTAATTAAGCATCCCTCCACAGTTTCTGATGCTATGTCTATCAAGCTTTCCCCTTGTGCATGCACAAATGCAATTTAAAGTAACAGAAGAGCCAACTTATTTAATAACCCTGTTAAAAGCTACATAGATGATATCATGCTCAAAAACAGAGGCCAAACATGTTAGACAGAGATGCTAACATTTGCAGCTCAAGTTAGAGCAGAAAAACACCGTTTAGTCATCACTCGTACTTTTGCTGTGGTGTCTTTAGTTTAACATAAGGTACTTAAGGCTACTTTTCTCTATGTTTTATCCCAATAAATTATTATTTCCTTTGGAACATATCTTACTAACATAGCTGAAAAAGCTACATGGTGCGAAAGGCATCAGGCAAAGGGGGTCGAGATGAATGATGAATGTGCATTATAAATGTGATCCCTGTCCTTAATCTGATTATAAAAACGTTGCATGACAGGCATTTCTCCAATCTCTAGGGTACAGGCTCAATGATGGTTACTGGCATTCGGTGGATTTGGCCGCCAGAGACAACCTGCTGACGCTCACTATCGATGAGGAGGAGGGCTCTCCACTAAAGATCACAAACCCGTTTACCATTCGGACAGGAGATCGCTACTTTTTCGGAGGTGAGATGATTATTTCAAATCGTTATCCAAATAAACGTACAAATCTGTACGGTCCAATTCATGCATTCCCTTTCTTTCAATCAGGTTGTCCGAAAACCAATAACACAATAAGGAAGTGTGAGACGAAGCTGAACCGCTTCCACGGCTGCATGCAGCACATCTTCATAGACAACGAACAGCTTGATATCGACATTATTCTGCAACGACAGTGGGGGCGCTACGCTGAGCTGTTGTTGGGCACCTGTGGCATCACTGACAGGTAGGAAATATCACCATAGTATACATGTCTGATATAATTCAATTAATAATGGAAAAATTGCACACATGGCTAACCTATCTTGTCATGTTATCTAAATTAATAGTTATCAGTTATGTAAACCTGTCATACCACAAAAATACATACATTCCTGTAAATATTGATTATTTCTATATTGTCTTATTATCTATCCTCTTTTATGGTGTTGCCAGATGGGATTTAATTCAACATTTTTTTCAGCATTTGTTATTGTTAGACATTCCTTCTTCAGAGCTGATGGCGTTCACCACCTCACAGTAAATTTCGCCTCCTAACAACTTATCTTTAGGCTCTTCTCTGACAAGAAACAACTCAAATAGATTAAAGAAAAGTATGGAAATAAAAGAAAAACTTGTAAGTCTCACTTTTGTAACATCAGAATACTGAGGCATTCATTTTGTTTACAGATGTTCTCCAAATCCATGTGAACATGAAGGCAGATGCATCCAGTCCTGGGACGACTTCATCTGTTTGTGTGAGAACACCGGCTATAAAGGAGAAGTGTGTCACATGTGTAAGTGCTGGCCAGCAGTCTCCTCACTGTGATAAGTATTTCTTTACAGTTGATTACACTTGGCCCGTACCATTTTTCTTCCTAATAATAACAAATTGATCATCTCGCTTTTTCGAAAACAGCGGTTTATAAAGAGTCGTGCGAGGCCTACCGACTCAGTGGCAAGTATTGGTCTGGAAACTACACCATCGATCCTGATCTCAGCGGGCCACTAAAACCATTTGAAGTGTACTGCAAGATGAAGTGTAAGTAATCACTGTCACTAACACAATGCAGCTTCATCAGCACCGTGTTCAGCATTTGCACGATCCTCTGTGGGTCGTTAATGAAAAGTTGGAGTCAGGTTATCACGTTCCCGTAATGAGGAATGTGTGCTGAAATTTCATGGGAAATTAAAAGAGTTGGTATTGCTAGATATGTCCAGCTGTTTCTCTCTCTCTCCCTCTCTGTTGGAAAATAATGCATTTTTTATTTCTAACCTTTCCATTCAAAGTCACTTTCTTTTCATACTTTTCATTTTTCTTACATTAATATTCCCTCCATCTTTCTCCTTTAACATTCAATCACTGTGACCTATATCTGTCGTGCCTCTTCACAGCATATAAAGCTTGGACAGTGATTCTGAACGATCGTGTGGATGGCACCAAGGTGTCTGGGAGTTCAATAGACAGGCCGTATATCGGAGACGTCAACTACTGGAATGCCTCCTGGGATGAAGTCACCGCTCTTGCCAACACATCCATGTACTGCGAACAGTGGATCGACTACTCCTGCTACAAGTCGCGTCTCCTCAACACCCCCAGTAAGCCGGACTAGTGGGTTTATTCAAGAGCCCGACTGATGTGGGATTTTTGAGAGTGAAACTGATTTTAGACGTGGAAGATTTATCTATAACCAATATGGCAGCTGATATAGTCATTTTTCAGCTGGAATGAAAATAGACCTTTTTTATACGGATGGTGCACTTTTTTTTGACCACGAATGATGAGCTACTTTCTCAAAAAACAAACCTTTATTAAATAATATTTTACATTGTTATAGACTATACAATGTGTAAGTAGGCCTGTCACAATAACGAATTATTATAGGACTATCAAAATAAATGATATTATTGTTTTAAGACCTTTTTATGCCACTGACTGAGCAATATTAAACATTGGAATTGAAATGTGAAAAATAAATATTAAAATATCCTCAAAAAATAAAACATTAATAAACTACAATCAAAACAATCAATAAAATAGACTCTCACAATATGTTTGAAAAATTGCACTGAGATAAATAATACTATAAATATTATAAGTAATATATAAAAAGTGAACTAATAGAGTTTCTGTTTTAAATAGATGGGAGACCGTTTGGTTACTGGATTGGGCGCAACAACGAGAGTCACTATTACTGGGGTGGAACCTTCAGAGAGGTCCAAAAGTGCGGCTGCGCAATCAACCAAACCTGCACCGATCCCAAGTTTCAATGCAACTGTGATGCTGACTATCGACAATGGTGAGTGTTGGAAACAGTCTGCAGGTTTCGTGTTTATCTGTCACAGTGACGATGAAGTCTAAACGTCTCCATTGTGGCTTTTCAGGTATTCAGATAAAGGCTACTTGGACTGGAGAGACCACCTGCCTGTGAGGAAGGTGGTAGTCGGGGACACCAACAGGACCGGCTCAGAGGCACAATTCACCGTCGGGCCCCTCCGCTGCCATGGCGACAGTAAGCTTAAATATTATGGGTTCAGCAGGATTACAAGAAAACTACCTAAATTCTCTCGAAGTGCCAATCTAGTTTAACATACGTTTCATTGTTGTCCACAGGAAACATCTGGAACACCATAGCCTTCACCAAGCCCACCTACATCACCTTCCCCACATTTAGGCCCGGCTCCAGCGCTGACATCTCCTTCCACTTCAAAACCTATCGCGCCCCTGGCGTCTTCTTGGAGAACTCTGATGACCAACTTCGAAATTTCATCCGGATAGAACTGAATAGTGAGTAAAGTCATCTGCTAATAGGGAGCTATTTCTCCTCATACACCTGAAAGATTCATCTAAGAATTGCTGCTTTATTTGTCCTCTCTTTGTCTTCTTTTCTCCTCCAGCCACCCATAACCTTGTCTTCATATTTATGGTTGGCGACGGCATCGTTAATGTGACTCTACGCTCCCCTGTGCCACTCAATGACAATGAGTGGCACTTTGTTCAGGCTGAGATTAATGTGAAGCTCGCCCGGATCAAGGTTGACTATCAGCCTTGGGCTGTCACACGTTTTCCAGGTCAGACTTTTGTCACCATGAAGTTTACGCATCCTGTCGTCGTAGGTAGGTGAAAATCTGGGATGACAAACAATGCACTTAATGTATTCTCCCTGAACTTCAAATGAAGATGAATCACTACTGACAAAGTATTTTTTGTACCAGGTGCAGCCAACCGCACCCTCAGACCTTTCTTGGGGTGTCTTCGAGGTCTGCGAATGAACGGTGTTCCTCTTGATCTAGAAGGGAAAGTAAACGAAGAGCAGGGTATAAGGAGGAACTGTACCGGACAGTGTCTCAATGCTACCATACCGTGTCGAAACAGCGGTCAGTGCATAGAGGGCTACGCTGCCTACACATGTGACTGTAACAACACAGCTTTTGACGGTTTCTACTGCCATAAAGGTGAGTCATGTCTCTTTAGAAACCTTCACATAGTATCTTAATTCATTTACAACAGATATCTAATTAAAAAATGATCTTTTTTAAGATATCGGAGCCTATTTTGAGGTCGGCTCGTGGTTACGATACAACATACGAAAAAAGCCTATATCGGACGAGGCAGCGTGGGCCAACTGGATCGACCCGCACTACGACAACTTCAGCCTTGGATACAATGACACTGCAGATGACATCGAGTTCAGTTTCAGCACCGTTCACACGCCGGCTGTGTTGCTCTACATCAGCTCTTTTGTGCAAGACTACATTGCGATCATCCTCAAGAACGACGGTATGAAAAGCTGAGAAACTATTTGTCTGTGAATAGGTTAAGTGGAAATACAAATGTAGGGCAGCTGATTTATTTCATTCACACATTGAAGACTCACAACACTGAATGCAGTATTAATGTAATACAGTATTGATGTCTTTGTTCCTCTCCCTACAGGTAGTGTAGATCTGAGGTACAAGCTGGGGCTCGTAACACACAAGTACCAGCTGACTCACCGAAACCTGGCAGATGGATACCCACACTATGTCAACATAACCAGACACAACAGAACCATCAAAACACAGGTTCATGCTGCCGCTGTGTACACTCTGATCTGTGTTTCATGTTATTTTCTATTAAATCATGTACTACGCCTAGAAAGCTCTAACTGTAAGACTGGAAATAGCCATCCTGGCTCTTAAAGTGACAAAATATTCCTTATATTGTCTTGCCAACAGGTGGATTACATGGAACCCATAGTGGAAAAGATAACCTTAGTGGAGGACGCGAGGTTTGACTCTCCGAAGTCCATGTTCATGGGAAGAGTGATGGGTAAATATCTTCTTGTAGTTTTAATTCTGCTGTCAGTGTTATTAAAGTCCCCTTACACTCAAAATTGTGTCTTTATTGTTCTGTTAAATGTCCCACCATTGATTTTTACTATCTTTACTCCGAGATTCAAACAGGTTGAGCTAGATTAGGAAAGTCACTTCCAAACCTCCAGTGCAGCAGACTTTTTAGCACAGAAAGTGAAAACATTGTGGCAGATGTTTGTTTCACAACCACTAATGCCGTTAGCCACTGCCAGATACAAGCTAAAAAGGATGCTAACAACATTTAGGCTCACCATTCGGATCCGTCTGATATCGCTGATTTCGGCACACGAGCGACTCCTCATCTTGTCTAGCTCAGATGTTTCCTTTAATGGAGAAAATAGACCAGACGCCGCTGAACTAACACTGCAGATCTGGAATTTTTCAATTAGGGAGAAATAGTGAATCCAGAACCTTTAAAACATATTATGTAGGAAAACCATGTTAAAAAAGGCATTTCTTGGTGTCTGGAGGCTTTATCACATTCATTATTTCATAATTTTGTTTTATTATTTCCGTCTGCTCTTTCAGAGGTTGGTGACATTGACTATGAGATCCAGAGGCACAACGCTCCCGGCTTCATTGGCTGCATATCTGGGGTGAGATACAACGTCTACGCCCCTTTAAAAGCCTTTTTCCGACCAAATGAAACAGACCCTCCGGTAACGACACAAGGCTACGTATCTGAGTCCAACTGCGGCGCCTTCCCTCCTATCTACGGCTACGTACCGTGGGAGGTCGACCCCTGGTTTACCACCATAGGTGAGTTTATATCTCCCATAAAGCATCTGTGCAAGATTGGAATATTATTTTGTGTACAAGCACTTATTTGTCCACTTCTGTATTTCAGAGTACATTTATATCCATGATGACCTAGGCCTGTTTTGGATAACAGGTAAGACTTTTTTCCTATTCCTTAATACTCCTTAATGAGAGCATATCCGCCTTGTTTCTGAACTGCTGCATTCATAAATCATACCGGTGATGTCAAATTTAGCAGTTTATTTCGAAGCACTGCTTCACTCCCTTGTTTCTGTTTCACTCACTACTTCCCTCCTCCTCTCCCGGATGACACAAATCAGACGTTTGAAGTCATCTTTCCCTTTTTCCTAAAATCCTCTAATCCTAAATTAGAGCAGGGTTGTCAGGTTCCAATGTGGGCTTTTGACTGTTTATTCAAGCGTCTGACTGCAGCCTGAAATTTATTACATGTGGGACAAGAACGATAAAAAATAGTTATTGAAAAATGAACAGCCAGACATTTCTAATGCATTATTATTATTATCATCATCATCATCGTACATGGAGATTATATTTGATTCCATTCAGTTAAAGTCAGATTATCTTTTTAATCTACTTGAGTGTATGAATTACATGAATTTAACTAAAATAGACCTTTCTCTTTGCAAGAGATATTCAAACTATGAACAAAAATTATTAATTTATGTCTATTACATACTTAAATGTATACATCTGTATCTGGAAATAGATAATTTGCAGTAAGTATAATAACTTTAATAGTAAATTAAGCCTTAACTATCAACATTATAGAATTTCCGTCATTGCAAAAAGGAGAATAATCATGCAAAAGCAACAGGCACTGAAAAAGAAAAAGATAGAGACCTAAGGAGAGACAGACTGAGAAAGTGAGAGGCTGACATATGACGAATGTGTTTTTCACTATATTTCTATGGATTTCTGGAAAACATCAATATCTAATATATTTCTTCCAACGTTTAATCCCCCGTGATAACTCTGCACCTTATTACAAGAGGAGAGTTGAGACCAGCTGAGCGGTTTGCAGCACAGTATTACAGATGACGGAGAAAATTAGAGCAGGTCTCCCTGATGAGCTGCAGTCTCAGGATTAAATTGCTGCACAGAGACTCTGTGCTCCATCCCTGTCTGAGACCTTTACCGGATCAGCTATATTTAGTCTGCATGGGCCCCGGCTTACTGTTCATCATTGATAGATGCCTCGGTTTAATAGATCATTCAGATTCAGAGGTATTATGCTAATGCAGGACATCAGCGCGTCATTAAAGATTGGTGCGCCTTTCAATCCTCCCCACAATGGCCCCGACTGGTTATCAGACATCATTCTGGCCTGATATAATGCTCAGGATAAAATGGTTATGACTGAGAAATTACACCATTTGTTTTAAATGTAGCTGATAAAACTAAACTAATTCTGTCACGAGGATATTGAAGACATATTGTCCTATTACGATAACACAATTTTGGTTGCCTTTGCTGCTCTGATTTGGGTGCAATATATCTTTAACAACTGCATCAACAGCATCCGTCCAATCTCCGTATCCATTTATCGATGGTATGAACCCTGCGGGGCTGAGGCCTTTCCCAGCATGCATTGGCACAAAGGCTGGGAGACAGTGTGGACATTTAGCCAGTCCATTAAACAGCGAACACACTGAGTGACAGACAGACACACACCTACAGGCCATTTAATGTCTCTGGCTGACCTGCATTTCTTTGGACTGTGACAGAAAACCCAAGCAAACACAAGGGGAACATTCATAGAGCACTCAGAAAAGACAAGGCCAAAGCTTTAGTTGTGAGGCTTTCTGAATTATAATTCTGTTTCAAGCTGCCAAGACTCACAGGGAACTGGTCTGTAAATCCTCAGAGTCACAAGTCGTGTTTCCATCAACGATTTCCGATGCATTTTGAAGATTTGCATGAGAAAAGCTTGATTGATACACTAAAATTCAATACAACTTTCAAGAATGCACATCAATGTTTTTACCCTTGCCTGAAGTGGTTCTGTTTAGTAAATCAGGAGATGAAAATGCTTTATCCACATAAGTTCTGACGTAGTGAACATTAAATTGCCAGTCAAGACGAGCTGACATGAAAGAACAATTATTAGTTGCCTAATTGAATCCAATTTCTGAAGACTTCTCCCAATTTTCTCTCATGGGTGGGCAAAGTTGTCCGATAAGCAACTTGTTTTTTGTTGTTTTCTTTCTCCCTTGCACACTTCTTCTACTGTTTACTGACAGATTAGCCTACAGTAATACATTACACTGCCATCTTCTGACAAAAGAGCGTCAATGCAGCTTTGTTTATTTGCTCTAAATCAGTTAATGGAAATGTCCCAAATTTGCATTTTTCTAAATGCAACATTTACAAATTTCGCTTAAAAATGAGCTTTGACTTTAATTGAAACATGGCTTAAAAAGTACATGTTCATTACATACACAAGTTTAGTAACATAGTTAACAGATTAAGTATGTTACATAAGCTAACCTACCTACTTTTGGTTCCAGTACAGTAATCTTTTGGGTGAAAGTTTCCCAGAACTCCTCTTTAAGCTGATTTTAAAGTACCTGTGATACATTAAAAACAACAGTAATCCAATGAAAAAGATGTTTTCCTCCTAATTGCAGTTTTGTTGTGAGGAAATGTAATTTTCAGAAAACAGGGCTCAGCTGAAACCTTTCATAATCTCCAGCTAATTCAAAACAGCAGCATCTCAAAAGCAGAAAAAGCTGAGAACACATCACCCCATTCTTCAGAAATCTCTATCGGAGATCTTCCTCCTGGTGGCACAGTATAAATCAGATAATACTCTCAATTTACACTCCCAGCAGCACGCTCAGGTCACAGCCATCTCTCCAGCTCTGAATCTGGTGAGACTGCATTCAGTATTTATAACCAAAACCACAAGATCTGATATTGTGAGTTTTGTACTCACACCGAATTAATTTATAATGGACCCCAGGACATTTATCATTCAGTTTAAATGTCTCATGAAAGGTTTTTCTGGCTTTTATCATTACAGTTGTTGCATAAGATAAACAATTTTCTTTCGAATTTTAAATACTTCTCATTATTTTCTTTCTGTTTCACTGATATATGTAATTCTTCATTTCCTTGTGTAAAGCACTATTTGTAGGATAACTTATAAGCTTTCAGCTATTGACTATTTTAGTATTAGAGCAATGTACTGTATATTTCATCGATTAATCGGAAAATAGCAATAGTAATAACAAACTTTATTTATTTAGCACCTTTCAAAAACAAGGATACAAAATGCTTGACAATAAAAAATATTATAAAGGTATTAAAAGTTGAGATATGAACAAGAATTATAACTGAAATAGTAACAACAAATGTCATCAATTAAAAATAGGCTAAATGCACAAAAGAGAAAAAAGAGGTCTGTTAAATTGAAAAACTAATTAGTTTCCTTTTTAGACAAAAACAAAACATTGTCATTGCTGAAACTGCACAATAATATTATCTGCCAAATGTAAAACCATTATGTATTTAAGTGACTTATTGATATTATATTTAATACTAGGCCCAAAAATTATACAGTAAGTTACTAAGAATTGACACTTTACTATGTTAAAAGGTTTCCTTACATCTGCAGGGCTCCACTCACTCTAAAATAGGTTTTTATCACTATTTACACCAGCTGATATTTTACTTTCTGGCCTTTTTTATGCATAAACAAAGAGCGGAGCTCCGGTGCTGGAATCCCGTTTATCTGCACGCGCTGCAGTGACGCGGACCCGGTAAAGTTTCTGCTAGCGTTAGTGTTACCTGGTGCCGGGTCTGTCCGTGGGCTGGATGCTTTCTGCTGAGACGCTAAAGGATTGACGTGGTGCTATTTTGGTAAACTACATAGTTCGTTAAATTATCTCAAACTTGTACATAAACATATCACGTTTTCTTCGCGGCATGTTTACAGGTGAGCCTGTGGTCCGACAGTAATAATAATCCGTGCGGAAACATGAAATCGATCGAGTTTCTTGAGGTTTCCTTGGAATAATTAGTTCTCCCCCCAAAATCCTATTTAAATAAACAACAAAAATAAAGGGAATTTGGTTGCATAAGTGATCACTTTGCTCTACAAACAAATACAAATAAGCACCACCTGAATTTGCCCTTTAAACAACAGAAATACAGTCTGTGTCAGTGACAGATGGGATGTAAAGTGCAAAGTTAATACAAACTAAATGTCACTGAAGATGTTGCAGAGCTCCTGTGTACAGTAATTGGTTTCACTTCCTGTTAGAAAACTGACTCAGATGTTTGACGGTGTCGATAATACCAGATCTCCTTTCACAGTTTGGCTGATATAATATAATATTATAGCATTAAGAATTCAGTCAGTGCCCGTTTCTCATCAGTATTCCTAGAAGCACCTCTTCCCTCATTGTGTTGCAGATTAACTCTGACTGTGCTATTTTTATCCCGTAGTCATTGTCATCCTGGCGCTGCTGCTGCTCTTCGGAGGTCTGTACAGCATCTACGTCTATGCGTACCAGCAGAAGGGCAGCTACCGCACGAACGAACCCAAGAACCTGGAGTCTCCCAGCAGCTCCAGGCCGCTCACCGAGACCCTGAGGAGGGAAAAGAAGAAGCTCCCGGAAATCGAAGAGGAGTTCAGGAGCGACTAGCATCGCAGGACCTTTGGGACAGTGGGTGGCGTTTGACTGCGGGTTGGGGGAAAGGGGGGAAAAGCACTTACAACAACCACAGATACCTGTATTCAGTTTTCTAATGCTTTCGTTCTCTTTTTTATATTTTGGTTTGTGTTCCATCCCCCGGGTTGAGCGGGATCAGATGCCTGGTGCTCTACATAGTATGTATTTTGGTAAGGGTTTAAAGTTCACATCAAGCCCCATGTTGCGTGAGTAGCCAACAAGTCTCACACTGTATTGCAGGGTGAAATACTGAAGTGCCTCATCTGAGCAAGCTTGATCTGAAGTCACATTACAGCTTATTCAGATAGGGATTAGATTAGACACTGTGGGATCAGGATTTTAAGGGATATTTAGTTACAGTTGGAACATCTGTTGAAAGGAATACTTCAAGCTAAGTTAATAACCCTGTGTCACCTTAAATGTGTGAAGGAAACTCTTTTTTTTTCTCCCATGCCTCAATGATGATAAAAGGATCCAAAAACTGAGAAAAGTCTTGATGCTTTAAAGTGAATGTAGCACAGCAAAACTATATCAAAACATCCATTTTGCAGTATAATCCAAGTCTTATTTATCCAGACTTACCAAATACATGCATTTTTGCTAAAACCTTACCATTTTTAAAAATAAATCTGCATAAACAGAACCATAGGGACCAGTTTCAACGTTGTCTGTGCAAATTTGAAACTGTGAATGTGATTAATAATAAAGTTTTTGCAAAACTGCATGCAAGTACTGAGTATGTGACTGGTTAAATGAGACTTGGTAATACTGAAGGACTTTTGAGAGTTTGTGTATAGATGTTTAAATGTAGTTTTGCCTTTGTGGCCCTTTATTTTATTCATGATTTACTCAGTTTTGGATTCTTCGTTCGCAGTGACATGTGAGAAAAATGTTTTCTTAAAAAATTCAAGGTGACACAGGGTGATTCAGAGATACACATCATGATTTTAGGTGTGAAGTATTTCTTTAATGTATTCTAACACTTTTATTAATTCATCTTATTTCCTGAGCCATTTTGGAGACCGATTAAAGCCACCGATATCTTACTGTATAGATAGATGTATTGCCATCTAAGATGTACCTTTTGATGACAATCTCTCATGGAGCCATTTTTGACATCATAGCTTATAATCCATCTTGGGTTTGGGCGCTGAACACACGTGAGAACTAGTGCTAGTAACTAAACCAGTGCAAAACAAATCAAAATCACCAAAAAAAAACGACAAAAAGTGTTTTTTTGTGTGAGTAAAAACCACCAACCGTAGAGAGAACACAGTGACGAGCATGGAGCCTTGAGATGTTAAGCTTTGAGATGATACATATAAAGATTGTTAAAGGTATATTTGCTTATATTTGTTGTATTGCAGCCTATAGCAGTGCATTACCTATACAGAATGGCACATGTAAGTGGTTCAGAATTGCCATAGTGTCAGTAGATAGCAGCTTTGCCGATCACAGTATGCTCAGATTTCTATTCTCAATTGTGAGGCTTCGGAAATGAGTGTGGTGATGTGAAGATACTCCTCTAGGTGTGAGAGCTAACAGGCTGTTGGTGTACTGCAGAAACACAACAAAAAGTCGAGGCCGGGGCTCACCAGGGACGGGGTCGCTTATATTACGGTCCAGCTGCCAACAGCTCGGTGCTACACAATGTTTGACCTGGCAGACATCTTTGGCAGAACAATCTCTCAATCCTTTTCATTCCCGGTAATAAGCTTCTTTCAGGAAACAGCTGCTCCACGTGGCCATGTGGGGAAGCATAAACACCTGCACACACACACACACACACACAGTAATTATGTACAGAGGACCACAAGAGTGTAAATGCTAAACTTTTACTCATACTGCTTCAATATTTTTGCGATAGGACGGTAGCCGACCGCTCTGTCGTCGCGCTGCTGCTCGTTTAGCTGCTTTCAGTGGAAAGTTGAGAAACTCTACCTATATAGTCCAATGAAATTTCCTTCTCGGGCAAGATGAAATTTCGTTTGATGTGCAATGCAACCAAAGCTTCAGTCAACCATCGATCACCGCAGCTCTCCTGGATACTACACTGCACTGATGTGTTTGTGGAAAAAAAAGGACAAAAACAGAGAAAAAGTTATAAAAAAAATGATGAGCTATGCATTTGTAGAGCATGACCGCACTTTTCAGTAACACGCAATAATGATACGAGCTTCTTCCAGCCACCAATGATGTTAATGTTTAATTTGCAGCTGCACAATAGCAACTAGGATGTAACGAGTGTATACGTGACTATGTGTATAATGTGTTAGGCGACTTTTATATTCCTATGGTTTATACAAAACGAGTTCAATGGAGTGAATGTAAATCCTCTGACTCTGTAATGTACGAGCAGACGCTGCAGTGGGTGTTTTCATTGTAGGCTGCTTAGCACTGAAAGTCAACTTATTCATGGTAGCTTTCTAGAACGCTCAGGATACAGAAAGTACAGTACTTGTTCTCTGTAGCACTAACACACCTCCAAAACTCAACATTGTTGGTTTCTTCCATTACAGATGGGCAGGAAGTTGTACATTGAAAAAAAAATGCAATTACTGTAAAGGCACGAAAATGTAAGAAAATGTACAGATATGGCCAAAACTGGCTTCTACAGGCTATATTTTTAAGAATGCTGTGCTGAGATGAATGATAATGAGAAGTGGAGTGAAACTGTTGGTTTGTGATCGACACAAAGAATGGTTTGTGTTTTTGTTAAATGGACAATCACCACTCAAAGTTCATATTAGGCGCGAGCCGACAAACTCGCGCCAAATATGCTTTGTTGCCTATTAGGAAAGAGTCGACTTATGTATTATAGAAGTGTATACACCTCACTGTTCTCATTGGTAAATAGACTTAAACACTCAGCCTAGCGGTGTCACTTCATTGCCACTCACTATATAATCATGCGTGGTCCCTGGAGCGTGTGTACGTGTGACTGACTGCATCTTTAGATGTGTGTGTATTCATAGTTTGCCCACCAAGATACATTCAACCGACGTTCAATGATTCAAACGTGCACTGATGCCAACTCACTTATCGTAGTGCACCAACAGTAGTACAGAGAGGCGGGAACGAGGCCTGGGTGGAGCTCAGAGCGCCTCCTTCCAAGCACGTTGAACCTGTGCTGATCCTGAAGTGTCCATGCTACATCCTGGTAACGGAGGCGAGGGTGTAAATAACAGGCATTAAGATAAAATGGCCAGTAGAGGGAGCGGGACAGAAGGATGTTAGCTCAGACAGGGTATCTGCTGATGTCATCAATGTTTCTCAGTTGCGGTAAATGCTTCCCTGAGTTAAAACGAAGATTATAAAAACAAAAACATGAAATTGGTGTCATGATTTGCATGTAGTCCTATGAACATTTTTTATGATAGAGATTTCAGCCCTTATAAAAAAGCCTTAAGACTTTTCTATGCTTTCTATGGATCTGCAGATACCCTGTCAACAGTGAATCATGTATGAAACCAGACAATAAAAGCACCAGAGTGAGTATTCAGCAGGTTAGACCACTTCTCTGCACCATCAAACCGAATCCTTCTGCAACAGGTACCAGAAATGATCATTACAGTTGTGTTTGTGATACCACACGGAAATTTAGGATCTTTTTCTTTCGTTCTTCAGTGCGCTTGATTTTGTTTTGTAATACTCTCACTGTAAATGACCATTACTGTGTAAAAAAAAATCAAGGCAAAGCCAAACTGTCACCTCAATAAAAGAAGCTTGAAGGAAACGATGAGCGTGTTATTTTCAGCACACACACACACAGGACCATAACAGCATGTTTTAATGTATAAAGTTAAACTTTTATTTTTATAGGCATACACTGTACATAGCAGTAAACTCCATTTTGTTCATCCCTATTGAGAAAGATCTCATTTCAAAGTGGGCTTTAATGTTTTATAAATGAAAAACAGGGACATCAAAAATAAAAAAAAGAAGAGATGATAAAAGATATTTTACATTCACATGTGGGGGGACTTTAATTTTTGGTCAAACACTGATCATTTTTGCTTTTCCCATAGTCATTGTTACCTTTAATAAAGCATCTCTGTTAATTATGCAACACATCCACACTGTTTCAGCCTTTTTTCTGTGTGGAATCATTTGGCACTTATATGTTGTTTTTTTTAAAGGAAGACATTTACTGAGTGACATGTTAATTGGTTAATTATCTCCTTCACAGAGCGTGAAGACCTCGAGATCATGTAAACATGAGAAATGTTTGATGTGCGCGTACGTACCAATAGAACGGGATCATGTGTAAAAATGAAAAGAGGGATGAGATCTCTTCACCATCATCTACGGGTTACATTCAGTCAGTCGGTTTCTCGTCTGGTTGCCTATTTTTGCAGAACAATGATATAAATGCACAATAACTTATTCCACCATGAAGTTGTGGCGGTGATGCCAGCCGCTGAAAAGGGTTCGTCGAAGAACGTAGAAAGCGGTGGAACGTGGTCGGGTCCTTCTGAAGAACAAGCTGTGGGTAACATCACACTACAATACTGAGAGACTGCACAGGGCAGCATCTGACTGAAGCTAACTGTGGCTAACATGTTGAATGGTTTGTTTATCCGAGAGACAGCACATGCATTTCACTGATCATCATTAGGTACGATGTAAAAGCTTGCGTTACGTATTGAGAGGTCAAACGAAAGCCGGTCTATAAGTACAGTAACAAAACTTGAGAGAGAGTAACACGCTGTATGATGGGTAATTGTGACCTCTTTGCTGTTAACAAGATGAAACAAACATAAAGAAAAAAGACCATGTGATCCTCTTGGTGCAGTAAGCGATACAGATTAATAGTATTTCCACTTTAAATAGTTTAGTTTCATAAGCTCGGCGTATACACTCTTGCAGGTGGGTGGGTGGGTTCGGGCAGATGAGAGGGAGCGCTGACTGCTGTCACTGGAGGAGGCGCTGCGCCGTCTGCAGGGCGGGAGCACCTGCAAACAGCAGGGGAGGGGCTCTATTTTTAGAAGTGCAGCAGAGAGGGCAGAGACAGCGACTGTTCGTGGACACTCGTCAGCTCGACGTGACGCTACAGAGAGGGACAGGAGTGGGCGGCGGAGGAGTGAGGGGACAGGTGATGGAGCTAAGTCAGGTCCACCTCCCTCTCTATCCCCACGTATTTGAGGGCATCCGCCTGGCTGTATCTGTGGGCGGGAGAGGAAGGGAAGAGGCTGAGTGAGTCAACAGGAGCTGCGCAAGCGGATAATTCAGACACAATGTACAACGGCCTGTTTTTTTTTATTTTACTTTGAAGCTGATGGAGAGTCAAGGCCCCGTGACTCTACCTGTAGTCAAAGAAGAGCTCCTCTCCTTGCAGGATCGCTCGTTTGGCGAAGATGCCGATGCGGTGGTCTCCGTTCACCATTACCACTGCAAAGGCGGTAAACATTAGCCAACAAGATACTGATTTCATTACACAAAAATCCTGAAAACATTCTAGAGCCCGACTGATTGATGTTTTCTGATATGTTCATATATGAAAAACCTTTTTCACAGAACACAAAATGCACAGAACAATTCTCAGGATTTAGAAAAGGTGTCATTTAGCTATGTATTTCATGTTTGTTTATTCTTTATTGAAATGGTCTGAAATGGTCTTATACTCTAGCTAGCTATTTATCTATTTCTATTTATTATTTCTTTAAATTGCCAGCAACTGGCTGGTATTGAACATACATATGTAATAATAATATATCACATATTACTATTATTGCATTATCGTATTATGTTTATTTAGCAATTTATTTTATTTTAATTTATCATTTCTTTAAATTGTGAGTAGCTGACTGATATTGAATATAAAGTACTATTTTGCAATTAAAA
>CAFUXE010000128.1:761621-776406 GCA_903364295.1 Serranus cabrilla | reverse complement strand
ATCTAATTGTCAGAAATGGACCAAAATTGAACATAAACTGAGAATTATTTTCTTTTTTATTTATTATTTTCGATTGTTTAAATTCATTATTTTATTGTTTATTTATTATCTATTTAAATTGTCAACAATTGGCTGATACTGATCATGCAGTAATAATGTTTGTTTTATTTGTATTTATTTTTTATATTCTCAGTTTTCGTATTTAGAATGAGTTGACAATGTAATGCATTGTATGTAAAGTATATATTTATTATGCATTCCTCCAGTACCTCTCCATAGTCCTGTTGGGGCAAAATCGCTGCACACAGAAAAGGACCCAGATCCAGAATTAACTTTTTAGGCCACTACATCATTAATCAGTTAATTTATCTCTTTTAAACTTCTCAGAAATCCCACATCAGTCGGGCTCTACTAAATTCACATCTGACTCCACAGCAAAACAAACAGGTTCGGTCCTACCTTTTGCGTAGCAGTTGGGATTAACTGAATGATTTGCGAAGCGGATTTTGTTCCCCTTTCGCGTGGCGTCCACAACAAAGTCTACTGAGAGACACGGAGTGCGTTAAGGATTACTGGGAACATGATAACAGTGGTTTGGTTATGAGCAGCAGAGGCACAGGGAATACTCGCCTTTGTTCAAGTTGAAAAGGAAGCTAGACATGTATTTGTCATAGATCCTTCCACGTCGGTCCGCCTCGTCCTGGGAGATCAGCTGCTCACAGGAATAAAAAACACAGCTTCAATCCAGCTGAGAGCTTATAAATACATATATATATATATTTTTAAATCTGACTAAACTCTATGGACTTACCTCTCCACAGTATTCAGAGATAAACTCATTCTTCTGAACTGACTCTTTGATGAAGGTTCCCCATCCGGCGACGTCCGACGGAGCCAAAAGCAGGTGCTGAGAGACGTCAGGTGTGTGTTAGAGCGCCACAAGTCGTATGAGCGATATCAGGTTTGAAATATTCATGCACTGTCTAGACCTTCAGATGTCCTTGTGTACCTTTTTTAGGCCTCTCTGGATGCTGCAGTTCTTGCAGGAGATCACTTTGCTGTCCCAGCGGTCTGCAGTGCCGCAGGTCATGCACAGATCTGGGTCACATTCCCTCACGGCCAGGTAGCAGGGGCACTGTTTCGTGTTGCACTGAGTCTTGCACCTGCAGCCCGGGAAGCGGTTCTGGCCTGGAAAACATTACACACACAGCTGCTCAGAAGAGAAAACGTGTTGATGAGCATGCAACAGTAAGATAATATATCATATGAGTTGGCAGGACACAATATGATAAAGACGAAGATTTCCAGCACAAAATGTGGCTGCAGCATTGAAGCTCAGTGGCTGAGTAATGCTGTGAAGCCCATCACTCAGAGACCTCTGCTGGCAGATATGCTGAAATACAATTCTGCAGAGTGAAACACAACACCCTCTGGGCAGATGAACGGAAGGATCAGGCAAGGATAACCCAAATGTCTTTCCAGCAGCTTTTGCTTGGGGAAAACTGTCCATAACACGAGCTCCAGGGCAGCATTTGTCTTTTGCGCCGTGCCGTTTTAACCTCCCGCTCCCAGCCCGTGTGGGTTTTATGTGTCTGTATCATCAAGCATTGTTTAGCTGGAACTGTCTGACTCATACTGATGCTGGAGATGATGTTGTATATCAGGCACAGAGCCTGTCACATCCCTTTGATTTCACTCCAAGTCTTTAGAGCACACACATGTGCGACCGGGGGCTGCTTCCTGTTTGGCCCCGGCTCTCCTCTGCTACGGGAAAAGGCGAGGTAACAGTCGGGGTAGGGAGGAGGGAGGGGGGGAGGGGGGGAGGAGGGGGGAGTGAAGGTGACTGAGCCACAACAGATGAACAAATGAGGCAAAACCATCTTTCCCAAACTATAGCTAAATATTTACTTCGTCTTATCCCCTTTTCCCTGTTCTAAACTGTCCGGAGGGCAAAACACAAAATGCATTCCTCCACCATGTGGCCATTTTGGAAAACACAGTTCTGGGTCAGTGCTGCAGCAGCAGCGAATGCCTCATTGTGAACGCAGCTCTGTATTAAACAGACACCCACCTATCCCCGCCAGAGGACAGTTTCTCCTCTGACCGCTGCCAGAATACTGCAGAATCGTTTTACATTCTGCTGCCCGGCTCTATTGTGGCCTGGAAAAAAAAGGCTTTAAAGCTGCAGAGAGCTTTCAGTGGAAAATGTGGCGATGACAAACAATTTCCCTTTAGCGTTACAAGACGGAGCTGTGCAGTTTAGTTTATGTAAGAAGGAGAGAAACGCAGTCACACAGGTGAAGACAGAAAGGTGAGACTCACACTCGTGCTCGCACTGGCAGAACTTTTCACAGAAATTCTGGGTCATCACACACGGGCAGGAGCTGTCGCATGGATGGTCGGGGTGATCACATGGCTGGTAGTTGTACACCTGATTGGACGAGTTATCTGGAGCAACAGAGGACAAAGCCCTCAGTTTGGCACAGTGGGCTGTGTTGTATTTTAGAAGGCACAGTGTAGTTTGATTTTCGGGTGAACGTACCTTTCTTTAGCTGAATCTTTGCCCATAACCTGCAAAATTACACAAACACAATGAACACAAAAACTCATCTGACATCTGACATTTTACAGTCAGTTTTAACTTACTTTACTGATGCAACAGTGCAGAATACACATATGACTTTTCTATTCTGGGATATTTCACAGAGGGCCAAGCTTCCTGCTATCATAATCATCTTTCCACCATCCAGCTAAAAGAGGGAGAATAACTGGTGATTTCATGCCTGTGTTTCCGTTTCTTCTTTTGGGGCGCGATGCCTCCATCAACGACAGGAACCCGATGGATCAGGACCTCCTTCACTGCAAACTCGTACACCTGCAGGAAACAGAAAAGGACATGAACAACCACATATCCTGCTCGTTAATCACAAACGTCCACTACTGTGAAGAAACTCTTGTTTTCTTCAGTTTAATTGTGTTGTGTAATGTTGTGCCCGCTCAAGCTGAAAAGCACATCGCCGTGATTGCGCCACAGAACATCCTGCCCCCTCCATCCTCTGTTATCAAAACTCCACCGCAGAGGCCAAACATACACATGCATCTGTGCACACACACACACACACACACACACGCTCAGCCACTCCTGGCTGCCAAAACCCAGATTTGGCTTCTTCCCTAGGACACAGACGTACATAATGATGCAGCTGGTTTCAGCATTTCCACTTAAGCAGTGGGCGGGGCCCTCTGGATACCAGCGAGTCCGTGACAGACAGTCCTGCACAGACTCTGGACTCTGGTCTGGCTGTGTGACAAAAGGCTCCAAGTAAAAGCAGAAGGCTGCTTCAACGTGTCTTAAATACGTTTTCTTCACGGCGCTCAAAGGTTTTACAGTCTAATTTACAAGTTGTAATATTAACCTCCACAAGCCGTGTTGTGCACCGCCCATGTGACAGTCAGTGACAAAAGTCTGGGAATGTCTAACAACTGCATCATGAGAGAATATGAAAGACGTCACATCTGGTAAGCATCCGTGTTTATGGTGCCACATGCCATTCTCTCTGTATTCCGCCCAATTATCCACACCATAAAACCACAGGCACAGGATGCAAGTTATTACACTCACACTGACGCAACCAGAGTCTACTTCATTTCATAACAACTGTGCATTTCTTTACTCCTTAAACATTTAAAAACTACATTTCAGAGCTGTTACAGCGAGTAAACAACAGAGGACACTTTAGTGCCGTCTCTTAAATGAAGACCTCATTTCTCATAAATCCACGTTTCCTTTTTCCCATTTGTCACCATTCCCTTTTCATGGGTTTGTTTTATGTGTGTGTGTGTCTTTTCGGCTCTATTGAAGATTTTATAATCGTTACATCTATTTCCAGACTTTATTTCACTCCAGCATCTGGCATTTTAAAGGGGAACTCAATCGATTTTCTACATCAAAATCTGTTCTCAAGTCTGGGAGAATATTACTGGGAGAAATAAGCATGAAGCTTTTTGTAGAGCTCTCTGCATCTCTGCTTGAGGCTAGCAGCTGAGAGCTACATTAGCAATTATAGCATAACAAATGCAGACTGGAGTGTTGAGGTTTTTTTGCATTGTGGGAAATGTAGGCGGCAGATTTTGACAAGGCAGAAGAATGCATGGATAATAATAATAATAATAATAATCAGCTTTATTCATGCTACTTTGTTTTGTGTATGTATCGTAACAACAGCTTGAACAGCCGCAATCCAAAGTCTTTTTCCATTTCTGGAAGACGGATACAGACGACTGCCCCCTGCTGGTACAGACAGGTATTTCCTCCCATGCAGGTGCAGAACTTGTGTGCTAGTTGGTTGTAGTCTTAGTAGTGTGTGGTTTAGTTTTTATTTGTTATGTGCTATTATAAGTCGGTAAAACAGCATCCTGTTAAAATTGTGAATGAATACTGCAAAGTTGTTATTGTGCCGGAGGAAACATGCTGAGATGTGCAAACATTTTACCTCCTTGCAGTTTTTAGTACCGATGAGGCGAGCGATGGAGCAGAAGTTGTTGAAGTACGTGCCGTGCAGAACTCTGAACAGCGACTCCTCCGCGCCGCTCCACTGGACCACACAGCGCGGCTGCTGTTCCCCGTCATCATCCCCTGGACGCAGTTTGGTGGGAGTCTGGCATCGCGAATTCCCCTCTGTTACGAGCGTACACACAGGAAAACTATTTAGTATCACTAACCAACTGCTCTTGCCAGGAAGTTTGTCATATTTCTTGAATCTACGCACACGCAGCTGCACGTGAACACTGCTATTCTCTTCTATTCTATTAGTTTGTCTTGGCAAAATGCAGCTTTGACAGCTTTTTATCTGCCCACACGCACATCAGGCATGCTAATTTAACCCTACACTGACACATTTAGCTGTTTCTCTGTGCCATTTTTGTGTATCTGCACGTGCACACGCACACGCACACGCACACGCACACGCACACGCACACACACACACACACAGGACCACGGCTCTGATTTAGCTTTTTGGATATTCAAGACTGATGCTCGAACACCCACAGCTCGAGGCAGGGAGCCGAATGTTGCTTGGCAACAGGCTGAATGCAGCATTGCTGTGGCCACACGCTCCAGCACTGAGTATCTTTATTAATCTGCTCAACAATCTGTTTTTTCCACATTATCACAACACGTGCGAGAGAGTCTGCTGAGTCACTGGCTGAGCACGAGCGGTTTCCAAAACCAACAGACTTCCAGTGAGGCACTGATGGTGATGAACAACAACCTGGGAGCTCCAGGGGAGGAGGGGACAATAAAAAGCCAGAGGAGATTGCTCTGTTTTACCTCCCGCTGCTCTCCACATGAAGATGTCAACAGAAAGAAAATACACAGTGGGAGGAGGGGAAGAAGGAACAAAGTGTTTATGTTGGGGCTGAAGCATGCAAAACTAATGGCTGGTTTATTTTGCTTGGCAAGAGAGAGCTGATATTGAGAGGAGATGGAAGGAGGGAGACAGAGGAGAGAGCAGGATATGACTTGTAGGCTGTCATCTCGGGCCAAATTTCACTTTTCTGAAGGGCTGCAGTCAGTCGGGGCAGACAGCCTTACAGAAAAGCCAGAAAAGGAGGGATTTGGGGGAGGTTATGGTAAATGATGCATCACTCAGTCATACAGTGACTCAGAGCACATTCAATAGCTGTGTCTATACTGTAGGAGGCCTCAGAGCAGGCAGTCATTCCCAGAATCTATCTGATTTGTTTAGAGTAGCTGAGAAAATGGAAATCTCATAACAACAGGCAATGAAAATTAAAAATAAGAAATGTTTAAACCAAAGTTTTTCCATGACTCCACCCCTTGGTGAGTAAAAAGAGGCTGTGAGATCAGTATCCTACCTGAGGATGATGTGGTTTCATGGTCACTGTAGACTGTAGACTCTTTTCCTTCCTCGGCAGCGGCAGACGGACCAGGACAGGTGGAGCAGGTGGATCTCTGCTGCTGCGGCTGCGGCTGCGGCTGCGGAGGCGGTGGCTGAGGCTGCGGCTGCGGCTGCAGCGGCTGCTGTGGCTGCTGTTGCTGCTGCTGCTTTCGGCGCCTTCGAGACCTCTGTGACCGTAACATATTCTGATCCACAAACTCTTTAGCCCCTTCCTTCAGAAGAGATGTGAAAAACGAGCATTAGTAAACAACCACATGCATGCACTACGGAGCACAAAATGCACAAATAAGTTGAATAATAATAAGACAGATGTACTTGTAACAGGAAGCAGTCGACACCACATGGTTCAGTCTCGATGCGGATCTCCTTAGTCTTCCTCTTGTAAACACTGGGTGTAGCATGGAAAGCTTTGTAAAAAGAAGAAAACTAAATTAGACTCTCGTGTAAATATCCTCAAGGCACAAAACTAAAGGAGCTGGGAAGTCATAGTTTAATCATAATGTACTTATCCGGTTTCACTTGGAATAAATTACATTTCTGAATATATAGAGGGACAACGCATCTCCACTTCCTCCCACAGTGCAAATTCAAGTAGGGGTTATCAGTGTGTGCACAGTATTTGAGAACATACTTACCACATCAAACGCCCTGAAAAAGCTCCATGTTTTTGTGACGTTTAGGCAACAAAAAATACTTTTGCTGTGTTCTAAATTGCAATTTTTTCATGTTACTTTAAGTACATATTGTATCTGCCTTTATAAAGTATGCACTGTTGCAGGCAGTATGCATGTAATTGGCATCTGAATACAGAAACCATCATTGGGAAAAAATGATTTGACATGCAATTTGATTTTTTAATCAAAAATAATTTCAAAGAATCTATCAAAACAAAATATAATATATAATATTTCTATATTGCAGCCAGCTGCCGGGGATCGATCAGGATGTTATGGCTTCACTCTCGGCAGCTGTCGCGTCTCTACCTCTTTATATACAATCAATAAAATACAAAAAGTTTAAAAATCAACATATATCGAGCCCTTACGGTGTAAGAAACAGTCGTATTTGAAGCAACGCCTGCAGAAGAGTGTGTGGAAGGAGTGTAAAGACTGTTCCCGCTGTACAGACTTAGCGAAGGGTCCGTCCAGGTTGGGGGTGCAGTGTGGGGGCAGCTTGACCGGGCTGGGGGGCTCCAGGAGGTCCTTGTACCTGTGGAGGTGACAGGGAGCGTTTTCACCACAGTGTTAGCGTGCTCAGTGGAAGTTGCTGCTTGGTGAAGTTGTAGGTGAAGAAAAAGCTCTTTCAGATGCTGATGCAACG
This sequence comes from Serranus cabrilla, assembly GCA_903364295.1. Classification (NCBI taxonomy): domain Eukaryota; kingdom Metazoa; phylum Chordata; class Actinopteri; order Perciformes; family Serranidae; genus Serranus; species Serranus cabrilla. The sequence goes on along the minus strand of CAFUXE010000128.1, from coordinate 769,162 downwards.
GCTCCTTTAAATCAGAGAGCCTGAGAGGGAGCCACCATTATTACTTTCCTCGCTGACAGCCTGCGTCTCCATGGTGAACACTAAGCAACGGCCTGTTCAGCATTGTGCACATAGATCCCCAGATTCACTGCACTTTTCTTACTTTTCCTTCAGCTCCTCCGTGGTGCCCTTGTAAGGGAACATCGAGGCGATGGCTGTAAATATCTTATCGTTGGGGACCTTCTTGCTGCTCGACACGTCCCTCACTTTGGGAGACAGAAAGAGAGCCGGTTATACAAATAACCCAGTTTTGTCCACACATCAGGTTTTGATTCAGATTCACAAATACAGCTTATGCAATGTGTTCTTTTCAACATTTTACAGCACGCCAGTTAGCAATAACTTGTTCTGAAAACAGAGGTAATACAAACAGTGCAGTTTTCTTTTCTCAGTATGTTTTATTCAAGGCCCCGTCATTCATGGATGTGATTGTGTAGCAGTAGCTGGGCGTGCTTCGATTTCACTATCACTAAGTTTTGGCAGAGGGTGCACACAGCCCAGTTTCCCATAAAGCTGTGTACGAGAGGTCATTAAGCTCTGTAATTAGAGCCGGGACATATCAGTGTCACGGACAAACAGGTTCCCTCACACACAGTCCCCATGCAGGGACACAGGGGCAGCTTTAAAGTAAACAATGCCCGTGCAAGGGTTGCTGTGGCGGGGTGACCTCGTGGCAGCTGTACAGTACGGTGAGAGGAACAGTGGCGGCCTTGTTCCCGCTGCAGGACAAAGTCTGACCACACAAACGCAGCTGAAGAGTCGCTCACCCTCAGTAGTGCTCCTCCTCTTCCTCTTTATGAATGCAGCCGCACCAGGTTTGGTCTCTTCTGAACCCTCCACTGAGCTCCTCCTCATCACCCTCTCGTCTTCCTTCTTTCCCGTCACCTCCGCCGGCGGCGCCACCACCACAGCCGGCGCCGGCGGCGTCACTGCTGTTTCCTCCTCTTCCTCCTCCTCGTGGTCCGAGTACTGGCTCAAGGCCTCCACCAGCTCTTTAAAGACCTCGTCGCTGATGAACCCCCCCTCTGGGACACAATCAACAAGCCAGAATCTAATAAGTGCCATAAAATGAGCTGCATCATCAGCATAACATGCACCAAAATCCAACCAGAATGTTGCATCGACATAAAATATGAAAGTATCGGATTATTGGGATCTTTGCAGCGGTGGAAACTTTAATAAAAATACTAATTCCACACTGTGAAATGACTCCCCTACTAGTTAAAGTCCTGCATTCAAAACTAACTGAAGTAAAAGTACCAAAGTATCAGAAAATGTACTTAAAGTATTAAAAGTAAGTAGTTATGCCAAATGGCCCCATTTAGATTGTTTTATATATTACAAATATATTATTCGATTATTCGTATTAATGCCTTTATGTAAGATGGGTTTTATTTTGTAAAGATAACTAATTAATATACTGTCATATCTAAATAAATGTCTAATAACTTTAAATTTAGCATGTTTTTTTATGTTAAATGTTGACCCAGCTATATGTAGTGGAGTAAAAAGTACAATATTTGCCTCTAAAATGAAGTGAAGTAGAAGTATGAAGTCACATAAAATGTACTTAGTTACATCCCACCCCAGGCCAGCAGCTTAATAAGACACAGCCATAGAAATAGATTAGAGTGACAACCAATCAGTCCGATGAAGCAAACTAAATTGGAATTTTTATTATGTGGCCATCAGCGATTATATTAATTATGATGCTGGCATGTGTCAATCAGGTTTTTTCCCCCATGAATAATAATGAAAAAAAATATCTGTGTCAATCACATTGTTTTCTATTTCTCCAGCGTTCGTCACACACCTCTGTCTCCATGAACTCCATCGTAGTTGTCGATGAGTTCCTCCAGGAACGCCTCGTCCTGCTCCAGCACCTCGTCGCCCATGTATGGGATGTTGTGAAGGAATGTCTCATCCTCCACCTGAGGAACAAGAAATCCCACCAAGATGTCAAAGCAACAAACACTGTCCTGCAAAGGTACACACATGGATTATAAGAAGTGTAAACCAAAATTTTTTTTGCAAGAGCCGTGTGTGTTCTCTAAGCCTTCTGCCATTTAAAACGACAAGTTATTTTCAAAATAAAACCTTTTTGGGGAACACACTGTACTCTCAGCTTCAAGACATGTGTTCTTGAGTTTCTCCAACTGGTTTAAATGTTCCATCCATGTAATCAACTCATGGCATGGAGGATCATGTCCATCAAACACACGAAAATTAGAATCAGGTGAAAGAGTAAAATGATATGCAAAGCGTGCTCTGCACCTGTAGTAACAGTGTCGCTGCATTAACCACAGCACCACGTGTCATACCATGAAGTTGTGCTGCAGAGGAGACCAGGAGTACATGAAGGGGATCCCTGCCACTGTGGACAGCGGCCTCATGGTGATGGCTTGGGCTTTGAATTCGGGGAATCCAAACTCCACCGTACACATCTGTAAGAGAACCACAGCTGATTGACAACACAATAGAAAAAGCCTTAGTAGGATCATTTCTATAACAAAATAATCAGATTCACATGCTGCCCCATATTCAACAAGGAAAATTAACCCTTAAACATGATAAACTGTACTCTAATAAGAAAAAGATTCCTGATCATTCACTTCCAAGTGAATTCAGAGATCCATGCCCATGAAACTCAACATTCAGCTGATCTTCATCTTCCTCAGCTACGCACCAGGCGCTGTCAATTTTCAATAAGATACAGAGGGGCTAAATTGTCATAATATTGAAAGCTTTAAGAGATGTTTAAAAGGTCATTTGATTTCTAATGTATAATATTTTATACATGTATGTATTCCTATTATATATATATTTATTTTTTTATTTTATTGTTTTGTTTCTATAATTTTGAATGTCTAGTTTTATAACACTAAGCATGTGTATGCATATCTATCTATATGTGTGTCTCTATGTATGTATGTTTAATTTCTTCTTGTGTTTTTTAATTTTTTTTAATTTTTTTACTTAATCTGATTTTCTCAAAGTTATTTTGATATAGGTGGGGGCATGCTATAAGCTTATTTGGGCTTTTTTTTGCCTCTTCCTGCACTGTGTCATTTGTATTTCTCTTTATTTTGTATCTACTGGATATTTTAAATGTGCAAAATAAAAAATGAAAATGAAATTAAATATAATGGACCCTGACAGCACATGGGAAGAGGACGAAGCTGTAACGCCCTCAGGCTGTTTGCAGTATAAGCTTCCACAGGGCGAGGGACCACTTTAAGGCGGATCCTTTTCTGGGACACAGCTTTGTCCTGACATATTTAAACAACACCTGACTACCAGGTGGGAAACAGAGCAGAACGCTGGTGTCGGTGGAGAGGACGCAACATGATGGAGATGAGGAGTTTTCTCACAAAACATTCACAGTAATAATGGGATTGGATTACAGGAAGACAGAGAGCATGGAGACAGTGGACAGTGCAGGCAGGCTGGTATGTGAGGTGATGTGTTGCAATGGCTATTATTTTACTCCCTTGAGCACACACACACACACCTTCTTGTTGGCCAGGGCTCCACCTGATGTTGACAGAGGGATGGACTGAATCCTGAGCCTGGACCACTCTGCATTCAGGAGATTTGTCTGCTGCTCAATCTTTTGCCTGTTGGACATGAACAGGGTCTGGAATCAAACAGAAGACACAGAGCATGTCACACGTACTGTGAGACACATAAACACACACACACACAGAGTGGTGCATGTTAAAACACACACCTGCTGCAAGTTCATGCAAACCGTACACATGCAGCAAGACTCACCCACCTTGACCTCCTCGACTTTTTTAAGGCGTTTTAATTGGCGAAGGCGCATGTACTCAGACTTGACCCTCCGTCTCCACTCCAGCAGGCTGCGGGAGGGTACGAAGGAGGAGGGCGGAGGTCTCGGGGTCGGCGGGGCAGCACACGGGCCAGGAGCTGGAGCTGCTGTTTCCTCCATGACTCTTTAAAAAAGAGACACATACTATTGGAAAAAAACAGTAAAATACACAATTTTTGTTGTAGAAATAAGTCTTTATATCCCCAAAAAGGTGTTTAAAAGGGGTTCAAAGGTCACTATCAGAAGAAATATGTTTATTTTTTTAAAGAAAATACCTCAATAAAAGTCCTATAAAGCTTTCTAACATGTATATGGGACTCAAAAATAGATATATAGTGAATTTACCAGCTAATTATGGCATAATAATAAAAGGTATTTGTGTGCTATTTATGTAATAAGTCATCAATTCCCTTATGTAATTCATGTGAAATTATTATGTATTATTACTAAGTACAACACACTTCCTCCCTCTTCCTCTCAGATATAAAACTTCCCCATTCACCTTCACATGAGGTCTATCTGAAAGAGCGCCCCCCTCTGTTGGAAAAACAAAACTGACATTTACAGTGAAAAAATGCCTTCCACACACTGGCGCTTTAAACTGCTCCGGGTAGGACCTGCTCCTTTCCTTTAAACGTGGATGGCAGCTGACCAAAGAAAAAAAAATGAGCAGACTTATCGAGTGCATACTAATAAAATAATGATCATTTAACAGCACGGGGCATCCACATTGCTCAGGAGTGGGCGTGCCTCTCCAGAAAAGCGATATGAAGCGGAGCAGAAAAGTGCGTAGTACAGTTTTTCTGTGTTTCATAATCACCTTAGTGCACATCAACTTCCCTCTCTGGGCTAAAACAGAATAAAAAATAACTACAAAGGCAAAACTGAGCTCGGGAAACTGCCACAGTGCGTGTTTCCCCTCCTGTACTATGGGTCGTGCACACGTTTCAGCCACAGCTATGAAGTGCGCTACGTCCTGTAGCTGCAGCCCCGTTGAGACACAGCCACACAGTATCCATTTAAATGTTTAACACTTTAAAGACGTGCGCAGCGAGCGAGCACCACAATGACAGCACGTTATTCCAGCAGCGGACGCGTGTGCACGTTTACCTCCACATCCAGTGTCGCAGTTATTAAATACCTTCAAATCCAACGGCTTGCGTCGTATTTGTTGCGAAGAGACTGCAACGCGATCAAGTCCCTGTCTGTTTTTTTTTTAACAGTCGAGTGATCCGGAGCAATTAAAAGGCTGTCTTTGCTATGGATCTGACGCAGATATCGTCTCCGCGAGGCGAGGGGATCTCAGAGAAATCCCTACGTTATCCATGGGCATGGTGCTGGAGGTTGTTGTTGTTGTAGCTTACAAATAGCTGCGCACTTGGCTTTGGTCGAGCCAACCCGAGCAGGAGGGTGACGTCTTTATTATGATCACAGCCTTTCCTAGCAGAGGAGGATTTATTACTATTCTGCGTCCTGGGAATAAAAAGTAGCGTGGAGCAGCAGCCACAGCACAGCCATTTACACGCACACACAGGAACTGATGCAACTGTCCAGAGTGCTAGATCGCCATCTAAATGCGTGACGCCCTGTGGGCTTTAATCGGCATGTTAATGTCATATTAAAAAATAAAATTAAAAGGGAATATTTTAGTGATTAAAAAAAAATAACAATACGAAATCCGCTACTCACAAATACAGTAAATACATAATCATAAAAGGACTAATTACCCGGATGGCGTAGATTGTGTGGATAAAATATAAACTATCCAAAAAATATAACGAAAAAAAAAAAATATCAGTAGTTGAAAACTCCAACAGTGGAGTTTTATCGGGTGGAAAACAGTTCAGCTGTTGTTCCGCACTCCTCCTCCAGGGAGAGCTCGACGCTTTTCTCCTCCGTTTAAAGAGAGAGACGCTGATGCCTTCACGCACCCCACGTAAAATCCATCTTCAGCCCAAAACACCACAAAAGCATTTTTTTGGGGGTTAGTGTTGAGTCGACCTTATGAGCAGAAAGAGACCTATCATGTCAAGCTACATTTTATTAAGCAATCCTTGAACAATATGCATCCATTAAACGGAGCTAAATCTATTTAAAGTTACAGTTAAAACAGGAAATAATTATTTATTCAAGTTAAGGAAGCAACATACATTCCACAAAACTATTTCCACTTAACTTAAACTATACACGTTATAAATAAATGTCCAACACTACTTGAAAGGGGTAGTGCTGCGTTTTCTTTAACCATTTAAAACCCACACATTTTTTTAAACTGTATTTCTATTTCCTGAAGGGAACTAAAAAATCAGATTTTTTTTAAAGACCCCAAATGTTTTTTTCTCCGCCTCTACCAAACGGTTAAGAGGTTGCTTCGTGGTATTTGATTTGACATTAATTGTATCATATTAACAACAATGAGTGTTTCTTTTAAACTGAGAATAAATGAAACATCTCATATTTAGTTTCATACCTCAAAGAGAATAACAACATATTTTAGGGTGTTTGCAATATGACTTGCCAATATTTTTTGGCACACATACAGTGAAGGAATTTATTTACAGAACGCACCAAACCTCTTATCCTTATTACGTGCGATTAAAAAGACACACCTAGAATGAGGGAACCTGCTTCATAGTTCTGTTTTAGTTTTATATTTTAAATAATTACATTTTTCTTCAATCATACTTTTATTATTTGGTAACGAACCATGGCTTAATTTATATACTTATTTATAATAGCTGGTTTGGATGTTGTGGATATATGAGGCCCTGTATCGTATCTCACAGGCTGTAAAGACATGGATTCTTACTTATTTCTTTAGTTTCTAGTTTACTTAGTCAAAATAAACCCTTGATGGATAAAGGGAAACCATGCTACTCCTCTGTCACACCAGATGGCACTGTTCAGCTGCATTTCATCCCATGACACCACATGTTCTCACACATTCAGATAAAGAAACCCGGCTTTACATGGTTTAGTCTGATATCTGGCTACATGAGAGCCTCCGAGTGTTTCTGTCTGATCACCGAGCTGCCGTTAATCCTTTCTGCTCTCTGGTTCTGTTGTTTATGCTGCGGCTGGTAATTATGCATTCAGTGAGCAAAGTTATCTCAGATGATACAGCATGTTTGGCATGTCTACGGTGGTGTTTCAAGGAGCTCGTGCTATGTTGATACCGACCTGTCAAACAAAAGCAAACACACGCAGGAAGATAAGCGTGGGGAGCACGGCCCTTATCAGCAGGAAGTTTTTAATTGTCTATAATGTACACAGTGTGTGTTGGTCTTGGCACCTGTCTCCGTGGGACTCATATCTTCAAATATGATGCAGCTTTTATGATCTGACACAGGCTTGGAGATAAAAAAGATTCACAAAGTAGCTGCTGAAATAATTACCCCAAATATTCTATGTATGTTCTGTATGTAAGAAGCATTTATTCATAGAAGAGAGACATGTTAGCTTACTTTACCCTTAACAGAACATGTGAAACTTCTTCCATACAGCATTTTAACTTCACATCACGCAGATGTCAGAGTTTGATTTGAACCCGGACCGCCCAGTTGTGCCACTAAATGCAGTGTATCAGTATCAGCAAAGAACTTAGAGATGGAGAGAAAATCTTGCCAATATTTGCCTTCTGCTAACCGTAGCAAAAAGTACAAGTGTTGTT
>CAFUXE010000128.1:746538-761083 GCA_903364295.1 Serranus cabrilla | reverse complement strand
TTGCCTCCTTTTTTTTTTTTTTCTGAAGTGAAATGTGGAAGCAATTTTCACCCTGAGCTACCTGGCTCCGTTCCAAGTCCAGCAGCTGAGAAAGAGAACTCATCCTTCAGTGACGTGGAGTGAGTGAGGACATCCCTGCCGCCTCGTTCACCGCAAAGCATCAGTGTGACGTCAGATTCAGGGCTGATGTGCAGGGGGGTATAAGTCATCAGCCCTGATGGTGTAACACGGCACAGTCACAAAAAAATATTATTCACTCAGCAGCAGTGAGTGCAGTAAATCTAACGCTCTGCAGCCGAGCGGTAACATTTATATCTCCTTATTTTGACTAAACTACCAGACTGGGCTACTCACACGATTTAAAACAGCATGTGCATTTATAGGTCAGTCCTATTGGAGACCCAGTTTTTTGACAAAAAACAAAAGATATATCTGTTTGTGCTGCATCAGTTTCGATTGAGGACTAAAATATAATCTTAAATTGCACATTTTGTTCGTACATTCATTAAAGGCACAATATGTAGTTTTATAAACACAACATTCAAACTTGGCCCCTCCTCCCTGGCTCAACATAAGTGAAAGTAAACCGCAGAATCCCTCTCATTTTGGAATCAACTGTGTCCTCTTTTTCAGAGTCCACTATTTATTTTTGTAGTTTTGTACCCAAAAGGCTAAACGTCTCGAACGTAGCAGAAAGTTGTGCTAATACATGAATGTGAATATTCTATTCTATTCTATTCTATTCTATTCTATTCTATTCCATTCCATTCCATTCCATTCCATTCCAAACTATTCCATTCTATTCTATTCTATTCCATTCCATTCCAAACTATTCCATTCCGTTCCGTTCCGTTCCGTTCCGTTCCGTTCCATTCCATTCCATTCCATTCCATTCCATTCTATTCTATTCTATTCTATTCTATTCTATTCTATTCTATTCTATTCTATTCTATTCTATTCTATTCCATTCCATTCCATTCCATTCCATTCTATTCTATTCTATTCTATTCTATGAAATAAGGGAGAAACAGGCAGAGGACAGGGTCCCTGCAGATACAAACACTAGCACATGTTTCTGGTGGCTCAAAAGTGATGATCGAGAGGTTAACTTTCTCATTTTTGATGCATGCATAGAACACCTTAAATATTTTAAAACTCACCTGTCCAGGAAGCGTTAGGGTTCGGCTTGTAACAGAGGAACTGTAAGGCAAAAAGGCATGTATTAAACTTCATTAAACAGGTAACATCTACTAGTTTTTGAGAATTGGCTAATTGTTTAGCATATGGCTAAAACACAACAAACAAACAAACAAAAGTTTTTGAGTTAAACCCCTCCTGCTGCTGGTTCTATGAGGTTAGCTTCTACTTCTGGGTTTAAAGAAAAAAACAACTCATAAAAGCATTAACGATTAGTAGTTGCGATTAACAACCATGCATCTTGATTATGCTGTGAGTTGGCTTCATGACTCCTGGTGATAAAATCTACTCCCCACAAAATGACTTTTTCCAAGCAACATTTCAAGCGAAACATGCAAAACATAAAAGAAGTTGTCAGATATTCAAATAGCAGCATGAATCCTATGTTAGTCCAAGACCGCTCTCATGCTATTAGCCACTTGGTGTGTGAACACTTTATTGACATCTTAATATTGCCTGTATTTATAAAAGTATGATTCAAAGACCAAAGTAGAGACAGGGAAGGGGGGGAGAGAGGAAATGAGAGGGTGGGGCTCTCCCTAACTTCCCTCATTCTGTTTGAAAACAGAGGGTGGGATGAGAGAAAGAGATAGATAAAAAGAGAGAGAGAGAGAGAGTGATGATGGTGGTGCACCAGTGGACCACAGTAGTTCTAACCTTATCAGAGGCTCTCTGCCCCATTGTGAGAATCCGCCCATCCTAGGAAATGAGTGCTTCCTGTTGTTTTATAGAGCCTTCCTGCAAAAAGGTTGAGATATGTAATCCCTACCCACCAGGGAAGACGGACAGAGCATTGTCAGGCAAAATGACAGCCACTAGCTTCTCACTTATGTTTTCTGGGACTCTTCTCATCTGGGGTAAGTAAGGATTTATACTGTCCATTTCTTCACTCTTATGATATAACTTCTCCACTTGCCCTCTGTCTCACCTCTCAGAAGGAATGCTTAGGGGCTTTCAGTGATTGAGTGGCTTTTAGAAAGGAGCTTAGCGAGTCTCATGATTGAGTTTAATACTTAGTCACTTTGGTTTAAGGGTCATTTTAGCGCACTTTTTAAAGAGTCTTTGTGTCAGTAGTTGTTGGTAATATTGTCATCAGGTAACTACACATGATTTATGCTGTAGTTTTATTCTCCTATTTATTAAATAAGACTTTTTGCTCTTGTGGGAGGGGGATGTATTGTCAGTTTAAATGTTGAAATGTTGGAAAATATCAAGATTTCCCCAAAGGAGAGGCACTGACCTGTTCATTCCCCACACCTTGTTATTTCCTTTTCCTCCCTCTACTTTCACAATTTCTCAGATTTGTTTATACAGGATTATCTATCATCATTTTAAATCTTTATTCCAATATTCACGTTTCTTCTAATTATATTTCTCTTATAGCAGGATGCACAACTGTGGTTTGTCTGGTTGATGAAAAGGTAGCAGTGCAACCCACCACAACAATAGGTATGTGCACTTTAAAGGAGAAAAAATCTCAATCATAAGCATAAATACTTGGACTAACATGACCTCCGTTCCCTACAGGCTATCCTTCAACTGAGACGATGGCTGCCAGTAAGTTTACATCTTTTTTCGATTACACTGTATTGTAAACTGTAATTGCATGTCTGTGTCCCCCTAACAAAATAAATCTGCTAACGGTCAGGTTTTGATCTATTCTTAATTAAATAATTTAGCAGAAATACACAAGTCCAATTTACATCTTCTTTATTTTACAGTTACAAAATGGTGATTATGTATTTGTGTCCACTTGGGGGATTGTTTTGGATCAGTTCCTTACATTTATATGCTTGGCCTGGAACTGACAAACACAGAAAGCAGAGCACAGTGATCCTGGTTTCTGCCAAGATCCCCTTGTGTGTACTGTCATGAGAATCCAAGACAAACTCCTCGGGAGGTCTCTACCAGTGTGGGGTCAACAGCAGTAGACACAAGGCCCATAGTGGTTTGAGGTTAAAGGTTAACTTAAACCTCATTATAAGCAGACCCCACCTGGCTCAACTTCCTGAATTTGTTCGTCATTCACCCCATGCAACGTCTGTGATCAACGCATGAACTCCAGGGTTGTGAAACAACTGGAACTTTGGAGCAGCGCCCCTTTCACTGTTCCTCCTCCTGTGCCTTCCCTTTTCTTTTTTTCCTTTCCCCTGACTGTCCCCCCTCCTTCCCCTGCCAACTCCCCCCAACTCTGAGCTCCTCCTCCGCTGAAAAGACACATTTCCTGATGTCATTACTAAATCAAAATGCAGCTCGGCAAACAGATGTTGTGAGAGGCCCAACATGTGGATCTAGTGACATAAATTAACAAGTTGGTCGTGAGAAAACATGAACCATACATTCGGGTTTTCATTCAATCAATGAAACCACCTCTTTCACTCTGCTCTTTCAAGTGGTGACAGTGAGAAACTACCTTACAGATGCAGCACAGTCATGAGCTCCTCGTGACACAAAAAAACAAAAGCTTCCCACACTTTCTGTGGAAATATTAGTTGGCCTTTTAAACAGCTGGTCAGCTCTGACTTATAACTTCTTCCAGGTTTGGTCGAATTAACCTAAATATGAAATAATGGCCGTCTGCGCAGCACACCCTGCAGAGTCATGATTACATCCACCCCAAAACGCTAAGCCCTAAATGTTTACTTATGTTTCCTATTTGGCAGAGGCAGCCCAAAAGGCAAATAAATCACATGCTGTGAGCTGGCCAGGCCTTCGACTGTGAGAAACTGAGACTAAAAAGCAGAACAAGAGTTAAAGAGTAAAGGGTTTTCAGATGTGAGTCCAGCCCAGCTTGGGTGTGCTCCCTTTTATTTGGGAGAATGGAGAGGACAATCTCTGTTGCCTCCACCCCTTTAAAAAAGGAAGAAAATCCTAAAGAAGCGTGTGTTGGAGAGGGGAAGAGCTGCTGCCAAGGCGCAGGGCCGTCAGACAGATCTTCGAAGAACATCTGGTAACTGCGGGTAACACTGTTTGGACATCTGGTAACCGAAGGTTACACTGCGTCTCTTCCATCCTGTCGGGTTTCCTGTTATGCCTCGCTGTACACAGTCTAAGAAGTTTAGGTTTATGATACATGGTGACCGGTTGGGGAAAACGCACCTTTATTCATTTTTTCTGACATGAAGGGAGCACTTGGTTTCATTGGGGTATTCCTCTCCTTTCTCTGCGGTGAGTGTGTGGTCTCCCTTCTACAGCTGCAAATACCTGCTCAGCCCTCGTGAAGTTACTCATGAGCTGCAGTAATCTGTGCATTTAAATCTCCTGTTCTGTCTCAGATCTGTTGTGAAATGATTGAATTCACTGAAGTAGGAAGACTTATGCAAGCTGCCAATATTTAACATTGTTGTTTGGTGAAGTTTTAATCTAAAAAATCTGATTTTACTCTGTTTTAGATGCCACTCATGAAGCATTCACCTTGCCATTTGGTAGGTGATATATAACTTTATAACCTATATATACTGTATAAGAATCTGTGATACAATTTAAAGGAGCTCTAATGTCAAACACATCTTTACTGTCGTTTTCTCTCACTCTCTGTCTCTTTCTAACTCTTTAATTCATGCAGCTTGTGGGACTAATCATCACAAGTGTATGGGCTATTGTGAGATATGTCATGACTTTTATGGCAAGCCGTCAATGGATTGCCTTTCCAGTCTGCTCAGCTTTGATTGTCTCCCTAACTTTGAAGGCCCAATGTCATCAATGAACAGCACCAACTGGTGCACTTGGGGCAGCGTAAGCGGGTAAGTAGCGTGTCTGTATCTGTAGTAAATTTTCTTTAATTATTGATAGCTGTAACATCTTCTGCACATCCCCCCGTCTCTGCAGTTTGTACAGTAACCTAAGCAACTGCACAGAGGCCATATCGGACTGTCTGATCATCCCGTGGCCCAACCCGCTGGTGGAAGAGCTCTTTGTGGACATTCACTCCAGGTTCTTCAAGGATTGTCCCACAGAGGAGCTAAGCGACCCACCACCAGCTATCGTCTTCGCCCTGGTGATAACTCCCATCTGCCTGATCCCTGTCATGGTTAGCCTCGTAGTGCTCAAGACCAAGAACGGGGATGGCAGCTCCTGAAAACCCCCAAATCTCACCAAGAATATCTTGTTTTTCCACCAGCGCTCTGCCTCCTTTCCCAACCTGAGGACTACAGCTTGTTTACTCACACACCGCAGCTGTGCTTTCATCTCACCAGTGACTTTGCGGAGGATTGAATTTTTCCAATTCAGAGGAATTAAGAGACATCAAACACAGAGGAAACCTTTTGCGAAGATGACACAATTTTGAGTCATAATAAGTGGCATCACCATGGCTGCGTCTGCTTGGTAACAACCTCCCCGAAGCTAAAAGAGAAACACTGTGACTAAATCTGTGTTTTGTTAACTCTTGTACTATACTGTGATGTTTTATTTTATAACCACCCCGCTCAAAATGTTCAGAACATTTATCTATTGGTCAAATCCAGTTTGCACACTATTCAGAGTATAGAGCTTGATTTTTTACTGGAGGACCCAGTGTTCAGGGTTATGATGACAAGAGCTCTTGAGCTCGCAACAGTGAAGGCAAAATGTATTTTTGACGACTCTTGTGTTGATGAGAGACATGGTATTTTTTTATTACTGAACTCCTGAAATTTTCTCCTGCATTTTCTTTTTCAACAAGCCCTCCAAACCGTAACACATAGGTTGTTTGGTCCTCAAATATGACCCAAAAGTCCTCGTACGTAAACATAATGGTCGCCGTTTTTTGTCGTTAACTTAGTGAAAGAGTCGCAATTTGGTTAAGTTTAGGTAACAAAACTTCTCGCTTATGTTCAGGGAAAAAAATACATGGTAAGGCTTCGGAAGAGGTAGATAAACAGAGAAATGGAGACAACTACTGGAGGTGAAGAAGTTAAAACAGGTGATACAGAACAAGAGGTAGCTATGCATGGAAGTTATGTTACGTAACTGTGAAATTACAATGTTGACTTTTGCTTTGAGTGTGTGAAAAATCAGTGTTTGACTCATCCACCCCAAATGGACTTTGTCGTTCTTTATACTCACTAGCACTGTTGTTTTTACACAACCTTTAGAATCGCTACATCCACTCGAGGGCGCCAACCAACAACGAGTGTAAATATAAGGGGATTTAAGCTGCTGTTCAAACAACATGTGGGGTCATTTTTGGGGGGAGAACAGACAAATTTTGAGCCATTATTTGGACAATGAAATGGATGTACGCAGAGGACAACCTAACTGATTTCAAGCCTAAACTCAACACAGGTATGTATCTATGAAAGGGCCCTCTGTTTGCCTAAAGACAGGACAGGACAGGAAAATGAGTGTAGTGTGATGCATGGATCTGGTTATGTGAGTCATAGCGTGTGTAAGGTTTGGGGTCAGAGGTTACAGATGGGACACAATGAGTGGGTACGCCCAGAAAGGAGGATTTCTTTCCTGTTATTGTCTATTTTTATAAACCCTTCAGCACTCATGATGACAATCCTCATGATCACATGATGAGCTAATTAAAGCAAAGTTTATCTAACATCTCCATCCAGTTCAGACGGACAGACGGACAGACAACTGTCTGCGCAGTATAGCTACAAACACTGAGCAACGACACAAAGATAAAAGTGTTATCTTGATTCATGATGATGTGATTATGTTTTGTTCAGTATTGAATGACGATAAAGCCAAATGTGCTTTCAGATTTGGCACAAAATGTGTATTTATATACTGTGTTATATGTCAGTAGACCTACTGTATCATCTGAGAGAACACCATTTACTGTATGTATTTTAATATACTTTTTCTATATTTTATACAATTAAATCTACAATAGGATTGTTGGTTGTTGCCTTTTTGTTTTCTGATAAGTAAATTATATCCAAACTGGTTGTTTTGTAGCCTATAATAACTCAGCTCATGTTCACAAGGATACATTGACAGAGTTGCGGCATCATTCTGGCAAAAGCCCCCTTTAACCTTTGTCAGTATTTGATTAAACACCCCTCTCCCTTGGGTGCAGTGCAGATGGCATTGCTTTGCACCTCAGGTAGTGTTTCACTGTATCCTCAGTGAGAAGTGAATTGTGGTGCAGTTGCTATGCTGTGCAAGTGCTGATGTAGTGAAGGAAGCAGTGACAGCAGTCATGTATCACACCCTCATCTGGCAAACACAACACTGCAGGGTGGGCCCGTGTGTGTGTGTGTGTGTGTGTGTGTCTGACAGGGCTGGGTGGGAAAGTGTGCTCGGTGACCTTCTTCCTCTCTAGAAGTCGGGTCATCCTCGACCCCACCCCCTTCTGATCTCATCCAATTCTGTGTTACTCCTTTTTGTTACAGCGAGCCAGAGTCTCTGACGCCACCGTGCAAGATGTGATTGTGAAAATAATATTAATCATACTTTATTAGTCACATTGTAACAATTGATTCAGGAGTGTTTCTGCTGCCAGTGCTCAAGTCAAATACCCAGGGCCAATTTACAGTACTTCAGTATGAGTTCAGTCAGGAAAGCCCGCCCTCTAGTGGTTTAAAGTGATACAGTGAAGGACAGATAGCAAGGCTTCATATCAGCACCAACATGTCTCTTCATGTCATTTTAATGAAGGTTAACTGCATTTTTTTTTCATTTTATGCATTGTATCAAATTAAACTTTGTGTATATCTATATATAAATATGTACAGTAGGTGTACTGTAGGTTATAGATGCCTTACATTCAGCAGGATTTTGCTGTTGAGGAAGAACAGAAAACTAGTAAAGAAAATGATAGTTAACGAAGATAGCTACTGTAAGTTCTGTACTAAAGATATGCATTTTATTCTTATTATTTCTGTCTATATTTGGACAAACAGGAACCACTGAAAGTACCCTGAATTAACTTTGATATGCAAGAAACCTAAAAACATATTTATATTTACAGTACCAGTCATAGTTTGGATAGTTTCTTTATTACTTTTTATATTTTCTACATTGCAGATTAATAATAAAGACGTCAAAACTATGATGGAACACATGGAAATATGTAGTAAAAAAAAGGATTAAACAAACCAGAATATATTTAATATTTCAGATTCCTTCAATTTCTTTAATGGTCTCAAACACATTAAGAGGGCGAGAAATTCCACAAAATAAAGTCTTGACAAGGCACATCTTTTTATTAAAAGCTGTAATCACAGCAAAAGAAAGACGAATCTAAAATATAAAACATAAAACATATTCTGGTTTGTTTAACACTTTTTTCCCCTGCTATATCTACTCCATATGTGTTCTTTCACAGGTTTTATGTCTTCAGTATTAATCTACAATATTGAAAATCATACAAAATAAATAAAAAACACTGAATGAGAAGGCAGGTCCAAACTTTTGACTGGCACTGTATATAAAACTCCTGATATAATTGACCCCACAAACATCATCGTCATGTTACTGTAAAAGCTTACAGTGTGCAGATCTGCTCCTCCCTGTGCAGCCCTGTGAAGTATGCTATCACTTAGGATCCTTCGAGGAAGCACACGAGGCCGAGAGGTCACTCTCCAGTCCCTCAGCAATGCCACAGCACAATTACATAACATTTTGAGATGCCTCGACTCGTATATAAATCATCTGATTTGAACACAATCCCAGCGGGGCTCAGTTTCAATGATTTGTGCTGACAGTGAAGTGGGATGAGTTAATGCTGTGGGGTCGGAGTTTCTCTCTGAAATGGGGAGTCTGCAGATGTAGCTGTTATGTAAAGTCTGACAGGAGTTTTGATTGAACAATTAGGAGGATTGGGGAACTTTTTTTACACCAAATTAATGAGCAAGATGCTCGATATAAGAGCATCCTGTATGGTAATTATAGTAAGTCACATTGAAACTAAGCTTAGACAACAATACACACATTATTTTAGCTATTGAAAGCGTATATATATGAGACACACCCATGGATACATATGTTTCTAGACTGTTTTCAGAAGATACAAGAGACCTCACTTTCTCTGCAGCACCGATCACGCCCAAGAGCCGCAGCTGCGTCTCCAGTTGCAGGTTTTTGGCAACGGAGCCTCTGTCGGGGACTTCTGGGTCTTCTCACTGTGGGAGCCGATGACTGTTGTGTCCCAGAGATCTGGCAGAGCGGGTGGAAGGACAGCGGGTGAGGGCATCTGTACATCCACTGCTGGTTGCTTTGGCACAGTTGTGGCTGGAGACTTTGGCTGAGGAAACAGAGGCGGCTGAGTGTCAGTTTCAAATGAAGGAGCGTTCAGCAGCATCTGTGACAGCTGGTCGACCTCCACAGGTGGCCAGAGAACGACACTTTTCCGGATTCAGTGCCAAGTTATTGATGAGTTATTGACATCTCATGAGATTTATAGACGTCTTTGTTTATGAAAATCTGTTTGCATTACACATTTTTCTCGCCGAGCAGTTACTTTTGAGCACTTGCAGGCTGGAGTTCTGCCAGACTTGATGAAAATTAAAAGATTGCATCCATTGATGCGAGTCATCCAGTGTGACATGAGTAATTACTTTGTTGCGCGAGATCCAGGCAGCTGGCACTGCTGTGTCAGAGCTGACCCTACAGCTGGATGACACCAGTGCTGGCAGCAGACGACTGTACATTCAAGTAGGTTTGACATCAGGAACTGCTGCTCCATCAGTCAGAGTAAAGTCAAAGAAATACAGAGCATGAACAACCGTGTGCTGCTGCCAGACGAAAAAAAACTGAGTGACAAGAGGCAGAAATATTGTTTGGTTCTTTGGTGATGATGGAAAAGGAGCGACCAACCTGTGCAGGTCAGCAGCACGGGTTAGATGAAGATCCTGAGAGATTTAGTCCTGGAAAACGACACCTGAGAAACATCAGAAGGAGGAAATTAAAACAATGCATGAACAGATATTGGTATCTAAAGATGCCATTGGTTATAATAGAAAACAAAGTTGACAGCATGTACTGTTTAAATATACATTATTGTATTGTGAGAAACTGCATAACAGAGTATTTTATTATGCCACTATTTATTTTTCTATAATGTGCAAAAGCTGTTTGAATAACAAAATAAATGTGTAATATTAAGAGCAAATGTCCAACAACAGCCTATAAGAATTTCAAGTATTTTATGTATATTATGTGCATATAATGTATGTATATTATGTGTACATACATTATATGCACAAATATAAATATCGCACAATTTTTCCCTCTTCTTTCCCATCATCACTGATGTGTTGAACCTGCGTTTGAAGAGCATCTTGGAAAGTGTCTAGTCATCATTTACTCAAGGATAATTCTTATAAATAATAAATCTTAAACAAATAATTTTGTCCCTATTTAGCAGCAACAGAAACAAGCTTTGAACACTGACAAATTATCAAACTATTTGCAAACAGTTGCCTGTTAACACATAAAGCTAACGTGGAGCAATGTTAGCATTCTGTTGTGTTTCTGCCACCTGATGAATGTTAATCCAAAATTCACAAATTTTTAGCTCCTATTTTAGTTTCTGCTCATGCATTTAAATCACACGTCCGACTCTTTAGCTGCTGAGTGCTCCACTATATTCAACAGCACTTAACTTTAGCCAAAAACAGACAAAAGTGATGCTTGAGAAGTTTAGAAAAATGTAAGTTATATAGAAACACTGTGATGAAAGTTACTCTAAAGCTCTGTAAAGTGAAGATACAGCAGCCAGGTCATAATTTATCACTGTCAGTATGTTGTGATTCATATAACTAACTAAAAAATAGTGATTACAGACGCTGTAAATAGTTACTTTGTTTGGGTGTTTTCGTTAGAAACTTCAAAAACAAAATAAAACCAAAGAAAACAGCTTAATTTCAATAAATTTTGAATGATTATAAACTTCTCATGTACTACAATTTACTTACTGGTGGTTAAATTAAGTAAAGTCTCAAAGCAAAGTGGGAACAGCATAATACTTAGATATTTGGAATGTTTAGTCAGATAATAAAGTTGAATTATGTTTGTGTCATGAAACTTTAAAACAATATTTCTTACACTCTTCACCAGCCTCAGAGTCTGAGAAACACGAGGAAAGAAGCTTCGGAGGTCAGATTCTTGTAATAAAGTACTGAAGAGAACACTGAGTTTCCCCCTCAGGTTATCTGTGCTGTTACATGATATACATCTACATGATGAGACGCTCCAAAGTAAACTAACATGATGAGACAATTTCCAAAGCCTGCTAGGAACAACATGACCTTTGACCCTCACATCTAATCCAAAGGATTTATCAACAGCCTGAGAAACACGACCGACAGAAAGTTTTAAAAACACAGCAAACATGCAGAACAATGCAGCTGCAGCCTGGCTTAAAAATGTTTGATTCATTGTTTTATCCTCGTGGACTCTGTGGAGGGGAACCTGAGAGAGACGGAGGCCTGTAACGGAGCTGCCACTGTCTGCTAATCATGACGGTATTTAGTATAAAAATACAAAAAGAACCAGTGAAGTCTGAATGTATACATCATATTTACCAGTGGAGGAGGGTGATTTTAAATTAGTAAGTTTTTTTTAATGTAAAAAGATAATAATGATACGTGTCAAATAAATGTAGTGGAGTAAAAAGTACAATATTTCCGTCAGAGATGTAGTGGAATATAAGTAGAAAACACCTTTAGTTAGCAAAATTACTTGCATTATAAAAAGTAAAACATTATGGAAAATGTTATATTAGAATAGTTTAGAGTTAAGGGTTGGTATTATTATTAGGTTTTTATCACTAATAAATACATGAACAAGCATTTTAATGTCTGCAGTTTACCAATGCGGAGCCAATTTTAAATACTTTGTGTCCTATTGGGTAGATTAGTAGCACAGTACTGCATTAAATATATGTTTGATATGTTTAATATGCTTTAATGAATATATAAAGATACTAATAATGTCAGTAAAGTGCCAAATAAATGTGTTGGAGTAAAAAGTGTAATATTTCCTTTAGAAATGTAGTGGAATATAAGTAGAAAGTAGCATAAATGAATCAAGTTGGTTTGTATTTAAGTACAGTACTTGAGTAAATGTACTTAGTTACGTTCCTCCTCTGTATTTTACTGCAGCTTCTCTGTAAAAAAAGAAAAGAAAAGGCACCTCAGAGCGTTTGATATCAGAGATGGCCTCTAGATGGCAGTCTTTGAGAGCACATTCAGTGTTTGAAGGCACCTTTGAGGAACACCTTTCTTCACAATCAGTATGAAGCTGCTGACTGGATCTTTGGTCAAGCATGCAGCGGTTTAGGCTGTTAAAAGGGCTGCAGCTCACACCCAAACCACAGGCCATTACAGCCCAATAATTTCATGCATGTGTTTGGTCACTCCCAGCCTGAGTCAATACACAATGCAGGTCTCATGCATTGTAAGCTTCAAAGCAAATACAATGACTGAAACTCAAACTAAGGTGGAATCTTTAAAGCAGATCGAGCATGAAAGGACTCACCCAGTTAATATACTGTCTGTTGGAGCTTTGTTGAGAGCCTGAAAAACTATCTTTAACTGTTGTTTATGCAGCTACTGTACAGGAGTGATAACAGGTGGTGGTGATAACAGGAGAGGTAAATAGAGACTTCAAGTACAAAGAGAGAGGAGATGCACGCTGCTGTTTACTTCACTCTCCAGCCTTTTTCTATTCATAGCGTGAAGACTACACCATCAGTTTGTTGTCAAAATACAGAAAAAAATGCTTGAAATCTGCTTGAAAAAAAGGCTGTAACAGGTTTCTTTGCTGGTGTGAAATCATGTTTTCCAGGTTTTGAGTTTTGCCCTCACCCCTGCACACCTTCAGCTGGAGTTTTAGTGTGATCAGCTGATTTTCATCTCATGAAAAGACATATCATCGCTGGCACACCTGCACTCATCCACCTCCCTTTCCTCTTTAACATCCTGGAAGGATTTTAACAGAAGCTTTCGCCACAACAAACAGCTAGATTCACTCCTGTTTAACGGCAAATAGCATCAATTCCAATCCACAAACGCTGAGCTTCTTAAGTTTATCTACACAGCAAAATACAGTTCTCACATATCTTTTGTTTCCTGTTTAAGAAGTCTAATCCCGCTCTGTTCTTGAAAGATCTTTTCAGACTTTCAGCAAAACATAATGCACAAAAGAATGCATTAGATGTAAAATACCTATATCTCTGCATGCACAGGTGCATGTGCGCCTCCGCTCGGAGATGCTCATCACAAAAGCGTGCAAACACACTTACACAAACACACACAGCAAACAATGTGACACAACACATGAAGGACGACTTATGTGCAGGTATAGTAAACATGGAGGAGAGACTGAAAGGAAGAATATGAAAGGAATATGTGGGAACTGATCCAAATTTAAAGCTGTGACAAACAAAAGTTTGTCCCTCATGTGTTTATAAGGACCGTGTGTCATTTCTCCAGTACACCACTCAACAATGCATCAGGGATTGAGCCTAAACAGGCCTAGTTTATGCCTCTATATTATGTATGGCTTTTATGCAAATACAGTGGTGACAGTGAGAAAAACCTTTGATCTGGGCTTCTTTGTGGCTGCAACAATTAATGCAGCAAAAGCATCATGAATCGAACGGGGAACCCGAATGTAAATAGAAACGGGGGAACTGATAACTGCCTGCGATGTAAATTAAGAGCTAATACTCCCTCCTGCTTTAAAACCTCATATTTTCCCGAGGTTAATGGCTGTCCCTGCGCAAATTGGCTGTGCAAATAAGTTGTTAGATGATTAGATAACGTCACTTCTTCCCAGTTAAAAAATTATAAAGCTCTTAGTAAGTGTAATGAGCAGTCATAATAATGGCGCCTTCACCTAACTCCATTCCCGTCTCGCTCCTCGCTGTCCCCGCTTAGATCATAATTGCAGCAAAATGCAAATGCATCGATTCGTTTTCTCCTTGAGTTTACTCGTTCATAAAAATAAACCAGGGGATGTGTTTTGAACAATCACCACATAACTGAAGATGTTTTAGTGTTCCCTGTGGTTCTGCCAGGATGGCAAAGCATGCAGGCAATTAAAATCCTCTTTATCTCTGAAATCTGGGTACAAATACTGTTCTACTGAGTGTCTTAAAAGCAGATTTTTAATGACATAATGCTTTTTTATTTAGCCAAGGATTTACTGTTTGCTTTTTTATGTCTGTGTTTGTTGAGACATGATTTAGGATATATTTCTTGTTATTGATATTAAAACTAGTAAAGTAAAGGTCAGCCTGTGTGTCCTTAATGCTATAATGTCTTAATGCTAACTGAAGTGAAGGTTGCTTTAAAGGGACATTTCAAACCAAAATGATTATTTTTTCTTACCTGTTTTGGTATTTATTGACGTAGATTGTGTTGGTGTGAGCTGCCATGATATTTGCAACTGATTTCAGGCCTTT
>CAFUXE010000128.1:710353-745484 GCA_903364295.1 Serranus cabrilla | reverse complement strand
CGCCCCCTTTTATAGATGCCCACCGCAAACCAGTTTTTGTACAGGTTGTAGTCCCAGGGAATGGAGAACATGATGGCCAGAGTCTCAATGGCGTCGTTCCTCGACCTCTCGAAAAGGTCGTAGGTCAGCACACCGATGCTGCCGGTCGCTTTGCCGCCGGACTTGGTGAAAGTGCAGACCTCGATCTTTTGAGGGCGCACTGAGGGTTGAGGCGGGTTGTATGTCTCCCCATTGTCAAGGTAAACCCTGACCAGTGCACAAAAAGAAGCATATTATTCCTGTGTGTCTATATAATATACATCAATACGTAATAAAGCTGTCAGGGCTTACCTGGGGTTGATGAGGCAGTAGTTGTTGGTGATGTTTCCGATTTCAATGGTGACGCTTCTCTTGCTATCCACGTCGGCTGCTACAGCTTCGGCTGACTCCGGCATGTTGGAAAGAGTTTGAGATCTGCTTGTAAAACAAAAGTAATTTAGTTTAAAACCGTGTGAACTGAATAACTTCACAGCTGTGACTCTCTCTCCCCTCCATGCCTCAGACACGCTGGGAATCACGACTTGCTTCGATATAAACCATCCTCCAGCCCTCTGCTCAGCTGGCCCGCTGCATTAACGTTACACTGACCTTCAGAAGTGCGCGTGAACTGGCGCTGAGTATGAGTGATGCATTTCAAGAGGCTAATGAGATTTCAAAAACAGTTGTGAACAATCAGAGGATAGCTGCAGACTCTCTTTGCCTCATTAGAGAGTGCACTTCTTCCATTACAGCACTAAGTAGCACGCAATAATGAAGTTAGAGTGAAAACACGAGAGAAAATGATCACCGCTTTGTATCAACACATATCAGATAATGAGCCATTCACTGAACTGCCTCTTATTAACTTCTTTTATTAAAGGAACTTTTGCAAAAAAGTCTCTTACCTGTTGAGAACCTCTGTTAATGCTTCCAAGTCCGAAAATGGGAAAAGTTACCTGCAAGGGAGGCGCCTGTAGTTTTTTTCTTTTTTTTTAACAAGGATGTATGTTATCACCCAGGAAACCCTCCCACTCGCAACACTACCCCAGTTGCACAACACACGCCCTCTTCAAACACACATTTATCACGTATACAAAACAGAAAACTCTGAGAACAAATATCCCTGTGTTTTCCCCTGTGGGATGAAGCTACCACACCCTGTGGCAGAGTTGAACAGCTGCCAACAGTTTCCTATTGGATGCTGGTCTGTTAGGTAAGCCGGGATCATGCAGCGCACTCGTTTTTTCCTACAGGATTGTGGCTGCGGATAGTGTTCAGAGCCTCACAAACAGAACAAGTTGAGACAGTCGTCTGTGGAGCTGCTTTATTCTTCCTGTGTTGGATCTCTTGCATTCCAAACACCACACACTTCAGAGCAAGACGGAGAGCGTCACAGCCAGTGAAGAGCAGTATTGTTATCACGCCGATTAAAAAAACATCTATGCAGATATTCCATCTGTTGCTGCTCATTAGAATTGGATGGATCAAGCTAAGAGATTAAAAAATGATTACTGTTCATCAGTAATAATGAAAGCCTACTGAGTGAAAACATATCCCACACAACACACGCATTGGGTCTGAATGTTTTATTACCATAATCAAAGAAAAAGGGAGTGTACCATATACATAAGCCCAAGAAATAAGCTAATGGGGAATCAATGAGCTGGCTGTCAGATATTGATATCTTTCAGTGAACACAAAATACAGATGACAGCAAAATCAGTCTTCCTCTCCTCTGGATGTGTCTCTGGATGTCAACATGCAGCAGTAGTCAAATCAAATCAGGTTTATTTATTCTGTCGGGTACACAGGCGTCAAAAGTACAAACTAACGACCCATTTTATCATACAGCTCCATTTTAATAATGGCGTTGCCAACGGAAGACATTGTAGCCCTCAAATCAACATATGTAGCTGCATACTCCAGCCCGCTGCCTTGCTTCTCGGAGCGGATGAAGTTTTTGAGGTCTTTCCCATCATACAGCTGGTCGTACAGATGTTTATCGCAGTTGCGGGACACCTCGACCACGCCGATGGCCAGCCGGTTCTTGTACAGGTTGCGGTCGTAGGGCACGGAGAACATGATGGCCATGCGATCGGAGCAGACCCGGCTCTGCATATGGAAGAGGTCGTAGGTCAGCAGGCCCACGGCGCCCGTGGCGGTGTTGTCGTCCTTGATGAAGGAGCACACTTCAGCCATGCTTGTGCGAATGGTCGGCTGTGGCGGGTGGTGAGAGAAGCCGCTCGACATGTACACCCTGCAAAACAAAGGCAGACACACATCTTCACCATCACTGCCAATCAGGAGGCAACTTTACTGTCACACTTCACAGACTTTGGGTGAAAAAACAAGAGTTTTGCAAGTTTCCTGGAGATTGTCGGCGCACTTTTTTAAGTGTCGGGCTTTCCGGGGTTTCTGAACTACCTTATGCTGATGGATGGAGTGTGACTGTGCAAGTACTGCTGCGGACTTCTAAGCAACAGTGAGTGTACCTGCATGCGATGTGCAATGAGGCGGTGTGTGTCACTACATGATGGATCGGTGGATGTTCTCAGCAAAGTGATGTCACACATGAAAACCACCCATCCAAGACACGGGCTGTCCTGCCACAGCTAGATTAATGTAGATACATGGTGGAAATGTCAATAGACGTGAGTATTTTACTCTTAATTGTGTTGTTTTGTTTACTAATACTATTAAAATCTAATAATCTAATAATGTATTTATTTTAACTGTCATTTCATTGGCAACATCATTGAGCTTTACCTAAAATAAAGTACAGTATAACCACATTTTTAAGTTTTCCTGTGCTTTTTCTGTGAGAAATAAAAGTTGTGGGTGTTTTTCTGAAAGGAATGCACACTGATGGTATCAAGATGCTTATTTGGAGCTGTAATCAGCGATATCAGAGCACTTCAAAGCGACGCATAAAGCCTTTTTAAATGAATACTTCTCCCTAGAACCAATCAAACTTGAGTACACACGCAGGTCATGATACTAGTGCAGAACAAACTTAGCTAAGCTGCACAAACCTCCAATTTAGAGATGCATTAAGAAGAAAAAAATAATGAAAATTCAGTTTTCTAGACATTTCATTTGCATGTACTGGATGAAATCATTCATTCATTTGCACTTTTTTTCAGTGTGTCTTTTTCCAACTCACTATAAAGTCAGATTATAGTGTATTTTATTTGGTAAATCCAGCTTCAGACTTACTTGGGGTTGATGAGGCAGTAGTTGCCGCTGACATTGGTTATTTCTATGGTGCAGTTTCTGTTGGTGGTGAGAGTGGCTGACACAGCTTCTGCTGTTTCTGGCATCTTGGCTGTAAGAGGAAGAACAGGATGAGAGCTCAGAAACAGGACGGTATGTATTCACAAAGGGGTCGCCATTCAGCGCGAATACGGCAGGAAATGATGCTTTTCTTTTAAAATAACAGGCGTAATGACAAATAGTTAGGTTGTAATCCACAGTATGGAAAAGGAAAACTAACTCTTACAGCCAAACAAAGCTGACGGTCTTCTGGTTTATGTTCTGCATATATGCAAATAAATAAAATGTGTATATAAACTATGAACTCTGAAAGTACAGCATAACCTAAGACAAGTTAGGTTATAATCTTGCTATAAGTAGGAGTAATTATATTCACCTTTTGCAGTTAAACAGGCGAGTTGTGCGAGGCAGCAGCGTCAAGTTTCCGTTTTCTCAGATCCTGCAGAGAGGTGGAAAGAGCCTCCCTCGTGTGATTACACCTCCACAGTTGCTTGTTCCAACACAAGCACAGGCGTGTCCTCCGCAAAGTGAGAATACACCATCCCTCATGGAAAAATTAGATCCCACAAAGAGGCTCCTGGGCCAGCTATTATCCCATGATCACAATAAAAAGTAAACATTACCAATTGTGCTAATTAGGTGGATGATTTAACCAATTCATGAATTAATTAGAAAACTTGCTGACACGGCGTCTTTGCCTTCAGGTCAGACATGGCTGGTATTGACATCACCTTTGTTTGTGGAAGGATTAAGGACTTATTCTAATTTTTGTTTGTTTGTAAATGCATTTTATTGTGTTTACACTGATATTTACCAATGACCTTGTTTTACTTGTTTTTCTGCCTCATATTCTGTCTCTTTGTTCTGTTTAATGTCTGCACAGCACTTTACTCAGGCTATACAAATAACTTCATATCAGTGGTGGGGAAAGTATTCAGATCTCTTACTGAAGTCAAAGTACTGATACTACACTGTGAAATGACTCCACTACATGTAAAAGTCCTGCATTCAAAACTTACGTATAAAAGTATCAAAATGTACTTAAAAGTATCAAGAGAAACAAAAACTCGATATGCAGAATGACGCCACTCAGACTGTTATATATACTCTAAATATATTATTAAATTATTTGTTTGAATGCATTTATGTAAGCTACATTTTAATTTTGAAAAGGTAGGACTCATTTTACATTTTTACTTAATATACTGTTATGAGGTTTATTTAAAAACTGTCCAATCACTTTAAATGTGATCATGTTCGTTGAGTTTAATCTGGACCTGAAAAGAAACTAAAGCTGGCAGCTAAATGTAGTAAAAAGTATAAAGTTAAATAAATATAAATATAATACAAATTAATATTTACCTCAAAATGTAGTGGAGTAGAAGTATAAAGTTACATAAAATGGAAATACTGAAGTAAAATAAAATAAAAAGTACCTCCAAGTTGAACTTAATGATATTTCATTATTAACTTAATGCAAAAAATCCTATCAGATAATCTGCTCTGTTGTATGAAACATATCTAAAAATTTTTAGTTTAATTGATTTAATCTCATTTTTCAATGACCTCCCCTCTTTGCTCTCTGGGACCCTTTGCAGTTCAGAGCAGAACATTTATTTGATAAGGATCCTAACGGAACATTTCATGCTGTGACTCGCTCACGGCGTCCCCTCCGTCCCGCAGGCATTGCTCAACTGATTACTTGTTGTTGCAGGTGACGGTGAGCGACAGATTCCTGAGGGAACCTCCCTCCATCAGTCACAAATTTCAACACACTGTCTCACTCTTATATCACTAATTCTTTTACTGCCGACTCTGCTCCCACTGGAGTGTGGAGCAGAGGAGGAGACACTCCCTTTTTCCATGGAGGAGCGACTTACAAAAACAAAAAAGTATTATGCAACGCAGCATGGTACACTGCATTGTTATATTTATCCATAAGATTATAGGGCCTGAGGGTCTTCCCAATTAAGTATGTTTTGCAAACTTAGTGTGTTTTGAGATGTGTTCATTATTCCAGCAGCCAATTTAAGTAATATTATGGCAGCTGTTGTATATCATACATCAGGCGCCTGGAACTTGATTTAAATCCTTCAACTCCAGTGCTTGAAGTCACCAGATGGCACCAAACATGCATTTGCAAAAAATACATTTGCACTACACAGACTTTGTCAGTTAATGTGTGCTTTCTGATGGTTAGCCAATGACCGTGGCAGAACATTTCTGACAAACGTTACATCTTGAGTATGCCCTTCATTATGTCCTGTGGAAAGGGCACGGCTGCATTCAAATAGCTGTTGGTGCAATATATCACGAGTTATATATAGTAAGTTTAATGGAAAAGAACGACGTAGAGTAAAGACTGATTATATTTGTTCTAGAATGAATGTTAATGCTCAGATTTACTTTTTATTTTCAGGTGTCAGTACCACAAGTATTAGGTTAAGTCCTTTAAGGTGCACTTTAAGGGATTTTACATGCAAAAAAAGAGCATGCACCACTTAGACTGAGCAGCAAGTTCTCCAACCTATAGGAAAGAATAGTTTGTCAAGACCACCCATAATAACACATTTGAGTGAATGTCAAAAATGGAGCATTCTAAAAATAGCACACAAGTCATTATACATACACGTACTGTTCGTGGTTGTAAAAAAAGCTGCAGTTTCGGTGAATTAACGCTACAAAACCACTGACCTAGGTTTAAGGTCAACTTTGTTCTTGGTTAGTCTTTATAAAAAACTGTTTAATAAGTAAGTAAATGTACGTAAATGCCAGAAGTGAAGTATTTACTACCGTAAATTCTCTAAAAAAATGTTACGTAAAAAAAAATCTAATTCACAAAACTTTAGCCACGGAAGTCACGTAAGAAATTTAAGTTACATAAAAAAATGTTTCACATGGGACACAAACCCCTATTCTCCTGGGCGAAAGTTTGCTGTTAATAAATAAACTAGATAAGGAACAAACTAGATAATTACTTCTTCGGAAGAGAAGTAGTTATGAGGGTGACGTGAGCCACTAAAGTTACGTAAAAATCACTTTACATTTACTTTTGTTTTCACGCTGGACACATGAACCCTGTTCTCCTGGGTGAAAGTCTGCCGTTTGTTCAACCCATCCATTTATGCCATAAAACATAAACATGAGTCGGACTTTGCTGACTGTACAAACGCCCTATATTCACGTTTTTGATGGGAGACCAGTTTGAACTGAGTCCTAACCACAGCAGGCCCGGTTTGAGTCTTCCGTTTCCAATCTGGTTCTGTTGGGATTAAAATAAACCACGAAAACGCCTTAAAAAAAGAGGCCGACATCATCTATCTCGGCTACAACCGTTAAGTACGACACGTAAAACCATCAAGAATTGATTCTTTCCAGAATGGATTCAAATTTCCTTCCTCCTTCGTCCTTTATTAAGCAGGTGTGTTAAGTTTAATCACGGCGTGGAGTTATCTTTTCAGTTTCTGAGAACAGTTGGTAAGAGGCAATTAGGAAGGTGACAAAAAGACAGAATGTCAGTAATCTCTATTCGTAGGTTACCGAGGCTTTTAAAGTGTTAGGGTGACAAAGATAAATGTGTGCTAAAGATGAAACCATATTTAATTATCAACCTCACATCACTTATGTCACTTTTTCAGCCTATTAGACACCTTTACTTACATTCCTCTCTCAGTCTGCTTTACAGGAGAAAACTAAGTGTTAAGTTAATGATTTGTTTAAACTTACACATCAATTCTTGTCTTTTCTTTAGTAGATGGATTGTAGCTGCGACTATTCACCTCAAATATAAATTAAAGCTGAACAATACCAAATTATTATCACTGAAAAAACTGTGTTTCCATTATATTGCTTGTTTACTCTTGTGTCTATTCAGCCTTGATTAAACTGTAAAGTGAAATGTCGTGTCAGCATGTTGTCACCAGTGAAGGCTTTAGTGCACTGAAAATAGCTGAGCCATGAACTGCAGGTTCATTTGCACCACAGTAAAGATTGCATACAATCAACACCTTGACTGCATTATAATGGCTTTTTGGGGACTTTACAGACACAATGTGTTATAAATACAATAGTACACTTAACCATCTGTCAGAAGCAAGCTGATAGGACAAATGGCAGACCACAGGTCATCAACACGAAGGATGAAATACGAAGACGACAGTCTGGAGGAGTTAAACAGAGTGACATTCAGTCATCCACAATAAATAGGTGTCGCTGGAAGCTCGGTGATATAAGGACAACCTGTAGGGTTAGTGGATGAACTGTGGCAGCTGGCATGCTAACTATCGTTAGTCAGTCACAACAGCTCCCCGAGTTCTCTCAGTTGTCGCTAGCAGAACAATAAATTCAAGCTATTTATTCGTAATGCACATTTGTACAGTACTTTCAACTCGTGCCTCATAACTGTCTGCAAACCGTTTCACAACAATTCTCACTCCAACAGAAGCAAACTATTTTTGAGATTACAAAGAGCTGAGGGAAGATAGAGCTGAGGAAACATAAAGCTTAGTGAACATGGAGCTTAGGGAACATAGGATTAAGGGAGCATAGGGCTGAGGTAACATAGGACTGGGGGAACATAAAGTTGAGGGAACAAAGAGCTTGAGGAACATAGGGTTGAGGTAACATAGGGCTGAGGGAACATAGGATTGAGGAAACATAGGGCTGAGGAAACAAAGGTTTGAGGGGGCAAATGGCTGATGGAACATAAAGCTTAGGGAACATAAGGCAGAGGGAACATAGGGCTGACAGAACATAAAGTTTAGGGAACATATGATTAAGGGAACACAGGGCTGAGGTAACATAGGATTGGGGGAACATAAAGTTGAGGGTACATAGGGTTGAGGGAACAGACGTTTGAGGGAACATAGGGCCAAGGGAATATAGGTTTGAGGGAACATGGAATTGAAGGAACAGAGTTAAGGGAAAACATTGTTGAGGGAACATAGAGCTGAGGGAACAAAGGGTTGGGGGAACATAGGGTTGCTATTTGTCAGTGGTAAAAATCATTCTGTTACATTTTGCTTTTTTAAACCCCTGTGACCAACTCTTAAAACTGTTAACTGTGTGAGCAATGAGAAGCAGGTGTGTGAGCAGGTAATGTGTCAGGTGACAGTCTGGGGACACCTGGTGTGCAGTTATGAAATAACATGTCTGAAACAGCAGGAGGTGTGAGTAAACAGCAAAATGAATCAGATGAAGAGGAGCAGGGAACGAGTTTGATTGAGCACCTGTTGCCTTGACAATGTCTGTAAATCACTCACAAATGATCATGATAGCATGCTGGAATATGTGCAGAAATATGAGGCTGTCACAGGCGTTCTAATCTGGTTTATGATATTTGTCCTCAGATCAGTTGCAATTGTCAGAAATCTTCCTGACTGACTCACAGCACAAAGAAAGAGATTTAACAAAACCAAGAGGAGGACAGCCTCCTCCATTAATTGAACCAGGAAAGTCAAATATTATAATAAACCACTGGAAAACGGTGGATTTTAGAGCTTCAGTATTTTAATACCCTTAAGTGATAATTTGCACCCACATGCTGATTCGTAGCAGGAGATTAACTCACTGAATTATTTTATCATCCTCAATTTTCAGTTTACATGCTTACTACTTGTCCCTGTGGCGTTTATTAGAGTATCAATTTTTTTTTACAGCCTATCAAGCAATAAAACACACACAAACACGAATACCACAAATCTGCAGGAATGCCCTGTTTATTCCTGATAAGAGCCAGTATAATTAAGAAGTCTGATATGACCATCTTTGATTTACAAAGCCTCTAATATGTACATCTGCTTTTCATACGAATGCCCCTCAGCTCTCATGACCATTATCAGACACACAGTTAAGCCTTGCCAATTCTTGACGTCTGATTTTTTTATTTTTTTTTTTACCTTTTCCCAGAAACACTCTTTCACTACCAAATGTGATTTCGACATAATGGAGCTCTGGGGCGTCGAATTGGCCACTTAGGACGTGTGAAAACAACCATGATCGTAAATTGCTCCTCTGGCGAGGACTTAGGCAGATGTGCTCGAGCGATTTTAGATTGATATGACTTTGTTCTGCGGCGTGCGCTGGTCGTTACAGATTTTACTGCTCTCTGATTGTCTTGAGACAAGGCGTTGTTGCACAAGGTTTACACAGTGACCGCTCGTTCCATTAAAGATTTAATCATTGAAAAGTGAGTTTTGCTTTAGTTAAACATCTCATGATTTATGGAGACGCTCATATTTCATCTCATTCAAACCATTTTCTGCAAATAGAGTCAACCACTTTGCAGCTCTAATGATGTGTAACATTAGTGACATCTCTCTGTCTAATGAGTTCTGACTTAATCTCTTTATTTCTGCTCTTACACCTGATGATAATTGTTTTTCGGATGCTTTTATAGTTTCTGCTTATTTACAAATCGTTGCATAAAATTATGGCTGTCCCAAGGCTCATCTGTATTTCATTCATAGTGTAAAATGTATGAAAAACAAATCTCCAGATCATTGCCTGTCTTTATTTTTTTAAGTTGAGTCCAATATAGAAACATAAAAACAGATCTTGATGTACATAAGACAAGACACAAAAATAATTTATGGTCCGCATTCAGAAAACTGTTTACTGGTTTGAAATGATTATTTTGAACATTATGCAAATGGTTTGAAAAGAAGCTTTACTGTAATACCTGATGAAAAGGGCAAGTCACTTTGTTTCAAGGATGCTATATTACATGATATTTTATTTAAGAGGTAGACATAGTCATTCATTATAATCAGTACTGGAATGTGTAATGTTGTGCGATGTTGTTGATATTATTAATAATAACCTTGTCAGGTTAATCAGCATGAAATTGAGATATGGTTTACCCCATTAACTGTCTGGGACGACACAGAGATGATAAACTTCACTTTCAGTCCCCCTGTTTAGCATTTTTAAGGAGTATGTAAACATTTAATACATGCAGCTATAATGACATTTTAGGTGTTTATTAATGTTCAATATTTATCAACAATTATAACTCCTCCTGTGAAGACTATTTCTTATAATTACATCTCTGCTATTGTTATTTATTATGTGCTGTAGCTCCTGCCTGCACTAATGGCTGCCCACAGGAGGAGCTGTATCTGCCTCCATCTACATTACTGTGTGTTATAAACTTCCACTAAATGAGGGAGGCTTAAAGTTGTTTATTGGGATGGCTAATATTTCAATATGTTTTATTTATGCATTTCTTCTAAGACCAGATGCAATTAGTGGGAACAGCTATTTATAAGACACGTTATTTTAATGCTCTTTTGGTAAATAAGTGGCTCACATGCAGGAGTTTAGGCTCTGTGTTGCAATTCAAGACCAGAAATGATCATTTTATATGTTAGCTACACATTGAAAAATATCAATCAATCGATTTATCAATATGGATCAATAAAGAAACTGTGGATCTGTTATCTACTTTTTTAATTATTTATATTTTGGGGAGAAAAATCTGGTGAGCCAGGCTCAAGCTGTATAAATAAACTGTTAGAATTCACAAGGGACTTGTCTCATTTCAGTGCTTTATATTTTATTTATATTATCTCTTTTACTGCCTGTTATTCCTGTTATTCATCTGGTAAGTTAATTAGACTTCATTTCTGCACCAGTGCTCTGTTCTTATAGGCTGCTGGAGAAGAATAAGCCTCTGTTTGTATTCTTTTCTTCATAACATATTACAAGGTCATATTTATTGTGACTTATTATAGCTTTGCATTGATATTGTTATCTGAGGTGGATTAATAAAAATAACTTCAAGGTTTTAATGTAAACTATGAAATGGAAAAGTTTTCTCAAGGGGCAGATATAATATAATATTAGCCTATAACTGCAGCAGAGAAAGCCGCGATATTTACTCACTTGAGTCTGACAGTAATCTAATCATGCTCAGCAAAATGCTGAAAACTTTACAAAAACACTTCAGCGAGAAACCAGCGGTGGAATGTAACTAAGTACATTTACTCAAGTACTGTACTTCAGAAGAGTTTTAAGGTACTGGCACTTTACTTAGTTTTTCCATTTTATGTAACTTTCTACTTCACTACATTTTGAGGCGAATATTGTACTTTTACTCCACTACATTTAGCTTTAGTTACTTTTCAGGTCAAAATTTAATATAAAAAACATAACTGATTTAAAGTGATAACACTTTTTTCTTAGTATTAAACCTTATAACAGTAAAAGTAGTTGAAATGAATTAAACCAATTTAATTTATCTAATAATACAAATAATCTAATAATATATCTGGAACATATAAAACAATCTTAGTGGGTCCATTCTGCATAACGACTACTTTTATTTTGATACTTTAAGTACATTTTGATGCTGAAACTTTTGTACTTTTACTTAAATAAGTTTTGAATGCAGGACTTTTACTTGTAGTGGAGTGATTTTGCAGTACTGTATTAGTACTTTTACTTCAGTAAGGGATCTGAATACTTTGTCCACTACTGCGAGAAATGACACGACATGCAGTTCTTCTATCATTATTGTTTTGAATGCACCTGCTGCTTCTGTCGCTTATTGTACATGTAATGCTGCTGCTCTGTTACACCGCCATCTCATCCCACTTTGTCTGAATGCAATGTGCATTGACGCCCATATTACAGGGCTGCAGAAACACTATGAATGTCCTAAGGTGAAATGACATTAGAGCTTGTTACGGCACTTTTACGGAAATGCAGTATAAAAAGGCCTTATGTCTGCAATTTCAAATTTTCACCAATGCAAAAGCAGAAGTTCTCATCACACTTCCATTTAAACGAGGTGTCCTACTATAAACCATAAAGCCAACAAATTATTTTTGTACTGTAACATAAAGAGCTGTTGCACTTTTTTCCATGTGAACACTCAACACGACAGGTTCTTTTGAGCCTGAACAATGATCGGAAGAAGAGGAATTCATTTCACTGAATTGAATACTTTCACTTATTTCCTACACACACACACACACACACACAGAGACGCACACACATACACACAAGATGACCACTTGAGATGGTCTGATGAATCCCTGCACGCTCAGACAGACTCTTCACATTTCACGGTGGTTCAAAGCATCGCTCAGGATTTCGTGACGTCGAGCCATGTACAGTTTCTCAAAAGTAGAAATGTAAAATCCCAGACAATCAGTTAAGCTAGATCCAATCACTGAATATAAATACCTTCTTTTTTTTAATACATCATATTACCGCCGCATAAACTCTTACAATTTCATCAGCCTTGAGAATGGGAGATTCTGATTAATCCCTTCAGTCATCAAAATGGTCTTCAAAGGTAAAGGTTCTCAAACGTGGGGTAATGGGTGGGGGGGAAGCAGAGGGGGATTATGCAAACTTCACAGTGATTAATTTTGGCCTGAGCCGTATCTCCACTGATGGTAGCCGGGAGAGGAGCATATTGATTGATTGCTGCAGGGGGCGCGAGGTTCTGCACATTTACTTTTTGATGAATAGGCTGTCAGGGACACGAACAACCAAATATGGCTCCGTAAATGAATGTTTAAGCGATTATGGTATAAGTGTAAATATTACACATCCATTAAGGAGGATTACATTTGGTGCCACTTTGAAGAGGGGAGGAAATAAAAGGGACAAGCCGGCAGAATATCCCACAGCAGAGTAGGTGCATGGAGAAATGTGGCTTTAATCTGCATGTATAATGTTTTAGAATTCCAAATAGGAAAGTCCTTGACATTAATCTGTGTGTCCGCAAGTGTCTGTGCATGCATGCGCGCAACTGTGCATGTTTATGTAGGCTTGTGTGTGTTTTTTAAGAGGGCAAGGACTGAAGATGAGGGCTTTAAGTTGACAGAGCATGCCAGTGCATCCGCCCGCTCAAATTACCACGCGATAAAACGTATCCGGGGTGCAGCACTGGAGGTGAGAGTGGGAATAAACGCCTGCTTCAAAGATGATTTGTGCTCACCGCGGATTAATTCTCCCACCTAAGGAAAATCAATAGCACCGTGTGCAATAGGAATACATTTGTGTCACTTCATGGGGACAACGAAGTGAAAACACAGCTCAGAAGGTTTAGACAATACAAATCAAAATGACTAAAACCCAGCCAACAACTAAACTGGTTAGAGGGCTCATTCTGGAGAGCCGCCAGCAATTAAGGACTCTCTCTTTGTCTCTCGCTATCTCTCTCCATCTCACAGCCCAGTGTGAATTAAATACATTCTTCCAAAATAGCACTTGTGTAATCTTTAACTTTTGAATCTTCAGCATTTGATCACTAAAAATATGCAAATATATTCATCGTTCATTGTTCCAGTAAGCACTTTCCATCTCGTTTTTGTCACGCAATCCCTTACACTCGACCCTCGTGTCAGTAATCTACTTTAAATAGCAGATGAACTATTTTGCTGGATTTACATTAATATTTGCAGAACATACTTTATGTACATAAACTGACACGCGGATGTCTGTAAACACAAGCTGCTGTTGGAGAGCGCTTCACACATACACAGGAAACATACACATCGTGTGCAACACAAAGAGTTTCTGATTTCAAACACATACTGAAAATTCCACAGGGAGAAACCCACTGTGTGCGTTTTTTTTTTTTCTTTCCTCAACAGCATGTCAAAAGACTGAAATGAAAACAAATCTGTTAGCCTCATTGTGGGCTCATTCTGCCACATTTCTGCTAATTAACAAATGTGAATATTTAATGTTTTTTTCCCCCGTCCTTCAACAGCTTGCTGCGTTTTCTGAAAAACATCTTGACTTTTGCCCTTTGTGGCTTTTCTTTCAAAGACATTTTGGGACGATTTCTGCATCATGCAAACAGGGTGTTTCGCAGAGTTTGCCGTGCATTTCCATATCCCCAGACGGAGCGTCCTCATCCTCGCATTGACTAAATGATAAACACCGGGGCCTCTGTTTGCCACTGATCTTCTGAAGAGGAGACGGACAGGAGATCAATAAGCTCCCCACCCTCTATCCCATCTGCAGGCATTGGCTTTTCTTCTGTTCAACCCCCCCACTTTCCCCCCTTCCCATCCCCTCTCTTTCCCCAAAATCGTCGCTCTCTCATCACATCCTCCAACATCCCCCTTCGTGCAGCAGCTTCTACTGACGGCTCGATCCTCTGCCTTTCACTCACACACCCACAACCCTGTGCCGCCCTTCCTGCCGCCCCCACCTTCCTCTGCTCCGTCCTGCTTTATAAGAAATATAATCCCATTGATCCGAAACCCGATGGGAAGCGTTGATCTGTAAACAGACGAGTGCTCAATAAGAGCTGTCCAGTCCTCTGGAGAGGAGACGGAGGGATGGAGGGTGACGGGGCGGGAGGGTGTTGTTCTAGCTGCTTCTGCAGAGGTGTGCTTGTGAGAAGGAGGGAAGGTGGCGGCGGCGGTGGGGAATTAGTATCTGTGTGCCTTGGCATCATTTATCAGTTTTATTGCTTTCTTGTCTTGTTGCTGACTGCCATCACCCCTCACCTGGCCCTCCTGTTCCCGGTAAACCTCGCTCCCATCCCTGCCGCAGCCTCACTTCCATCAAACTATGTTCAACTCATGCAATTAAAAGTCCACAGCTCAGGGTGAACAGATGAAAGGTGTGACATTTTGCTTTTGACTGATGATGAATTCAGAGTGACGGGCCGGACAGACGCATCCAGGCCGGGATATGGATTTATTTTTTCCCTTCTGTTCCCACACTCTCTCCCCACGTCGCCCTCCTCCTGCTTCCCTGCTGTCTTATTTTGCCTCTTCCTGAGGTGATGGGGCCTAGCTGTAAGGGAGTGTGCCCCGCACCCCACCTCATCCTAAATCATTACTTGACAGTTTAAAAGGGCAAAAAGCAATGGATGGCTTTTTTTCTCTGTGTTTCCATGGTTATTTTCTTTCTCTTAACCCTTTCTCTTTCGTGCCTTTGATTAAGTGAGTGGGTCTATCTGTACTTACACTGCTTGTTTGTGTCAAGGTCATTTGTCACCGAGAGAGTGAGGCGCAGACTCTCGAGCCAGATGGAGTTTTTTTTTTTAGCTGGCTGATGTGTGAGAGGTGCAAAATTAAGATTGTTTTTGGCTGTTACATTCAGACGTGTCAGTTCAGTCCCTCCGTACTCTAATACAGGATTTACCTCTTCCATCTAAAACTGAACTTGGGTTAACCCAGACCGTCTCTAGCCACAGGTGGGGGACGCCGGTGCAGTAATGGCTTTTTGTGGTCAGGTTATTGATCTAGACGGTGCCTCGCTTTAGGGGATGCTTCAAAGTGTTACTTGCATGGTCAGAGTAAAATAGAAAAGCGGGAACATTCAGGAATTACCATAAAATCCTGGAGAAAAGGCCGACAAGTGAGTTAAAAAAAAAATTCAATTCCCACAAGTCACAAGATTATTTGCATACTAACTGTGTATTAACATTAAATGTGTTCACAGTCCAAAGCTCCTGTTTTACATTTTTGGTGCATTATTTTTAACAGCCAGTAGAGGGCAACTGTACAGGCTGCAGAAAGAAGTCCATGCATAGAAGTTTATGAGAAAATGAGCCTACTTTTCACTTGATATATCATCCCAGTAAACATTTGCCTCATGAGTTAATGGTCTCAATGGCTGGAGTTTAAATATTGGATGTCCCACCATTTGGGAAGGGAGAAAAGGTGGATGGGTCAATAAATGGTGGACGTTCACCCAGGAGAACAGGGTTTGTGTGCCATGTGAAAACAAAAGTAAACTATTTTTAACGTCAATCTCATAACTACCTCACTGTCGGCATCAACGTACATTTATTTACTTTTGAAAGTGTCTTTTATAATGCCTATTAAGTACGTTTTTTGCTCTAAACTGTTCACAGAAGTAGCCTAAATTCACAGAAACCCTGCTTCTTAGAAAACTTGGATCCTTTCATTGCCTGCAAATCCACACATGCACAGATTCAATGCATGTTTTTCGTCACTAAAGAGCCATCAGACGCTTATTTTTGGATACAAGAAACAGGAAGAAAGAGTACGACATGCAACAAAAGACCCAAGGCTGTAATGAAACCTTGGATATCGCAACAATATGGCATGCACTGTAAACACTCAGCACAGCGCTCTGTGAACATTGTTAAACTTGCTAACCTTTTCAAATGATCAGCCAAGACTGCGATGATAATATGTCCATGATGTCATGTGGTGACATGGTATTGTATAAACATACAATACCATAAACAACACTATAAACAATCTATTTTTATGAATTGGACGACCTCCAATCTGCAGGAAAAAAACTATTCAGGCCAGCAACACTGATCTATACTCAGATGTCGGCCCATCCGTGGACACGCCCCCAGTATTGATTGGAACAGTCCACAGATCCAACAGAGGCCTTAAGGTCAAAGGCACATTCTTGCTAATGACCTGTAAAACAAACTGTACAGTTAAAAGGTGACATCAATACTGACACCTTGAAGTCTGCTATCACAGGTTCCTAACAGAGTGTGTGCCCACATGAAAACTCTCCATCTCTGGATTCTTTAAGCCAAAACCAATCAGACCACAAGCACAGCAGCCATGAACACAGGATGAACATAGTGCTATTTGAAGACATCCTTATCTGCACACTACTCTACATCAGCTGGACTACATTCCTGCTTAAAAAGCCTTCAACCACCAACAGTTTTTCCTTGTAGTCCTACTTCAGCTCCCGGGTTCACAAACTATCACAAATAAACAAAACATGCTCCACACACAGAGATCAGCGGGTCTCATCCTGCTCTGAAATGGGGTCAGCTATGGTCCAAGGTGTGTGCTGTGCACACATGGACAGCTGTTATTTCTAGTTTGACCCATGACCCCACACACAATGGGCTGGAAGAAGTATTTTGATTAACATTTAAAGAGAGATGAAAACAATCTCTGGGTCGGAAAAGTGAAGCCAGTACCTTGAACCTGCATTCTTTTTAACAGCCAGTAGAGGGCGTCGGTACTTGCTGCAATGAGAAGTTCATGTATAGAAGTTTATGAGAAAATTAGTCTACTTTTCACTTGATCTATCAACTCAGTAAACCTTTTACCAATAAGATCTCCAACCTAAACAACCCATATGAATGTTTGTCAAAATGACCCACATGAGGACTTTAAGCTAGCAGCTAGTTTAAGGCAAACAACTTCCTGGTTAGGTGTTATAAAAACACTTTAAACAGTAAATTAATGTACGGAAATGCCAGAAGTGAAGTATTTATGAGGGTGACTACCGTAAATTCTCTAAAAAACAATGGTTACGTAAAGTTTGTAAAAAAAAATACAAACGTTTTATAAACTTGATAAACTTTGCTAACCAAGCTCGCTAGTTATCACTAGCTGATACCTTAGCGCCGTTCTTCCCAAATATGGTCACTTCCGTCTCCAAAACAACAAGATGTTGACAGCCTCAATAACAAATTTAAGGCTTCAAAACTATTCACAAACTATATACAGTCTGTGGTGAGAATAGCTTCTGTTAATTGAATTAATGTACACGTTATAAGTGGCGAACTAACACCGACATGACCAGTCAGGGCCGTTAATGTTCCCAGGCAGCAATAATCAGGTGGCTCTCAGGTTCCAAGAATATCAAATATATATCTAAACTCACTGTCCCACTTTCTGAGGGTAACAGAAAATTAATTTCCATATGGGCAGAGAACAGCGGAAAAATATCTTTTAACACAAGCAAAGGTTGAAAATATTAGTAAATGGGTCCAAGAAGTGCTGGCGAAAAGCAAATCTGACTCATCAAACAAATGTTCAGTACTATTGTCGCATAATTAACAACAATAAATGATCATTTAATGTGAGAGGTTTATCAAACATGTGTTTGCTTTGTTTTGAAAAAAAAAAAAAAAGACTAGAGTTGAGCTCGACTTGTAAGTTGTTCCAGAAAAGATTATTTCACATAAAAGCAGAAGCCAGAAAAAGTAATAAACAGATTTTCACCCAAATCTGAGCTCGAATTGGATATTTCATTATTACGGTTGTTGAGCCAGCTGTAACCTGCCTTTATTGCTGTTTATTGTGCTGTCTTGGATAATAATGTTTTTCTGCTATTACTAGTATGACATATTGGTGTCTTTTGCACTTTTTGACGATTTTTTTATTGGCTGTTTTGCATTTGATGTGTGGAAATCAGTCCACTTGTCTGTCTTTCAGTGTTTCTCGTTTATGCAGTTTTTGTAGTTTATTTTGGGTTTAAGGGTTTTTTGCTCTTTCTTTCATCATGAAACCATATATTTTAACTCAAATAGGCCCAATGGCGAACAGTCCAAGAATGCAACAGCGTTTTAGTGCCATCATCATTTCAATCTGGCTGTATCGCTGCAGGATTTGATGGTAAAGGCTCGGCTCTATTTGAGCTGTGATTCAGCTGCAGTTAGCAGCACTCAGGCTAGCTTTGGGCCAGAGGTGGCTCTGTGATTCATCTCAAGTATAATCAATATACCATACCTAAACTTTTATTTCCCATGGTGACGTCAAGAGAAATGACTCTGGTCAATTCCAGTCGATTAAAATGACCTTTGCCTATAAAAACCCTCTTCTTCAATTTTTGTTTGAATCTTTATTGTAATTTCTGTGGGTACTCTTCATGTCAAACCTTTCTGGTTTCTGCACCAAAACACCAAAACCATGTGTATTAGAACTAAAACTGAGGGATTATTCCTGCATCACTGATCTACTTAATAGTGTAATCACCTACTTAGTCATCAACAAATGACTTCAACTGCCAGGCAGACGCCAAAGTCAACTTAGCAAGTAGACAGATGGCTGGGCCAGAAAAATCATGGTCATGCAATATTCATACAGATCATTTGGTGGGTATGTGACTTGAACTGAATATGTGTTATTCTAGTATTTTCAACCAACACAGATGCAGATTTCTGTTTGTGAGTGTTCAAGTTCCTTGATGAAGGATGGAAAACAAATTCTACCAATGTCTTTTAACAAACATGCATAATTTTCTCTACTTTGCTGTGCTTTCAGACATGATTAATTTGAGCAGTGCTTTAAGAAATATAAGCAGGTACAGGTATTGGATATTAAATACATATAAAAAGGGAAAAGTCGGTTTGTTAGTGTTCAGAAAAAGCAGCTTCCTTCTAAATAACTGCATGTGTTTTTTGCTTTTTAGTACCTATTTGCATTTCCATTGTTTTCCAGGAAAACTTAAACTATTACACAAAAAGGATCCGGAAACTTCAGTAGTTTGAGGGCGGATTAACTCTGTGCAGCATCACTTTCACTGATGATCGAGACTGAAAGGTTTCTCCGGTCTTTAGCCTCTCCTCACAGCTTGTACTTGTGCTGGATAATAAAAGTGTTTTACAAAGAACGTGAGGAGATCCCTCAGAGGTAACCTCGACAGAAATGCCTGAGGCTAGAGAATAAATACCTAGTGCCTTTTTACTCACTTGCTTTTTGATTTCTTTGATTGTCTTCAGTCTCCACTACACCTCCCCACAGGCTCCTGAGCTTTAACTGAAGGACTTTGATGCTGCAGGCTTTACTTAATTGTTTTGTTCACTTCAGAAAAATCATTAAGTGTTGTGTGTATGTGTGTGTGTGTGTGAGAGAGAGAGAGTGGACGGGCTATCTTTTCAGCCAAAAGAACCTGGGGAATAATCTCGGATTGATCCATAGACATCCGGTAGAACTCCCAGGCTGTCTTGGCACCTGTGCAGATGGCAGATCTTAAAATATCAGTATCGTCACACAGAGGTGAGAGCTCGAGAAAGTGAGGCACCAGGCTGCCATGAAAAACTTACACCAACACATTGTCAAAGAAGAACGAGAACACAGTGCCCAGGTACTGATGGCATGACAATGGATGATTGGGCAGACTAAATATAAACACAATTGTTGTAGAATAGTATAGAAAATAGAACTTAAAAGCCATTTCATTAATTGCCAATACCAGTTTTTTATTCTTGTACCATAAAAAAATATTCTTCTTTATTTAGTTTCTATCAAATATCATACTTACATCTACTGCATGCACATGCTTCATCATGTTGCAGTATTCATATTAAAGGGATAGTGTGGGATTTTGGACATTTTGCGCATTGCATCCACTACAGTATTTTATACAACTATATGTCCAGGATCGCACACTATCCCATAAAGGTGTACCAAAATTAAACTTCATATTGTGAAAGAAATGGGTTGAATATCTAACTAAAATCTATAGCATGTGAATTGGATAAACAATAGTCCTCTGACAGTTTGCTGACTATCATTTTAAAGCTTCAGTTATGTTATTTTATCTGCTGCCATTTTGGTTTTTGGCTGTCACAGTTTTTTGGAGCCAGCAGTGACCATATTTGGACAAGAGGGAGGAGCTAGAGCTAGCGCTACCGACTTAGCTTGTTAGCGAGGTGAAAACAAACAAACAAACTGTCCTTTAGTACAACTGAATACTAAAAAAGACTTTCATGAACTGAAAACACACTATGAAAGGACCACATACAGACACCATGATATCCACTTGTCAATCACAAGATAGCCAGGCCCAAAACCACAATCTGCTTTATCCACTATTTTACTCTAAATGGGACCATTATCGACAGAATTAACATCAGGTTGTATTGAAGATGACTTGAAACTTGCTATTGAGACCATAAACCCATTAGGAAAATCTTTACTGAGGTAATAAATCAAGTGGAAAGTAGGGTAATTTTCTCATAGAATTCTATACAGCTGCGCTTTTTTTGTTGAAATCAGTGGAGCCGCCCCCTATTGGCTATTAGAAGGAATGCAGTTGCACTAGCTGCTTGAAAGAAGCAAATAAAGTGTTGATCATAATTACATTATTATGTGCAGTTAACAGTTTTTATCACATTTAACGCATGTTTTCATGTGGAGCATTGGGAGTAAACGTACGTTAGTGGAGTCTCTGCTCTTCCCTCGGCTGTGTGGTGGTATTAGAGGAGCTGTGGACCCTGGCCTGTGTTTGACATCAGAGATACATTGCTGTGAATTGTCCTCTGCCATCAGCCTCAGACACCTTACTTGGCTCCCACTCCATCTTTCCTATTCAGGTCTAATAGGCAATATGTCCGTCCCTACTATCTTCACCCTTGTGATAGGCAGCTAATTAATCACAATTGTGCAGCAGCGCTGTTTTTTTAAAAAAATTCTCCCACCTTCCAGCTCTTTGTCAATGTGTTGTCTTTTTAGCGTCAGAAGCGAGGTAGCTCTGAGGACGGCGATGTCGCTCAGCACGTCCAACACTTTTGGTACAGAGTGAAATATCTCGATTACTTTTTGATGGATTGCCATGAAATTTGGTGCAGCCATTGGTGGTTCCTAGAGGATGATTTTTTTTATTGATTTTGGTGATCCTGATTTCTCACATAGTGCCACCAACAGGCCAAAATGTAAGCTTTCCAACCCTTAATTTCAGGACATGATTGAATTTGGGCATTTATTTTAAAATATACTACTTCCTGTTTTCATTTAACATAACATATTATTTGGAGTATTTGTGAGTGTGCCAATAAATGATTATTATTTAGTACTATTGATGTGTGCATATGTGGAATTTAGGTGTGCAGAGGTAATGATGCTTTGATTTCTCTCTGGTAGTATTTTCTTAGAAAGCTTGAACTGAGAATCGGCAGCATGATGTTTGTGATCTAAATGAAAGTGACACAGGACAGACAGCCAGGCAGCCTGTGTGAAAGAAAATGTGTGGCAGAGGATGCCAAATACAGAAAGTGAAAGAGAAAGCGTGAGGCAGGGAAGAAAAAGATGGGCAGATGAAATTACACCTGCAGGTCTGTTAGCTTTAACAGCCGGAGTCTAGCAGTGTGGCGTCCCATAACATACCCCAAGGGTCCGTAAGGAATAAAGAGTGAGTAAACCTCACATATCAAAGTTTCTTTTCTCTCACACTCCTGTTATTGCTCCTGTGCCTCTCCTTGACAGCCCTGTGATTCATTTCCTCCCGCCTGAAAGACGGGAAATGAATAGAAAGCTTGGATATTGTCAGCCGCTAAATGGGAAAGCAGTAGCTCTGGAGACACAATGCAGGTGCAGGTAAGAATGGTAAGTTC
This sequence comes from Serranus cabrilla, assembly GCA_903364295.1. NCBI lineage: Eukaryota > Metazoa > Chordata > Actinopteri > Perciformes > Serranidae > Serranus > Serranus cabrilla. Next base: position 723,142 of record CAFUXE010000128.1, on the reverse strand, counting down.
AGTTTAAAATGCCACTCAGTCCCACTACACTGCACATAGCAGCACCTGTCTCACACGGCCGAGGAGGGAAAAAAAGGGGAGACGGTTGATTGGGTGTATAACATTCACACATCAGTGCAGTTTATGTTGGAGTGGGATATTCATCTCTTAGCTGTCAGGCTGCAGGAGCCTGACACTTCGTTAAACACCTGCACTTTGGAATAAGACGGGGCTTTTTTCACATTTGCATACAACAACAAAAAAGAATACAACTGACCTCAAAGTTTAGCCTCTTTGGATAAAAAAAACAAACTGGCAACTGGTTAAATAGCTTTGCCTGCAAGACAAATGTGCTGAGATCTTCTGGAGAGCATGTGGGTTGAGCGTACCCACAACACGTTTGATGTTTCCTGAGCACCTGCTTAGATGTGCTCAGCGCTGCAAACACACACTGTGTTTCCTCACATACTGACACACACACACACACACACAGGCAGCAATTTCTTACAGTATGTGGAATGAATATCACATGAATGAGGCGCAAATCTGGAGTGTGCATGATACCGTTGCACAATGGGATGAATTCTGGGGTTCTTGACCATCATTTTCTGCACAGACACAGTTAGATGAAATGGCCTGGATAAGCACAAGTTGAACTATGAGTACACTTTAAATTAAAGGACTTGATTTTGTGATAAAAATGCAAAAGGTGAATTCCTGTGCACATGAAATTGTGAGAAGAGAGAGAGAGGTCCCCCTTAAAAAACAACAATAAAGGGCATTTGTACAAGCAGCAAAATACAATTCATATTTATGTTTTAGACTTTTAGAGGCGGGAGGGAGGAGAGGTGGATATCCTGACTTTCACCCAGGATAAAGGGGCTCATGTCCTATGTGACTTAACGTAATTTACGTTTTTTTTTACGTAACTTCCGTGGCTCACATCACCCTCCTAACGACTTCGGTACTCCGTTATTTACGTACATTTATTTACTGTTTTAACCGTCTTTTATAACGCCTAACCAGGACGTTTTTTGCCCTAAACTTAGGTCAGTTTTGTAGCATAAAATTACAGAAACTGCAGCCATTTTTACAACCACAAACCGTACGTGTATGTATAATGACATGTGTGCTATTTTTAGACCGATCTGCTGTACCGCTTGTAAGGGTCATTTAGACAAACACTCGTGTCGTTATGGGTGGTATTGACAAACGGTCTGTTCTGTCGTAAATTGGAGATCTTGTTGGAAAAGATGTCAACAACTCCCAAGGGAAAGTTCTGTAAAACAACAAAGTTGTTTTCAGTTGTGGTTTGCTAATGATCAGCTGAATTATATATGAGGTATCAGAGCTGTCATATTTATCAAGATCTCATACGAACCATTGTATGAGGACACGTCGGCTGGATATAAGCTGCAATTATACGTCTAAAACCCTCTCTCAGCTGTAGTAATTATGACAGCAAAGGAGGAAGTGAGGTGACATTATCGAAGAGGTTACGGTGGATGCTTTGAGCCATCTGCCATATCTCTTTATGTGATGTAAGTTAAAGAAAACCCTGAAATGGTCATTTCCAGTGAGGGAAAACAAAGAAAACAGATTGTCCTGTTTCACAGCCCTGCAGCAGACATGTGCTTACTGTGTGGAAAGAATGAAAGTTCAAAGTTTCAATGTGGCTCAAAGCTGTAATGACTCAATGTCAACAGCTTGAGGCTTATTCTATACTTGAGGATACTAAGCCATGCTTCATGTCACTGTATGCCGGATTGTAATCCAAGTACATCTGAGATAATCAGGATTAACATATGGAATTCAGGGGAAAAAAGTATGGAAGAGATAGGGATGCATGCTCTCCAGCTTTGTTTGAATTACAGATTTCATGTGACTTAAATGTCTCCATACATTTTCATTAGATTGAGCGTGAGGCCACGCAGCGCCTGGGTGACGGTAATGTGCCCAGACAGGCACGGAACCACCAAGAGATGTCCAGAATCTGAACCAGGGACTCTACAAGACGCGGCCTCAGACAGGGCGGAGGAGGCTGTTTGTGTTCAGCTGGTTCAGCACGGCCCGTGACCTTCTCTCCACATGCCTCCTCCGTGGGGCCTCACTCCTTGTTTGTCATGGTATTGGTCTGGCTGGGGCGTGCTGCTCAGCGTGTCTGTGCCTGAGGTGGTTACCCGCTGGGATTTGGACTCTCCCAGATGTGAGGGAGTGAAATGAATGTTTGTTAAGCTAAACACGACTTTTTCCTTCTTCATATTCCACCAATGGTTGAGCTCTGAAAGATGATTCTATCCATGCACATTACTCTGTTTTCTTCCTTTGCACGTCTGGTCACATTCGCGTGATGCTGTTGAATTTAAATTCTAATCTATCTGTGTGGATGAATGCATATGTCTGCATGGGTTATAAACAGGGTTGGGCCCATGACTATATTTTAAAATCAGTGTTTAGACGGGGTTAAATAAGAGACAAAAGCCACATTTCCTGTATAAAACCAGTCAAGTGTATAAAGCTATTTATGCTCCATAAAAAAGCTGAAATAATGTTTCCACTGATTTGGAGCAATACACGTTTTGGCATCTCTCATCTTGTTCAATAATCCTTCATTTTCCTCTCGGCTGTCCTCTATTGGCTCAAGGTTGCAAAAACCAAAGTGGTTTTATTTTCCCAGCTACCATTTGAATCTGGCTCTGCTTTGAGTAAAGTTGGCACATTTCAGACTGTGGAAACACATGACCCTCACAGCATCAATTAAGGCTTTCATGGTCACCACAGCCTGTTTGCTGGACGAGTTGAGTTTACTTTGAAATGTTAGATTGTTCCACCAGAGACTTGTGGGGGGGTTTTCGTTTGTGATTATTGTGTCCTTAAAATGACTTTATTTGCAAAGGCTTTAAGAAAGAAAGAAATGGGTCGGACTTTGTGACCTCTGTTATGTAAACTTGGAGAAACCTGCAGGAAAATTGGTATTACAAGGAGCAGTGTGGTAGAGCACAAACCGCTCATGCCGAGTCCCTGCTGCAGCAGACCCGGGTCTGAATCTGTCCCGAGGTCCCTTTGCTGCATGTCTTCCCCTCTCTCTCTCCATTCTCTCTGTCACTATCCAGTAAAGCATGGAAATGCCAAAAAACAACAACAATAAAACTTGCCAAATGCTGACATTTGGCCAGCGTGAAACCAAGAGTCAATGTTGTTATTTAAAGTTAAACTGAACGAACAAACTAAGTAACTAAGTAACCAAACAACCAACCAACCAACCAACCAAACAACCAATGCAACAGTGTCCAGGAGTTAAGTACAGGGTAGTTGTTTTTAACTCTGATCCTGTTCCGTTTACCAAACATTAATCAAGTACTTTTGTTGCCTAAACTTAATAATTTCTTGTGAACATGGAAGGAACAAATGGAAACTGACACACTGTCCCTGACACATCCAAAACTAATCAAGCGTCTGTATCTGATGCTTTGGAGTGCTGTTGGGCACAATTTGGGATTAAGAATGAATTGATGGGATTAAGTGACATTTAGCAGTGAGGTTGCAGATTGCAGTCAACTGAATTCCCCTCCCTTTGAATTCCACAGGTAAAAATCATCTTTTATTTACAGAAATCTAAAAATGTGAAGCACACGATAAAACATATTCAACCCCTGATGCACTGTTTGCAGAAAATATTAGCAGTTATATGTTAATTATTAAGGATTTTAACTGTAAGATGATTGATTCCTGCAGGGACAGTTAAAGGTCTCATGGCTGTGATGAACACTGAGAAACTGTGAAAAGAGTTGACTGATTACTGAAACGGGAGCTCTGTTCAAGAAAACGATGAATGCAGCAAGCATGACAAAAGGTTTGTCTAATAATGTCTTTCTCAATTACTATCCCTGGTCACCCTTGGGTGTCATGAGCAGGTTTTCACCCAGAACAAAAACATTGAAGTGGGCCAGATCAATCAGAGAGATGCCTCACTGAACTGGGCTGACTTCACTGCTGCTGTGTTGCTAACTGTGTTATCGACATTTGTCTGTTGAATTTTTAATTAAATGAAATGTGTTATTTACTGCAGTGTGCGAGAATGTGCATCGCTGCATGTTCGACACTTCCAAACTACTGTACTGCACGGCTGGAGGGAGCGTGCGTTATTGTTTGCGACGCTGGGGATTACAAGTCAGTCTTGTCTGTGCCAGGGCCCGCTGCTGCAGAGCCGGCCGACACTAGATTTAAAAGTCTTCATGCCGGGATGCTGAATTAAACATTGCATGCATGCCATCCTCAATCTGTGCCACTTCAAACAATCCAAGAGTGTGTAATTAGTCACACGGTGCTGTCTTCTCTTTTGGAGACGTGACACGCTGAACACACACGAGGCTAAAGTCGGGATTACCGCATATGGACAAAGTGTCCCACAAAGAAGAAAGGACAATTATGACAGCTTCAATCCCACAGCATGTCCCTGTGGCACTTCCACAAGACCTTTTCTCACCCATTTTTGTTGCGGCTGCTGCTTTTTCGACAATCAAGCCACCTGTCAATTACTGTAAAAAACTCTTGCAGGGAGATGACACAGTATCCACTAGAGACACTGCAAAAAAAAAAAGTTATTCTGTTTCAACCAGGATGCATGGTGGTGTGGATTCATGACAACCCTCTGAAGAAGAGAGATCAAGATCTGTGCTTCTGGTGCCACAGAGTCAGAAGAGTCAAGTAGCCCCCTGTAGACAAGCCATATGGCCGAGGAAGTTTCATGGGTGTATATGTGTGGCAGCAAACCCCATGCCAGTCCCTCTGCTGATTTCTCATTATCGAGGAATAAATAGAACAAGACAACAAAACAGTGGCCCTGTTGTGTCATACCCATTCTGACTTCGGTGTGAGACAGATGGTACAAACTAAATGGCAAGATTTGAATAGTTGGGAAACTGGGCAGCAGCACTGAGCACAACAAACAACAAACTGTGATGAAGAGACAATTCTTCCCGTTTTCTCCACAGTTTGGTGCAAAACACTAAAATTCTCTTTCTTTGTCACCTGTTTTGTGCTGCATGACCAAGTGTCACTTTTAACAGCAGTCGTAATGACTGCACCCCGCACTTCTTCTTCTTGCCTTATTGCCTGTGCAAGCAGAGTGTGTGGCAGTGGCGTGGGAGGCTGTAGGGGAGTCACAGGGAACAGCAGATGCCAGGTCTCCTCCAAGGTGGCTGACGGGCGAGCAGACAAGGCAGACAAGCAGAGGATGCAAAAAGCTGAGGCAGAGAGGCTACCTGTAAATATAGCACAGCAGCTCAGAAGCTTCGGTTTCCATTAAATAGCCATGTATTTCCCAGCTCCTGGCTTTATTGCACCGTTGCTTCGGGAGTGGGAGCCCAGGAGGCTCTTCAACATTATTAGCAGCTCACAGTACATAATCCCACAGCAGATTCTCGTCTATCTTCAGACCAGACTGAGATATATAGAGAGAGATGAGGAGTGAGGATGGAGGGGGGCGGAGAGCCGGACAGGAGGGAGGGATGGTGGCGGCTGCCAGTCTTTGTGAGTCCAAATCATTGACGCAAAAAGGACAGAAAGAAAGAAGGACAGACATATATTGTAAAGCTTCCGTGTTACTCGTCATCGTGTCAGGCGAGTTCAGTGACAGACGCCAGATGGTGGCCCGTCTCCAGAGGTCCCATGTGTCTCACTTAGTCATGATGCCGGACACGGTGCCAGTGTCCTCCTCTGCCATTCCTTCAGAAGGGGATGAAGCCACCTCATTCGGCCTCCCCGATGTCTCGGCCTGGTTCCACTCCTGACACCGCTGGACACTCTCAGGTGCTAGCAGAGAAACTGAGAGCGGCTGAGAGGAGGAAAACATTTATTCTTGTTTACTCGAAGAGGGAAAAAAAAACACAGCTTCAACGCCCCGGAATCGTCCATCTTCATGTCAGAAAAAGAAACATAATGGCTCTAATTCATCATGTTCAAGGGTTGCTCAGTGTATACGGCCTCGCAGACGAGACACTGACTCATCATCATTTACGATATATTGGAGAAACACACTACCTACAAATGCAAGACAGAAACATCCAGGCTGGTCCCTGTTCAGTGTGTCGTCTGTTGACATTTACTTTGCACTATCACCAGAGGGGCTGGTAGCCCGTATTATATGCAGATTAATGGACAAATTAATTAATAAGTTGGATCCGAGAGGTGTTTCATCACAAACAGAGACCTCAGAGATTTGGTAAAAAAAAGACTTTTAAGTGAGATATGAAACAAGAGCCACTCAGGAAACGAGCTGTGCTCTGAACAGCAGAGAGTAAATGACTACAAGTAATAGGATTACATATTTAAATACAAAATATGAGTTACTACTGGTGTTCTAAATACAGTTAGTGGTTGAATGTAATGAAGTATGAACCCATAGAAATATTAAGAGGATACAAATAACAAGGTGGATACACCAATTATTGTTTTATTACGTTTCCCTATTAATTTTTTTGCTTTGAAATTCATATAAAGCACACGTTTCCCATAAACAAATTATTATTATTTTGCAAGAATTGTGCATGATATGATGGAATGTGTTTTTGACCCAAATAAGAATAGATTATTTTATTTTACGGCATGTATTCAGTGTTTTGTGGTGAATTACATTTCAAAAGTAATAATCTCAACACTGCACAAGTACTACATCTAAAGATGAGTTGAAGTGTTTAGTTGTTTCCTTTACATTGTGATTAGAAAGATAAAACATTTTTTATTCTTGCTGCGACGATATAATGCTTTCTTGTGCTGACTTAAAGCCACTAAAACAACTTTCACACGTTTCAGGAACTGGATGAGAGCTCGGAGAGGAACATGAGGCGGCAGCGTACAAAGTGGGATTCAAAGGTCCACAGTCACATGAGTACGTGGTATTTTCTTCAAATAGATGCACCGTCAGGATGCCGCATCAACAATTGTACATGGTACACACACACCAGCTCATCACACACTGTTCTGTTGACATCCTGTGTCAGGAGGTGAAGATACAATCTGAGCATCCCTCAGCGAAATGTCTCATTAACATTGCTAACTTAAGTGAGAGTCACGATGCGTGGCACCAGCCTGTTAGATAAGCTCTGGATTAGAAGCAGCAAGGGACAGAACAAAAACCACGACATGAAAACAGGCCTTTCTGATGCGCCGGGTGAAGACACATGTGTTGCTATGGCACAAATAGCACCTCATCATGTTGACAGGACTCTCTGTGCACTCTGTGATTATAGGCCATTGATGGCACAAATGAACAGCGCCAAACCATCAACACCCCCCACTTGGCTGACCTCCTTTCCAGTTCGTCATGTAGAACCTGTTATCTTGCCCCCATGGTTTGTACTCTTGCTCTCCTAATCTTCTGAAAATTGAAGCGATCTGAATTTAAGATTGCAGAAAGATGTCTGTGGAAGTGCTGAATGAGCTGGGAAATGACTGGGTCGCTGTCGCTTTGAAAGCAGCGTTTCAAACGGGTTTCCTTAATGGTTATGCACAATTTCAATGTTTCATATAATCTGTGTTAGAAGGAGGGGAAGAAGACAGCTTAATTCTCTCTGACCTAATCATAAAACTACATCTATTCATAATAAAAAACAACAACAAATAAACAAGAAAAAAGGGAATATCTTCCCAATTCCAGCCCTCTGATAACAATCACTTTATCAATATTTGCTTCTGAAATGTAGTGAAGTAGAAGGATAAAGTTACATAAAATGGAAATACTAAAGTACAGTACAAGTTTCTCAAAATTCTACTTAATTACAGCACTACACTACTTACATTCCACCACTAGTTACATGATAAATTGCAAAATAAATGTAATTTTAATCTGTTCTAATGAATGAGAAATCTATGTTATTAAATCACAGTTACTCATCAAAATGTATATAATGACAAAGCAGCTACATCAGAACAGATTCTCTTCAGTTAAAAGCTTCACAGTTTTTTTTTCCTGCCATTATTCAGCTTATGTAAAAACATAAAAACATCATGGAGATCATCTGAACGAGCCGACCAACAGGACGGGATGGAGTGCTGTAATTGTTTGCATGACGGCAAACACTGATAAAACGATGTTCATCAAATCACAAATTGGCTCCAAAGAGCTCAGCAGTCAGCAAATAAACACAAGACGACCACAGGCTGCGATATGTGTAAACACTCTAATGATTATCCAACGACAGCAAGGTTGTCTCTAAGCTTCCTGGACATTATTTACAGCAGCCGTTCCCCCATTTCTCCTTTGTTTACCTGGTATACAGCTTCTGAATGTGTTATTAGGATTCAATTATTTAACAAATACAAATATAATTCTGACAACCACATAAACCTCAGAGCAGACAAAGTTATCTCTGGTGCCCATCTAAAGGGACCCGCACCCTTGGTTGGGAACCCCGATTTATAGTAATAATATTGAGAATAATGGTGCAAAATTATGTGAATATCACATTTGTTAAGAAGGTAATCAAAAGGCATTTAGATAACATATATTACTTTGATTAAGTTATTTTAAAAAATGCATGGTTAACTAGTAATCTGTAATCTATTACATGTTAAATATATCTGTCTGAACAGTGTCAATAATTGAAACTGTCTTTTTTTTCTGGATCGCTAAAGCTTCAACTAGATCTTCAACCTAAATGACAGAATATATAATATACATAATGACAAATATAAGCGTTTGAGGGTTGTACAAAAGGCTGCAGTTTCTGTGAATTTAGGCTACAAAAGCACTGACTTAGGTTTAGGGCAAAAAACTTCCAGGTTATGCGTTACAAAAGAGAGTTTAAGTAGTAAATAAATGTACGTAAATGACGAAGTGAAGTAGTTACGAGGGTGACGTGAGCCACAGAATGGAAGTTACGTTAAAAATCAACACAAACCCTGATCTCATGGGTGAAAGTCCTCTATTTGTTCGACCCCTCCCTCTTGCTCTGAGTGTGGCATCTCATCATCATTCAAACAAGACAAGATGGCTGCAGAGGAAAGACTAAAATGTAAATATGAGTCGTATTGTGCTGCCTGTACAAACACCCTTTATTGTTGTGTTGAGGGGAGCCCAGTCTGAAAGCATCCAGGCTGTTTATTAATGACCCGGCGGTCCCCCTCAGGGAAAGCGCATTAAGCCTGCATGTCATCACTTCACATGTGTTTTGCCTCCCGTCTCCCTCGTGGCGAGACCCCCAGCTGCCTCGCTGCTCTGCTATTCTGCTCTGGCAGGATCACTATCGCCACTCGCCACTTAGTAGCATCTCAGCAAAAAAAAAAATTCCACATCTTCCCCCACTTATCCGCCTCCCCCTGCCCTCCCTACTCACTTAACCCGCCCCTCCACTCACCCTTCCCCTACCCTGCACTCTGCAGCCGCCTCTCTGCTGGCTGCTGTGACATTTGCCATTTAGACGAGGGAAGAGGGACGAACCCTTATCCAATCTCTGACCTTTTCCCCCCTCTCTCCCTCTTCGCCGCCACTGATGCATTCCCTGCCAATTTCACTGACAATGAATTTCAGGGGGCCAAAAATAAAATTCAAGATAACACTTGATTGCGTATTTTGTATGTCACTTTGCTTGTGTTCTGGGTGTTGTTTGAGCTGGAGTGTCTCTATCCAGTGATATTTACCTGCTAACCTGTGTGAACACTGTACCTTCCTTAATGCAGGTAACTCCTGCTGCAGCAGGAAAGGTTAATGAATGCTCATTGAATGCCACATGCCACGAGCCGCTTTGGGCCATTATGTATTCAGCTTATTCAGTAGCTGGCCTTCTGATGATCTACTGTACATTTTTTTGTCCACAGCGCAGCTCTGGAGATGGTATAAATATCTCATTATGTCCGGGCTGCATGTGAAGGACGGGAGCTTGAAGTATTATGTTTCTCTTCGCTGTATATTCCAACAACAACTTCACCGTTAAAGTTATAATCAGGCCGGTACACAACAGGTTTCCCACTAAGTGGTGGAAGAATTCAGACGTGTTTGCCGAGATAAGGCAAACCTGACATGTCAAAGCAAGAGCCATCCAACAATCACCTTGTCATGGCTGTGATCTCCCGTTCCTTCCCTCCAGCGGCAGCAGCAGGGTGCTGGTGACACATATGGCCAATTATAGGTGGAAGTGGAGAAGATGATGTGAGCTGAAAGCTTGTTCACACGTGGCGGGTGTCCAGACGGCCAGGGGCTGCACGGCGGAGGGCCGTGGGAGAGAAAAGCTCATCAATAGCTGCTCTCCTTTCTTCTCCTCTCGTCTCCTCTCCTCCTTTCCTTATCCATTCATCCTCAGGTCTGTGGCGAATCAAAGACTACTTTTTAGCCGATCAATACTGCCCCTTAACTTCCCTTTATTACTCCGCAGCCGGAATAAGGGTTACAGAGGGAGATGCAATATTCAGTTCATAAATCATGCAGTAAAAAAATGTCAGGGGGGTAATTGTGGTTTTCTAACACCCTTTAACGGGAGGCAGATTTTATTAGCGGGTTAACGTCGCCGGACGACCCTCATTCCTTCTCATTATGGACTCATGGAGGCATCGTCAGGCCTTAAACGTTACAGCAGTTCTCCGTGGACCCTGGTCTCATTTCTCTAACACACACCTCTGCTGAACATGCAGATGTGAGCGGCACTCAACATGCAGAAAGCCTTGTTTGTTTGTAATACACGACAGGATTATCTTGGTCAAACTCATTGTCTGGGCTTCTTTTTTTATTCTTAATCATTGATTTGTTTTGTGTATTACTTTCTACACCGCTGTGTCCTGATCAAATAAAAAGCCTCCTTTCTACGTGCAAATACATAGCACAAATAACTGGAATGATTGCCTCATTAAGGTGCTACAGAGTTTCACCCCCACCCTCCCTTTCACTTCCCTCTCTCTTCAATGAATTTCAATTGGCCAATAATTTTCCACCATATCCCCCAGTTACAGCATTTTTGTCACATCTTTTAGTGATTAAATGGATCGATTTCTGTTCTCAGTGGGTGATTAATCCCACAGGGTTAGAGAGATTACAGAGAGGGAGCCACAGAGAAGCCTTCTTAATGGATTCACACAGAGAGCCTTCCATTCATAGGGCTAATGAGATTGGATTACAGGACCAGGGCTTCAGAGAGAGGGAAAACGCACAAGAAGGAGCTCATGTCCGATGGGATGAAAGTTAGGAGAAAAGAGAAGGTGTCCTATAATGAGAAACATCTCGGTGCAAAGGGTAAAAAGCGAGGAACGACCTCGTCTGGTGAGCCGTCCGAGTGACCCTTCGCAACGTTTTTCTGAGTGAAAAACTCAACACCTGCTTGGCTTGTGGGGGTTCGTACCTCGGCGCTTAACTCGTGTGTTAGTCCTGCAGTGAAACCTCACATATGATTGATCATAGTCATTATTAGTCAGTGGGACGGGCGAGCAGAGCGAGGGATCATTGCAGCCAGCCACTGCAGCCGCTGCAGTCATCTGGGTGTCCCACATAGCCCAGCTGTTTGCGGCTGGAGGGAGCCGGGGCAGCGAGGGGGGGTACGGCAGTGGGCGGAGCCTTAAAGTCAGACGCTCATATCTGCTCTCCACAGCCAGACACGGAAGCGAGAGGGGGGAAGCCGTGACTCTTGTGGTCCAGAGGACTGGAACTCTCCCTCAGCCTGGTGATCTGTGTCACGGCCCACAGCTCCAAACCTCCCCTAAAGCCGCGGTCGGAGAGGGGGAGGATGGGGGAGGTGGGGGGAGGAGGGAAAGCGTGTCTTTGAGTTTTAAAACACATGTATGACCCACAGGGGGGATCAGAGGCCCCAATCACAGCTGGAGGTCATCCGTGTTACGGGGAGGGGATACGAGGCGAAGCCGGCTGGAGCCGGTTACTCCAGGTCACTGCACAAGCCACAGCCCCATTTCATGTGGACTGTATAGACTAAAGAGCGTGACCGATCAGAGCGGAAAGCACACTTTTTAATCTTTCTCTGGTCTCTCAATGCATCTATAGGTCTGACCAGTGCTGGAAATACTGTACTTGAGTCCAATTTTGTGTACTTTACTTGCATATTTCCATTTTATGTAACTTTTTACTTCTGCTTCACTACATTTTGAGGCAAATATTGTACTTTTTACTCCACTACATTTAGCTGACAGCTTACGTTGAGATTTATTTTTAAATTAAACCTCATAACAGTAAATTAAGACATTAAAATTGAGAAAATCAAAATGCTGCTTACATAAATGCATCAATAATAATAATACAATAATATATTTGGAATATATGAAACAATTAATTCCGCAAAATGAGAACTTTTGATACTTTAAGTACATTTTGATGTTGATACTTTTGTGCTTTTACTAAAGTAAGTTTGAATGTAAGACTTTTACTTGTAGTGGAGTCATTTCACAGTGTGATATTATAACTTTTACTAAAGTAAGGGATCAGACCTTGTGATCTTTGTACAGTTTACGCTACTTGCTGCATTTTTCATAAACACAACAGCTGTTTGTTACAAGCGGTACAGTATCATTCCAAAGGAAAGAAGCTGTGGATCATAAATAAATCAAATCTGAAAGTTTGTACATTTAGTTAATATTTAATCCTGTTGTAAAAGTGAAATAAATACACACACCAGCACTGTATTTCCACAAGGCAGAGATTGTTTTCTATTTATGTGCCTGGGATATGTAGACAGATCACAGGACGAGTTTATTTGCAGAGACTCCGCTGCTTGTTTCGTATCGGTCATACAGCTGCACTCAAATGAGCAGTGACAGGTCATGAGAGGGCAATGAAGAAGCAAAAAAAAAAAAAAATGGCCCTGAGGTAATATGTCT
>CAFUXE010000128.1:668840-693951 GCA_903364295.1 Serranus cabrilla | reverse complement strand
AAAAAGAAGAAGAAAAAAAAAAAGATGGATGTTATATGCTGCAGTTATTGCAGTAATGTTTGCTTTGTTTGCTCGGGCTGCAACTGCGTCTCTTTCATATAGTTTGTTACCAGCATTATGGCAAACATGACATAGGAAAATGTAATAAAAAACCAAACCTTTATGCAGGAAGCTTTCACATTTCATCTTGCAAAACAAAATGCAGTGACATGCAAGAAGAATGCAAAATGTCAATATTTATAAACCTAAATTCCTTGTTTTGTGCATTATATGATAGAGACCATGAGAAATAAAAGGGGTGGTCTGAACTGCAGTGCACACGTTCACACATCATGCTTGTCTAATTTAACTGCATGCTCAGCTGCACTTGATCTATCCCCACCATAATCTCTACACTCAAAGTGAATTGTACACATGGAGACACAGCACAGTAATGAGATCTCCTGCTGGTGACAGACATTTTCTTACTGTACACAAGAAGTGAAATCACACTCACATGGCACAAGGAAACGCATCACTTCTAAACATTTCTGATTCATCAGCTTGTCCTGCAGTCAGCAGACACACACACACACACACAGAGCCCGGCCATGAGATGGGATGAATAATAAATATAAGTTAAAAAACATCAAATCTGATCCTCCAACTGTCATTTCACATCATGTCCTCGCTGCCTCTCTGATATGTTTCACATCTGCTGGCTGTGAAATCAATTTCTTCTCAAGTTTTTTTGTGTCTTTGCCCAAAAAAAAACCATGTTAATTAACAAACAGAGAGTTCGATTAAAGCAGAAATCTGTTGGTATTATAAGTGCAGTATATATATATATATATGTGCAGCATGGAGATAAAGTAACAGCTGGTCTCGGCTCTGTGGGGTGAACCTGCAGTCTCACCGAGCCAGCCAGAGGTTAATTCCTTTACCATGGCCAAGTTCACGCCCAGCAAGAAAAAGAGAGTTACAGCAATCGCCTTCTATATATAATGTCTCACTCAACAGTAATGTTTATGGGTGGGCGTAAAAGCATTGATATATAATAGGGGAAGGAGAACATATGTTCCTATAAAACGCCTTCTGTTCCCGCTTCATTGTGCTCCCAAGAGGAGGGTGTGGAGGTACTTAAGTTAGACGCGCACAGTGTGCATCTCCAGAGACCCGCGTAATGTTTATAAAGTGCGTCTCTGTCTCTGTCTTCTACCGTCCTATGCACAGCTTATACATAAACACGCTGTCCCCTCGCTGTGGTGTTTATTAGGTTTTGTGTTTGGCTGATGGAGAAGGCCCCAGAGCCTTAGTCTGTGTAAATGACTGTGAATGGTTATAAATGTTGGGCCAACTCATGCTACATCATTGATGAAGTGCTGAGAGTCAAACCGAAGCTCCTACAGTCACACTGGTGCTTTCCTCAGCTCATTAAGGCTGCAAAAAGCTACGCTGTGAGTTGGGACGGGGGAGGCCAGGGAATTGTAGACAATACTAGTATTTTATCATCTTTTGGCTTTAGTGAAGCAGTGGGTTTCCAGACCCTGCAGTGCTGTTTCACTCCAGCATGTGCTCCTCCCCACACCAGGGGTTGTTACAAGCTGTGTCTACACCATCACCAGCACCATCCATGGGTTACTTTATCTCTCCTCCTTCTTCCACTTCCACATAAGAATCCCATCACTGTCCCCACAACTTTGACACTTTTCAAGCTAGACCGAGAAATAAAAAAAAGCGAGCTTCCTGGTAAACAAACAAATAAGAAATCTATTTTCAGCCCTGCACACTTTATCCGCCTTCCAAGTTCCTCTCCACACTCTTTTGGCTTCTTCGTCGCCTGGTTTTTTTTGCTCGCGTGCCAAATATTCTGACTCTCTCCAGTAAATCAATGCTCTGCTATAACCTGTCTTGGACACATCCCCAGAGACACAGCAGCGACAATGAAGACAAATTCAATGGACGCAGGAGAAGGAGGGGAAAGAAAAGAGGACAGAAAAGACATAGTTATTGTGCTATTGTGCCATCGAGTCTATTTAATTGTAATTAAAAAGCTTGAACCAGATCCAGGATGTGTTTGCGCTCCTCCTCTCCATTCCCTTCTTAATATTGTTATTAATCCGCAAAACCGTTTCAGAGTTAATTAAAAGCAATGACTTCAGCGTCAGTCTCTCAAGAGGACCATAGTGAATAATCACTCTGTCTCCTCCTTTAATAAGCTTCAACGTCCTTCGTGCACATGGCTCTTCCTTAGCAATTACCGCTGCAGTCTCCTCCTCACATACACACACGTTCACACATGCTCACACACACACACGCGCACTCGCATCTCCACCCCACCCTCCTAACCCACTGCCTCAACCCACCCCAACTGTGCACTGCCCTCCATCTCTCCTCTATGTCAGGTCTACAGGAGCTCACTTTTTCCAAAGGAGCAGAAAGTTTTTCATCTTGAAAGGAAAGCTTCTTTTTTTAAAGAAAAGCAGCAAAACAGAATCCAGATTGCGGTATCACAGAATCGATGTGCTAACACACAACGCCATCAATATTGTTCATTGCTCTCAAGTGATGCATTGCACTATAACAGAATAAGTTAGAGCGTGGCATCCTTTTCTTAGATTTTGCTTTCTGCTTCCAAACAAGAATTGTTTTTTAATTCCACTTGAAATGTTGCTCAAGTTCACTCGCATGCCATTTCCCTCTCACACCATCCCCCCCGGAGCAGTCGCCCCCGAGGGGGTCTTCAGCTCTGTTTGATGCGCATCCAGGTGAAACCCACGCTTTGTGTTTAGCATGTGGTGTCAATCCCAACATTAAACATAGGTGCTGAGCCATCTGGATGAAGGTCTGCTCTGCTGGTTTAGGTTATCTGCTCTAAGGAAAGGTGTGAATAACAAAAAGACATTCAATAGCTTGTCACTCAAGCTGGGCTGGGGGGTCTTTGTTGATCTCTGAATTAAAAATGAAAGAAACATGTGATTTAACACACGCATGCAGCAATACTTGGACTTGATTGATTTTAACATTCTGGGAATGTTCGGAGCTGCTATTCTTCATCGTGGTCTGACTCGGGCACTGAGAGGCCTCTGTGTGTCTGCCCGCTGTAACAGAGAGACTCTGTCTGAAACAGACAGACAGGGTTTGAGAGAGCCACCCTCAGTCCCTCGGCCTCCTCGCCTGCGGTATTGATCCCCTTACGTGTATGTGTGCATGTACGTGTCTCTTTCCCTCTTCTGACAGACCCGTTTCTTCCTGTGTGATGTATACCGTGGCATATCTTCTATAATCAGCCGGAGAGGTAGTGGAGGCGGACCTTTGGCCTTGATCTGCTGTGTAATTGGACATTGGATTTGACACTCTGCCGAGTGGAACATTAGAGCTGGTCTAATTAGGTGCGAGGGCTATCAGATGAAGATTGGCCCATGTTGTTAGGAAATACCACACAGATTGGAAATGTCAAGATGACATCGGCTGTCATCTGCAAGCACGGGGAAGAAAATCTATCATTTATTGGTGAAGTTTCAAAACTTGTGCTCGAAAACTGCCCACCACTTGTCTGTAATAATTCCACGACTTTTAAACATTTTACTCCTTAAATAGAGAGCCATTAGAGCCCAGCAGAGCACACACTCACATTAAGTACCTCATGAAATACTGCTATAATGTCTTGTGTATACGTGAGTGCAAAAACATACGGTCTAAAATAGGCTTTGGATTGTCTCTTGTGGCTGGCTGACTCAAGGATGCTATGGTGTTGACTCACAAGACTTCTTCATTATAATGAGGGCCATATGGGAGATAGACAAGTGCCCCTGGCCCTCTTATGCAAACATCTCTCTCTCCGTCTCTCCCCACGCCCCTGACATTTAGCCGTCCCCCGAATTCAGTCTTCAGTGATACCCACAATTATCCTCTCCCTCTTCACAGGAAAGCAGCAAGTCGATGGCTTCAAATGACTCACAGTCTGCTACATAAATCAATGTGTTTAACACCTCCTGCCCCCTCCCCTTAAAAATGAATATGGGTAAGACATCAACAATCAGTTAGCGAGGATGAATCGGCTACTGTATGAAATATGCATGTCATGGCGAAGCTGACAGTCTGCCTCTCATCCCGCACTTACACAGAAACTCTCTTTGCCTCATTTTAGAGAAATCTTTTTTTCATTTAAGAAGAAAAAAAAGGGAAAATCTCAGCGCCTCAGGGTTACTAGGAAGCACTGGAAAAACAGGCTTAGTGTGAACAAAGGTTGAAAATTTTGCAGTAAAAGTCTCTTTTCAGACAATGCCGGGGGCAGTGATTGTGGTTTTGGTGTTGGGGCTGCAGGTAGACAGCGCTGTGTATCTCAGTAATTAACTGAGCGTGATGAGGCAGACAGGAAAGAAAAGAGAGGCTGGATTGCAGGTCAAAGTTGATGCCTCTTTTTCCCCACCGCTGTTTCCTCTGACAAGCCTCTTTCAGAGGCTCTTTCAGGAGAAGCAGTCTTGATTTCTCCCTCTGTCGCCACAGCTAGAGTTGTGATTCTGTTATTCTGGCCTGTGGAAAAGGTCCCTGCAGCGTTTGAAATGTTGGTGGTCTGGTAATAAACTAATAATCCGACACTGGACTCACCTTTAGCATTAGAGTGAGCAATTTCACAAACGGCGAGAGATTTGTGCGGCAAAGTCGTTCTCTTTCAAAGGATGCTGAGCAGGTACAAAGAACAGCTGGTGAAATTAATTCAGGAAGCTTTTTCCTACTCTCGTCTGACAGATGGCAAATCTCCTGTTACCATTTCATTCCTCTTATCATGTTTTCACTTAGGTTCCTCCGACAAATAAACCTGCAACACATGGGAGACCCGGCGCTTTCTGACACTACAATTCTCTTGCAAGCCGTCGTAATTTCCTGTTCTCATTATTTCAGTAAAATTGCATCTTGTGCGTACGCTCGTGCACAAGGATGCACGCATGTGTGTGTGTGTCTCCTTTACTCTGTGTGTGTTTGTTGTGCGCTGCAGTGAAATGTTGGATGGGGCTCAATAGCGGTGGCGAGGTATCTAAGCTGCTATTAGGCATGCAGTTCACGGCTGGAACGTTCAAACACAATTAGACGGCAGTACACTTTGATTTAAAGAGGACCAATAGACTCGTTGATCCAAAATGGAGGCTCAACATCAAGTCAACAAATCCCTGTCAGAGAAGCCCTGAGACATGTCCTTGTCACAGTGACAAAGCCTCTTGTAAGATGTCCCAGTGGGACGTTAGTGGCTCCTCCTGCAGCAGACACAACAGATAAAACTTCAAATTGTCATGATTTTCATAAACAGGGTTTAGAATAGAAGCAGCAAACAGAAACAGCTTGAAAATGCTTTTTCAATAGAGAGAAGATGTACCTCTTCATTGTGGGGACAGTCAGAGTTTGAACATGTGCCACAAATTCGTCTCAGATTCCTCACACGAGTATTATTGATAACTGTTCATGTTCATATTCACGGTGCACAAGTTCAGAGGATCCACACTTCACATATTCTGCCACGCATTATCTATTAAGCCCGAGCAGAATTTTCCGTGTCTCCACTCAGAATATTATTCAATCAAAGCCATCACGTTGACGATATGACGGATGCAAACACGCACGAGCAGCCACAAGGAAGACAACATCGCCTGACACCTCATTTACCATCGCTGGAGCCGGCGCTTACAGCCTCATGCTTTGTTTGTCTTGTCAAAGTTCCTCTACATATTCCCCGTCAAGGTCACGCACTGCCAGTTGGCTGTTTGTCCTGCTCATATACATCTGCCATACCCTGCATTTCAACCTCATATCCCTAACAAGTTCCTTGTGTGCGCCGGAGACATAAAAAAAAAAAGAAGGAAAAGAAAAATAGCTTCCAACTGATCATTATTTCAAAAAGTGGCGAGGCTTTATTCATGCGTGCTTATCATTGAAAGCAAACGAAGGAGGCCTTAGACTGCGGCAGTTAGTCTCAGAAGGGGATAAAAACCATTAGAGCAAAGAAACAAAACAAAACAAAAATATCATTGTGGAAGAGGATTTCAGGGAGGGTTTCTTTCTATCTCTGCTTAAAGAACATGTTATATTTGTGCCGTCCCCTGCCTCTGCACATAAAAGAACATAACTCGTGGATAACATTTCCTTTAAGAGCAAATTAAGGGAATCATTTCAAAGCTACTTTACACATGTGACATTGCCAGAGGTCCCCAGGTTCTGTGTGAACACCTGGGAAGCAAATATTTTGATAAAGTTTCATTAAAAATCCCAACTGACAAATCCTCCTGAGCCATCACCGCCCGCTCCCTCGCCAACCCAAGGCGGTAACCCTCTAATAGGATGGTGTTGAATTTGCGCGCTCGGGGCACATCATATCATATTAATATGCTCTGGACGCCGGCATCTCAGGATCAGAACAGGAGGCTTTGTTTGCACGCTGATATGAGCTGTGCTAGATTTAATCAGGAGGATAAACAATAAAAAAACGTACAATATTCCATATATTACTCCTTCATCTTAAAGCTCGCCTCGGAATTTAATTATCCAGATTAGCCTTTTACAGCAGCTGCACACTTCACAGCAACGTGACCTTAGCGAAAACATTTGAGACACTTTCCCAACCTTAAGCATAAAGAAGGTGATTTGGAGGGTGTAGTTAGTCGTTTTTTTCTCCATGCAGCCCGAGGAAGGTCATTAGAAATTCTCTGATTACTTTGAGTGTCGTTCCCACGCTTGATGTTCTTTTAAATCCACCTGGCTCACTATAAAAGTCTCGTATGTACCCTTTTTCTCTTTCTGCTCATCCCACCTTCCGCTAGAAAACAGAGTTTAAACCGCTGACAATAATTCTGTGGAGACGGTTAAAGAAGTGCCAACCTTGCTCCTCTCTGCTTTGTAACTCAACGCTGAAGGCAACGCAAAGAACAGCTCCCTCTTTGAAAATCATTCACAGAATGTCTGATGGGTTGCAGGAGGACTTCACAAGAAATCCATATTGGCCTATGACTAAAAGCCTCGTAATGATTCGGAGGCGCTGCTATCTGCAGCTAATTAAAAACTGTACGTTTTTTATTACGGTGAAACTTTTGGGAAATGTTTCGCAGCTCCTGTATTTAATGATGAATGATGGAAAATCAGTGCTAATAATGGCCGTCACACGCAGCGACACAGAGAAACACTGTGTCAGCTCGCGCTATGTTGATTTATGTGGGGATGTTAGCAGGAGTGTCGTCCCAACTGAGATGAAGTGTTGAGAGGAGATGTTCTGTAATACCGGTGCACAGCCTGGTTCGGCCGGGTTCAATATAAGGTGTCACAGATATGGCACCTCACCACTTAAATGCTTTTTACAGTAGTGGTGCAGGAAAGACTCACTCCAGCCTCGAGTGTATCTCTGTCTCTCTGTCATTGTGCTGCTCGGGGAAAAGCACTTAAGACTCCTAAATGCTTCTTTTGGTGTCTTCTAACTCTTGTGCAGCCTGAAAATAAACAAATGTAAGGAACAATTTGCTAAATATATCCAGTCTGTAACCAAACCAAACTGAAACCTGCTGTTTTAATAAGACTTCTCTGCAGCAGGTTGTATAAATCAATTGAGGATGAGCTGAGGGCGAAGCGTTAACAGCTATTACAGCAGGAAAGACAAGAGGAAGAACATCCTTAAAGGGATCATTTGAAATTTTTCAAGTGGGGTTTTATGAGGTACTTATCCAGAGTCAGTGTCATACTGACAGCAGACGATTGGAGGCACGCCCCCAGTTTGGAGCAGCACAGAAGCTAAGCTATGCAAGAGCCTTTAGTCACCAAATACTATCAGTTTAAATGCAATCTGTATATATTTCCACTGCTTTACCTCACCGTCAGACAGCCCTGTTTATGTTAATGGAGCGTTTATCTGTGCTTGCTTCAAAGCCACCAGACTCCATTGAAAAAAACAGTCATTTGACATCACAGAACACAGGAGTTGCTGCTCTACTGCTGCCTTGATCGTTTAGTTTGCTTGTGTTATTGAGTGACTTTGGTGTTTTAAAGGCTTAGTTCATGGAAGAAGTATTCAGATCTCTGAGTGCTGATACCACACTGTGGAATTACTCCACTGCAAGTAAAAGTCCTGCATTCAAAACTTACTTTTCAGCTTCAAAATGTACAAAAGTTACAATAATCATTATGCAAAATGGCCCAACTCACGCTGTTATATATATATAATATATTATTGGGTATAATTTATGCAAGCAGTATTTTAATCCTCTAAAGAAAGGGCTCATTTAACATCTTAATATACTGTTATGAGGTTTAATTAAAAAAGAAAGGTCTAATCACTTTACATTAATCATTTTTTTATGTCAAATCTTGAAATGAAAAGTAACTAAAGCTGGCAGCTACATGTAGTGGAGTAAAAAGTACAATATTTGCCTCTAAAATGTAGAGAAGTAGAAGTATAAAGTTACAAAAAGTGGAAATACTCAAGTAAAGTAGCTTAAAATTGTACTTAAGTACGGTATCTCATACAACTCCACCTTAATAACTCAGAATTGTCACTTTAGTGAATCCATATAAAAGACTAAAGAATTATAATAGTAATAAAAACTTTAACAAATTGATTATAATGTGTCAGGAGGATCTGGCCCCGGCTCCTCTCAGGTTTGGCAGCGGTGCTGCTTCCTGTTCAGGAGATTTCTGTCAGTAGCTGGCCTCTCCTCACATTTGTCAATACGCCTGTTGTGTGTACGCCTTAAATAGGCCGACTAATTATTGGGCATCCTCTGCGGTGCCTGTTGAGCCTGCCTGTAGACACCCGCTCGCAAAAAAAAGCCACAATTTAAAGCTGTGTGGACGAGGTAAGGGCCAGGATGCACTTTGGAGACCCAATAATGAGCCACAAGAAAATACTTCAAATGCACGTAAACCATTGATTTTGATTCAACCTTACTGGCTACACTAAGTGACTAATTGGCTTATTTAACCGATGGATACTTTAAATGATGTACAGTGCTTCTTCTTTTTTCATCTCAAGCGAAAATAATGATCTTTTGGTTCGATTCGTTCCCTTATAAGTTACGATTGATGCCGGTCTCCTTGTTAGTAATTGTTTAATAGCACTGAGATTCTGTGCAGGCTGGAAGCATTTAAAGAGCAGCAGATTTCTGGTCGCTCTGCCCTGAAACTGAGTCTATTAGGTTAACTTATTTGGCAGGATGGTTAAGGGAATTATAACCCTTTTTATAGTCCATTTTTAGGTGAACAAAGTTATGTGGCAGATTAAAATTAATGTAAATGAAGTTAATGTTTAGCTGTGAACACTTTGCAGTCTATTTATCAGCAGTTTATGACCCACATAAACCTGCAGAGCAGGAGTTGCTCTGCCAGGCCTCGACTGCAGCCACGCTCACTCCTCACTTGTTTTGAGGACTTTTTGCTTTCAGTCAAGTCTTTGGCAACTGATGCCAAAGTGGATTGAGATCAAGTTGATAAACCACTGACCATAAAATCTACTTTTATTGTCTGAATATTTGGGGTCATCGTCCTGCAGCACGGTCAAATCTTGGAGGGAACCAGAACACACGTGAATAAACTTTTTCTTGGCTGCACAAAATCTGATAAATTGCCTAAAATGGTCAGTTAAAAGATGTAAGCCAGAATTGCATGGTTGCATTGTGGGAAATGTAGGCATCTGGGGCGGCCAAATGCATAAAGTATGCACAAGCAAAGACTTTATATGCATATGCATTATTTTCATCATATTTATAAAGCTGCATGAATGTCTGTTAATGCTTTATGAATCTCAGTCGTTGTGGAACTGGGTGCTCATGCAAAAGCCTAATTTCTAAACCATCAGTCAAATCAATTAGTGCAAAAGTTCCCTAAAACATCCATGTGTAACTTACTATTAAGTTAATACTGCAGCTTCGATTGACATTTTAAAGAACAAAGCATAATAATAGCACAATATGTAAAGTTGGCAAACAAACAGATTGGTCTCCCCTCAAAAATTACGTTTGTGTTTCAGCCATCTTGCTGACGGAGGAAAAGTGATTGTCACACTCGAGGTGGATGGGTTGAAAAAACGGTAGACTTTCACCCTGGAGAACAGGGTTTGTGTCCCGGTTGAAAACAAAAATTATATATTTTTTACCCAACTTCCGTGTCTCACGCTTCATGAATCTGTTTTTTTAACATATCTTGCGGTATTCATGTTGCCCTCGTAACTACTTCACTTCCGGCATTTACGTCCATTCATTATCTTTTTAATTTGTCTTTTATAATGTCTAACCAGGAAGTTTATTGCCTTAAACTTAGGTCTGTGGTTTTGTAGGATAAATTCACTGAAACTGCAGCATTTCTTTACAACCACAAACCGTACCTGTATGTATAATGACTTGTGCGCTATTTTTAGAACGCTCCGTTCTGGGTGGTGGTATTGAAAAACGGTTTATTCTGTCGTTTAGGTTGGGGATCTTGTTGCAAACAACCTAAAAACAACGTTTTGTTCTAAGGTTTCATCTCTCACCTGATGTTTCATGTCACCTGCAGCTAAAACCATGTTTACACCTGATCTGAAGAATACATACTTTGCACTTCCTTCTCTTATAGAGAGCAGTTCAGTGCAGGAGAAGGCATGAACATTAGTGTGTCTGCATCGTTTAAACATCTGGCTCCACGTTTTGACAAGGAAGACGAATGCATGGAATAAAAACGACGATATCTCTGCTTCTGCTGCATCGATATCGATCAGCCTCCTCATTCTTTATGTCTGTTCAAATACTAAACAGCGCACTCCAGCCAATAAAGTCTAACTTTATGCCTGTTGTGGAGAATCCTATTTAATTAGGCCTCAGAAGACAAAGGCACACAGTCTGCTGGCAGCATCCAGTCTGTGACCTTTACCGCATGTCACTGCTGGTTCCTCCGAACTTTCTGCTCGCCCTGCTTCCATTTTATTCAGATTCTGTTCGGCAAAGAGAAGGATACAAACACTTGCATGTCTTAAAAATTGCAACTTGAAATACAGCAAATGTAGTAATCATTCTTGTACAATTAGTCTCTCTGTCACACACACACACACACAGAGGAATGAGCACACAGCTATTGTTTCAGCGCCCATTTGGCATCGCAACTTCACTTTCCTCCCCAGAGAGAGAGAGCATGTTGGTGGTGGAGGTCTTAATTAGCCAGGACAGGTTATTTAGAAACCGCTCCAAATGTCCTATAGCCAGACAGGCAGAATACACACACACACACACACACTCACACTCACACAAACACAGCCAGACAAAGGCAAATATAGAGATAAAAATGCCTGTATGATATGCAAACTCATTCCGAAGATTATTGTCACTGCTCCCTATGCGTTATGAAATATTTCTGCTTATATTCAGTAGGCGTCCTTCATGTTTCTTTTATTATATTTCTCAGTAAATTCCAACGAGGAGCCCACAGAGCCAGCCTTGTTGTCGACTTTCTGAGACTTTCTCTTTCTTTGGACTTTAGTTTCCAGGGTTGAGCGTTAGGGCTTCTGTGGGAGACCGCTGGCGTGATTGAACCCATAAATCTGCTTGACAGAACGGCCCGAGGTTGGCCTGACCCCGTGGTCGCTCCTCTAGGTTTAATATCAATATGAGGAACCATTTGTTGTGTCCAGTAATTCATTGAATTCATAACTTCAAAATAAAAGAAAACATTGTGGCATTTGATATTGTCAAACAATTTACTAAAAAGCTGTTTTTTTCATTTTAGCTGTGTCACTTCTGCTGGAAGTAATGACGTTTATATGTTCTGTTTGAACACTTTTGGTTTTGTTTGTTTTGTTTGCTGGTTTATTATCTGAATATCTCATAAACTTACCAATAGATGACAATAGCTTTGAATCTAGGCAAGGCTCCAGGAATTTTCCAAATGCTTTTTTATTATTATTATATTATGAAACAGGGCATTTTTGGAATATGTTCACTATTTTCTCATAAACTTGAACTGCACTTTCTTGCACGGATAAAAAATCAATCAATACAAACTCTGGCACTCGTGTGTAATTCTTTGCTGCCATTATGTGGATCTTTCTGCACGTCTTGATCTCAGGTCGTTTTCTATTATTAACATAACAAATGTAGAGGATTCTGCAGTGTTGTTGAAGATATCTGAGTGCTTTAAGCTCTCATTATGATAAACAATGATTCCAGTGTCCTCTAACAGCGGTACCTGTTCTCCTACATGTCGGTCTGTCCCTGTCCAGGTTCGAGCCAGCGCCATCGCTCAAGACGCCGACCAGAACTACGACTACGCCTCCAACAGTGTCATCCTCCACCTGGACGCAGGGGACGAGGTTTACATCAAGCTGGACGGAGGCAAAGCCCACGGAGGGAACAACAACAAGTACAGCACCTTCTCTGGCTTCATCCTCTACGCAGACTGAGAGCAGACAGACACAGAGACAGTCAGACAGGAAGAGATTCAGAGAAAGAGTTGGGGGGTGGGTTTTTGGGGGGTGTGTGTGAGTGTTAAAAGCTGGAATGCTTTCTAGTTTTTCCTAATTCTCTCCATCATCACGGACACCTCTGCTTCATATCCATCAGCCAAGGCGTCCAGGCTCTGT
This sequence comes from Serranus cabrilla, assembly GCA_903364295.1. Classification (NCBI taxonomy): domain Eukaryota; kingdom Metazoa; phylum Chordata; class Actinopteri; order Perciformes; family Serranidae; genus Serranus; species Serranus cabrilla. The sequence continues at coordinate 681,392 of CAFUXE010000128.1, read as the reverse complement.
AGCCGAGCCTGGACGCAAAGCTCCTGAGGACGCACTGAGAGGGGCCGGGTGGGATGAGTGGGACGTGGGGTGGATGTGGGCTGGTTTTTCCACACTCCTCGCCGCGGCGCCAACGTGTCAGAAGCTCCTCGCTTTCAGTGTCTCTCCTCTTCAGTCCTGCTCCATTGCACAGAAATATCAACGGCAAAAATGAAAACCCTGCAAAAAGTGGACGGCCTCACCTCTTCTCTCCTCAGTGGCAACAGTCGGCTGTGCTGTCAGTGGACTCAAATGACTGAAACTCGTAGTGTTGTTCCGTGCAATTTTCCTTAGAGTGTGTTTTTATTTTGTAGACCTGCATAATATTCTACACAAATGAGATTAAAAAAAAGAATATATTTGTCCCTTGTGAAGATATCCTGTTTGACTGAGAGAACGGGTTCGTGAGGTGTTATTTGTGATGCAGCTCAGACATCTAACAGCTGGAAAAGAAATCTTTAAGACTGTCAGTATTTCGTGGCAGTGGGTGTTTTTCTTCATTGCTGGGTACAGCAAGATAATTATATATTGTTCATGTGGAGAATAACAATACATTCTGCACTGTACCTTCCAATGTATCCAAGAAAAAGGAAACGTCTCATATAGAAAATATCCTTTTCATGAACCACCTCACACTGTTTGCACACACACAATGTCCTGCTGCTGTTCGGATTAAAAGTAGAGTTCAAATCGTCTCCTCGATGTTCTAGTTTTATGTAGATGCTCTACTCGGCACCGCCAGCCACGCGATGAAGGGAAACTCTTCAGATTCAGAGGTAACCTAGTTGAAGTTCTTCTTCTTTGCTGTGCTGACCTCCAAGCCTTCTTGCGATGTGTGGAGAAAAAAAAAAGGAGAAAAAAAAAATGGCTTCTGAAGCGAAAAAAAGGGAGAGAAAGTCACAAAGACAGAGAGAGTCAGAAGTGTTGGGGAGGTGGAGGGGGCGTTCAGGCACAGTCACAGAGAGTGGGCAATCTTTCTGTTTCAGTGTCTCTGAGCTTCACTGGATGTCATCCATTCATTAGCTGCATTCTCACTGACACACAGGCATTATGGTAATATTTACTCAACATGGCGGCCTGACAGCTTGCTTGAGAATGAAAATGATTGGGTGAGAGACTTGGTCAATCACGACTGCACGTTTGTTTGTGTGTGTGTGTGTGTGTGCGTGCGTGTGTGTTTGCACGTGTGAGTGTCCGTGCATACCAGTGAGTGTCTGCATCTTAGCATGTGCCGTGCCATAGCTACATCGTTCTTTTTCATAAAGTTATTCTGTGCTACAGCCAATGACGGAGTTAACCCTCAGCAGCCAATGAGATTTGCGCTCTGCAGGGTGCGGAGCCTCTATAGATATACGAAGAGAAGAACAAACAGCTTGTAAATGAAATCTATGACATGTTTGTCTATCTTATCTTTTGGAATTGTTGAATACATTTAAATAATAAATGGGATTTTTTGAGTGACTTGTCTCACGAGAATTCTTGCATCCCAAATACGCTAATTAGGGAATCTGATCTGTAAAGGATCTAATTTGCGATGTGAGACTAACTAACTACAGTGCAAACAGCATCACTGGGAATGTGTGTGTCTTGTTCTGTTTGAACTCAGACTTTTAACAATGGCCTGGCAGTGCAAACATTAAAAAAAGATTTTTATCAGCAAGTCCCTCATCTCTCTTTTGTCTCTAAAAATAAAGTATATTTAGGGAGATGGGTGTCGAGGGAAAGATGTCTGTGTTTATGCTCCCTCCGTCCCATCCTGTGGAGCTTCTCTCCATCTGCAAAGGTGCGCTCGGAGATAAAGACCCTCCAACTTTAGCAGCATCCACCGGTGGAGTAAAAAGCCGCTGTTGAATGCTGATGAGTCCTTAAGGAAATGCCGGCTATTCCTCAATCGGCAATCACAGCGTCTCTTTGCAGATTCTCATCAACAGAGGCATGATATACCCAGCGAGGAAGTGTGGACGGAGGAGAAAAGACAGGGGGAGGAAAGATTGAGCGAGATAGAAGAGGAGCGGAATATAGTTTGACAAAGACAGATGGAGACGCGAGAGAAAGAGTAGGCCACAGAGAGAAGTAATGGGGAAGGGATAGATAGGGAGGGAGAGGGTAAAGAGAAATATAAGGAAGACAGACACAAGGAGAAGGGGAGCTGGTGCCGATTTGGAGTGGAGAGGGAGGGGGGCTGGATTGTTTTCAGGGTAGAGTGATTCCCTGTCGGGGCTGTGTGAGGTGTCAGGAGAGATTAGCCGGCGTGAAGCTGGAGGAGAAAGCTCGAGATAGCCGGGATTGGACAAGTGTCAAGGACTGGACATTCCTCAGACCTGGCAGGAATGGGATGTGACACGAGCTGCTATGTTGGTCCGCAGCTACTTTGCTTTTAAGGGAGCCGGTCACCCCTCTCTGTATCATTTCATTCATTTCCCTCCAGCATATAACAAACTAATGCACGCTGCAAGGAGCAGGAACGTTTTGTTTAATGGCACTCACATCTGTGAATCGTTTCCACGGTAATTTTGAAGACATTATTACTAAAAGCAGGACGATTTCTCCAAAGAAGCGTCTACCAGCTGCGTTTTAGTGTTTGACACCGGGTCAGATTCTGTTTGAAATCTTTACACAAACCGGCAGGTAGTGGGAAGTGGCTGCTGTTCAACACAAATGGACTTGAAGCCGTCAGAGTTTCTTTCAAACACAGATGGTGAAAGAAGTAAAGGGGCAAAATTGATTTCCTGTTCATTTTCTTCTTTTGACAAAACAGCGTAAGCTTTGCAAAAGGGAGCAGCGTGGTGAAAGTGGGTCTCGCATTGTCGCAGCTCAGCTTTTTAGTATTAGGAATAATATATGTGAGAATGTGCCGTGGCAAATATAACCACGAAGTATAACTCTGGAGTGTGTAGAGAGGAGATCTGATTGTCCTGAATGCTGACCCAGTCTGACCGAAAGTTTATGAGTTTGCATTACTTTTTCATGCAACCGCTGTGTTGCAAAAGAAACATCACAATGCATGCAGTGAGGAAAAGAAAAATGCATACCACCAGAACTGATAATGCTCCAGATGACGCAGCAGTCAGTCAGCGGCCGCAAACAACTTTCCTGACACTAAAAAGCCACACAGAGGAGTAAAAAGGCATTCCCACAAACGCTGGAACTCTGGGAGATCCATTTGCTTCTTTAACCTTGTGCAGTCCATCAAACTTCCTGTCTAAATTATTTTTCAAATCTGTTTGTGCAACCGATGGCACAACAGCTCCTTAACACTTTGGCAGCGTTTCTCAGTGTTTTTCCTGTGAATGCACCTGGCAGATGTTGAACGTTTGCTTGTTTGTCAGTCAAGAAAGGAGCAACTGTGATGATGTTATTTATCTCACCTGCATATCCTCCTGAGAGACAGCTGGGCCCAGGTGTATCAAAACTACACCTGTCACTGGTGACGCTAAATGATGGTGATTCACAAGTGCACAAAGTCTCAGTTTGCCGCTCAATGTTGAGTGTTTACGCTCCATGTCTGATGGAGGTTTGTGTTCTAGTTTTGTGAGAAAAGAATCTAAATCCTGGTTAGGGGCGTCACGATATACTGGTGTTGAGGAAAACAGTGATATTTAAATGAAATAAATATTGATATCATGTTAATAATACACTTATATATTATTATATGTACATAGTTTGAAGGGTCACCTACCTACACTCATTTTTTTTAAGAATACTTTATTTAGCCAATAATTAATTTAGCCAGAAATAAAGGGTTTGACTGTGTAGGTGTAGATATCTTTTATTAAATTATTTTAAATGTATTATTTTTTGGTATTATTATTATTATTTCTAGATATGTAATTCTTTTTTTTCAGGATTTTTAAAACATTTTTTTTAAATATTATAGAATATTGCTCTCTATTTTTTAATGCTAATTAAATTTATTTTCTAAAACTATAATTTATGAAGAATTTATTTATTTCAAATTTTCCATAGATATTGCAATAATGCTCTCTAGTTTTTATCCAAATTAAATTGATTAGTTATTTTCTTTTAATTATAATTTATTATGATGAATTTATTTTTTATTATTTTTTTCACATTTTCTGTAGATACTGCAACAATATTCTCTCATTTTCTTATGTTAATTAAATGTATTTTTTATAAGTTTTCTTTAGATATTGCAATAATGTTCTCTATTTTTTAATACCAATTAAATTGATTTGCTTATTTTTTTTTATTATTATTATAATTTTTTTTCAAGTATTTATTTTTCAATTTTTCGACAGGTACTGCAGTAATGTCCTCTCATTTTTTATGCTAATTAAATGAGGGTGTTAATTCGATTTTGATAGTTATATTTAATTTTATCAAGCGTCTTTAACAGCAAGGTTTCACCTTCTGTTAAAGACGCCTGTGTGGGCAGAAAATATCGGTGTGGATTTGTTCTACAAAAGGTTTCCATCTGCAGTGATAACTTCATAATTCGGACTTACATGCACTCTAGCACCGTGATTCTCCTTCTATGTTCAAGCCTGACCTTTTTCATCTCGCTTTCTTTTTTTCACCCATTTCCTTTTCTCCTTACTGTGCCCTGCCTTTAACCTGGTATGACAAACACAAAGGTTAGAAAAGCAGACAGCTGTTAGTCGACCGGCCTCCTCCTGCTGCCCCAGAGCCTCTCCTACACACACACACACACACACACACACAAGCATAAACGTGCACACAGAAACCTCTGCATGATAGCGCAGTCACACATTAACACTGTCAACCCTGCTCTGTTTGCTCCTGCAATCGCACATGATTCTCTTTGTCAGTTTGGGTAGTGGCCGAGGAGGAAGCCTTTCCCAGTTGTCCCTGGATGGTCTGAAGCTGCCAGGCCAGGTGTACTCTGCAGTCACTCCCTGCGCCCGAGGAGCCGGCCGAGCTGAGCGCCCCGGCTCTTATCTGCAGGCTCAACCTCGGACCGTGTGACACCGTGACCCCACTCGCCGCTCCACTGCCTTGTGTACACTTGTTTAACACCGCAACAACATATTCCTGCTCGCAACAGAAACCAAAGTTAACTCGCAGAACTTCAGACACCTCTGACCCCCATTCTTTTTTCTGACTTTAACTCGCCATAGCTGCTGTCTCGCGCTGCACACCTCCTGTACTTCTGTTCTTTGTAAATGTCTGATCACGGCCCGCGCTGGCCCTTACACGCTGCAGGCACAAACAGACAGGATGCAATGCGGTAAATGTTCCTCGCATTCTCCAGCCTCCTCCTCCCTCCCAGTGAAAACACCATGGTATCCTCACATGTTGGAGTGCCGCATCTCCAGAGAACGCACTGTAAAGAGAGATAAAAAAGCACAAACAAACATCCAGCATGCTTTTTTTTTCTCCCTTCAGCAGGCTGAGTGCATTAGTGACCTTTTAAAGTGCTGCCTCCCTGGTGCTTTGCACACACCCCAAAGAAGAACAAACTACTAATAGGGCTAAAAAGCTGACACACTTTAAACAAAGATCAAACCATTTCTTGGCTGTGAGGCAGTGTTTGCTACATTAATGGTATTCAATTATGTAGCCAAGACAAACAAACATCTTTGTAGGCAAACAGCAGCAAAATGTGTAAGAGACTGTGCAGAATGAGGACCACGGATATGCAAAAATACTGTTTCATGTACAGTATTAATTGCTGCAGTCACACATAGTAGTTGTATCATTTACTGTAGATCTATGCCATCACCTAAAACAACATCCATGGCTTCGCATTCACCCGATTCACATACGAATTGGGAAACAAAAGCACATCGGCGATGCAGATGGAACCAGATGAGGACACAGTATAAAACAGATGAAATCTACTGTTTGGTTCAAGGGAAAGACAGGGTTGTGGAGTGCATTCGAAACAGCCAACTTGCAGAAATGGAAGTATTTGTTTTCTTCATCTACAAAATGACCTTATTGGTTAGAACCGTGGGAGGCAGTAAGCTCACACCATATGACTCTAATTGCAGCGAATCTGTATGTGTTTGGGCTGGTGTGTGCGGAGTGCAGTGGTGTTTGCGTGAGCGGACATCAGACAGAGCTACAGGGCCTACGGCACCGCGGCGAGGTGGATGAGGTCAGAATTGCAGAGGGCAGATGTCAAAGAGGAGATATTACCCTCCACATTACTCCCACTCAGCCAGGATAGGCCATTACATGGTGTGTTTCAGACATTAGCATGTAGATAAAATAGATATTGACAAGTGGGAGAAGCATTCACCTTCTCCGGCGAATTAAGATATTGTGAATAAAACTCAGAAGCTCTCCGAGATGTCTGAGAGAAACAAGAAGTCATGCCAAACTTCTGATGAAATCTAAAAGCCACCAGATTCTTGCATAACTTTGAGCAGTCTGCCTGTACTGAGTAATAACTCCCCAAATTTAGCTCAATTTGCTCTCTCCTGCTGCGCTCTCAGTCTGATGGATGTGTGGCATGCTAGTCATGCCGCCTTGTGTCACCTGTGCTGCGCTCGCTCCGGGCAGGGAGACAGAGAGAGGGAGCCATGGGAGGTCTGGAGGAGGCCAGAGAGGGGGAGAAACAGACATCTGTGATTAACACGTACAGACACGTGTCAGTGTGGAGCATTCGCTGGGAGGCGCGCTGGGAGACTCGCGCACAACCTGCTCCTGACAGCAGAAGTTTGCCTAAATAAAGACGCAGACAAAAGGAGGAGGAAATGTAGGGGGAGGCCGCGGCGAGCTCGCCAACACACCCCTGCAGAAACGTGAGTGTTTCCACGACACTAATTAATAGAATGAGTGAAGAAATGCTGAAGTGAAAGGCGTGCAGCTGTCTGCACAGGTGCACGTGCACAAACACTCGTAATCACACACACACACACACACACACATGTATGCAGGCACCTCTCTTTGGCATGTGCTATAACAATCAATTGTTTGTAGTGTTATTTAGAGACATAAAAGGACCTCTGGAGACGTGCTAATTTAAGTCGGTTAGGGGGTTTGGAAAGACAATTCCATTATTCTTTTCCTAATACCATATGTTACGCTCACACTCTGCTCTCTCTCTCTCTTCATTGTCTCTCTCAACAAGTTAATTGCCGAGATCCGGAAAAGCGACGACAAGAAGACAACAAGCAGATGAGCACACAGGTTTTGGACAAAGCCAATTTCAGAGTGAAAATGAAGGTGAATGGAGACATTATAGAGTAAAGTAGGTGCTGCAAACATCTAACTCCCACCAGCGCTCCATTCACTTTTCATTTCACCTCTAAATAAAGTGGTTTAGATAATCCGGCCAAGGAGTTGGCTTGTTTACAGCCGGTCTGATCATCTGATAGCCCTGTCGTAATGTTCCAGGTCTCAGTGTGTGTAATCCAAACACTGTATGAATATGACGTCACCCGGAGGTTTCTGAGGAGCCAGAATTAAGCTTCATGTAGGCGGCTCCGGCCGATGCCATCCTGCCAGTGTCTGACTCTTCCAAACTCCAAAGCAGCCATGCACTTAATTATGCACAACTTGCTTAATTTAATTTAAAAAGTTGAGTTGTAGAGAAATTCACCCCTCATACAGTTTTCATGAAAGAGGAATTTAGCTATAGAGACTAAACCTGTTTTTTGTAGCAGGCTGTTTTAACATGAGGGTCTATGGGGATTTACTCACTTTTAGAGCCTCAAGTGGCCATTTGAGGAACTGCAGCTATCAGCATTTCCATATTGGCTTAATTTATTTGTTGGTTCAGTCATAACCAATAAAAATGATGGCCAAGACTATAAAACTAAGTTCCAAAAATACAGTACCAGTCAAAAGTATGTATATTATGTATGTACGTTATTTTAATTCTTTATTCTGTTTTATAACTTTGTAAACTGATGACTATATTCCTGCACTGTGGTATAAATAAAGTCTTATCTTATATGTTTGGACACACTTTTTCATTCCATGGATTTTCTTCATTTTTTTTTTTTATAATTTTCAACACTGTAGATTAATAATGAAGACAACAAACTATGAAAGAACACATGGAATTATGTAGTAAAAAAAGAATATGTTGTGTAATTTCTTGCCTTTTTAATGTGTTTGAGAGCTAATCTAAAATATAAAACATATTCTGGTTTGTTTAACACCTTTTTTGTTTACTACATGATTCTTTAAGTGTTCCCTCATAGTTTTGATGTCTTTAATATTAATCTAAAATGTAGAAAACATAGTAAAAAATTAAGAAAAAACCATTGAATGAGAAGCTGTGTCCAAACTTTTGACTGGTACTGTATTTTTCGTATCATAGTTCTGTACTTTTAGTCATAATTTCTATTGGTTATGACTGAACCAACAAAAAAATGAAATGCTGATAGCTGCAGTTCCTTAAATGGCCACTTGAGGCTCTGTCAGCGAGTCAATCCCCATAGACCCACATGTTAAAACGCCCAACTTTACAGCAGTCTTTATAGCTAATTTTTCCCTTCATGGAAACTGTATGAGGGGTGAATTTTTATACAACTCACATGGTTAAAATTAATTAAAGTTTAAAGCATTTGAGTGACAGAATTAGCTGCCCACATGAAGCTTCATTTTGGCTCTTTAGAAACCTCCGAGTGACGTTATGACCATGAAATGAGAAGGCGTGTTTAAACTTTTGACTGGTACTGTATATGATAATATATAATATCTAACATAAACCAAAATTCTGACCTCAAAACTCGCATTTACAACACAAGAAATAAAAGCCCAACCCTATACACGACAGCAGGGTTGAACCTGCTGCTAACTGGGGATAATCCGACTGTTGCTGTTCCACTGGGCTGCACCCTCAGACGCTGAACACACGTACGACTGCAGAGGCAACAACAAATGTTCAAGATGACATCTCCTTAACCGAATACATTAACCCGGTGATTGGCTGGGAATAAGACGACGCTTCAAATAAACAGACGAGGTAATGAGCCCCTGCAAGGTGAAGGAGACCGCAGGGGAGGGCCGAGGAGCAGAACACTGAACCAACAACAACACCCCTCACCTGTGTCTGGCTCCCAACTTCCACTGCTGATCCTGATGTAAACTTGAATCGTTAAGAGGACGCTTTGAGGAGTCTTTGTCTCTGAGGAGTTACACAAGCACAAATACTCACACACACACACACACTTAAGGGAATGGTTCCACGGAGAGATTCAGTGAGCCATCTGCCAAACTAGGCCATGAGCCATGAGCCCACAACTTCACTGTTCTATTCAATTTTCAATTACTGGGCTAGAGGCTTAAGCACAAGGTCTGTATACACACACACACACACATTAATAGAATAGATATTTTTTTCACACATTCATCCAATATGAGATAAGATGAATCATGCAAACATGGCTGAGTTATTCATAATGTTTCCATAATGGATAGCTTACATGGTAGCATGACTTTCTTTTAATTCAACACTTGGCATGAAGGTGCACAACGATGAGGCGCAACAGCTTAAGTGAGAAATCAGCTCCTGAGGGGGAAACACACACGTCAGCATTGATCTGCATACATTCACACACACACACGTGCATGCAAACATACAATGCATTCATTAATAAGCACATACAGACACCAGCAGAGGCTCCTCAGCCAGCAGCAGCAGCAGCAGAGCAGCTTCTGTTTCAGCGCCAGCTACGAACCTCCCAAAATGTCAGAGGCGTACATAGCAGGGAGGGTGTGAGGTGATAAACGCACCCGACTGAAAATGTCAGAGTGTCACCCGTTTCCATGACAGCCGGCAAAGTTTGGCAAGGACTAGAGTGCTTCAGCCAAAGGCCAGATTATTTGCTACAGCTAATTGAGCCTGTGGTTTGTGGTATAAATACACATAGGCGACAAAAAAACAAAAATAAAAAAATAAAAATTCTTGAGAATGTGAACTTCTCCGTATTGGTGAAAAAGTAAGAGAATAGCACTCCTACATATCTTAATTAAACTCTGCCGGTGACAGTTATCATTCAGAAAATATGAGTCAGAGACAACAAGCTAAGCAAACAGTCTGAAGCAGATTTCAGGAGCTGTTGGAGAATAACCTGAGGGGAGTGGGCAGATGGAAGGAGGTGAAGCTATTTAAGGGAACGTTCGGGGTCTCTGTGGTCTTTCCTGTTGATCAGTCATCAGTAACCCGGCCCTAAGGCCGCAGCTACATGGAGAACCTCTTAATGCAGCTTAGTTAGTTCAACCAAGGTGAAACAAAGTTGTACTAGCAAAGTTGAAGCTGCTTTAAACCAACGACACAAACAACCCCGACTCCGGAAAAGTGGGACAATGTCTAAAACTTAACAAAGCAGAATGCTGTAATTTGATAATAATGTGATATATATTCAAATGAAAACTGTACAAACTTTTGGGTTTGTAAATATACACTCTTCTGTTTTTATTTACATTTTACAACTTTTTTTTAATCGGGGTTGTATCTACTTATAATACGTCATGTGCTAAGTGACCAGGAATATATAAAAACACCTGTATGATACGTTATATAATGTATTACTGAGTTGAATCAACAAGTTTCTCAAAGATAATATTTGTTACTTAACTGTTGCATTGGAGTCTAATGTCAGGATGGTTATTAACTAGCAGGATATCTCAAGAAATAAACAAATTTTGGCCAAATTTGGCGGAGAAAGCCAAGAAGAAACTGACGAGTTGACAAAATAATCTACTAAGTGACCACTTACTTCCTTGTTTTGGAGTTTATGATTATATCATATGGATTTCACCTGCAGATGCCAATAAATCAAGAATTTATATTAATTAAATTCATGTAGATGCATTTTTTTTACTCCTGACACTGACAGCCAACATGCATTTATTCATATTTTAAGGATTTTTTTTCAATTACCAGCTTCTCATGACTGATACTGATATGATAACACACGATTGAACTTCTTTTCTTATTTTAAAGAGAAGTTTACAACCCATAGTTTAAGCATATTTGAGAGATAAATTAGTTAATATTCTATAGGTCTGACCAAATCTAACAGACATCACTGTTAACACAACAAAACACAAATAAATGCAAAGTTCTTTCTTCTAATAAACTACACCATAAACTTTTAAAACATAATTAAGCTTTTATAGAGCATTATGCCTCAGAATTCAGTAATTACACAATATATATGATGCATTTCTAATATATTCATCTACATAGATAAATTATCTGCAAAACAAAAAGCCAAACACAGACAAATGTAATCTTCACCAAAACTAGTTGCCCAAATGTTTCATTTCTTTCAAAGTTGAAAACTGTTTTAATAATTAATAAAGTCAGTGTGCAGTTGTAGCCTAATGCACAAATCTGACCTGCAGACACAAACACACAGTAAAACAGAATCTGTTGAAAAAGGAACTGGAGATATTTTCCAAAGTCTTGTTTCTAAAGATAAATCGTCACGTTTGCCAGCCAGTGTTTCTTCCTGCTGCTCGCTGGCTGTGAAGCAGCTGCTGACTGGGATCCTGGAGGTGGCTATGAGGCTAACAGTTGACTAATTATTATGGAAATGTGATAAACTGCAACGCGCGGCCAAAACCTTGTGGTTGCTAGCAGCTGTTATGCTAAGTTCAGTGCACTTAAAGATGATACTACTTCCATAGTTTGAATCCTAAAAAGTTTGAATTTATTGTTGTGTTTCAGGTGTGAGGTTGCAGTATTTAATACGTTTATATAGCTGAACTTCAAAGAGGTCGCATCAACAACACTCTGCTCAGAATAGACGGATCACATTTTTTTTTTTATTATTTACTCCAAATTGCTTATTGCAGCTTTAATTAAAACTGAGCCCATAACTGTGAGGCACATTTACACATCTTCACCATCTGGTTGCTTCTTAAACATTTTTTATTCTTTAATGCGAGCAGCGCGGCGGCTCAGTGGGACTTTTCTGTGCAGAGTGTGTGTGTGTATGTGTGTGTGTGTTACACCTGTCATATGTGTTAGTCCCATTATAGACAGTGTAAACGCCACCTCTCACCCAGTGTGTTCTCTGCCACAGTTATGTGTGACTTTGACTTTTTACCTCCAGTGATTCAATACTAAGAGAGCTGGTTCAGTATTTCCAGATGATCATCATCATGTATCATCTTTACACAGAGAACAGCCATGTTTTTGAGAAGTGGGGCTCTAAAGTTGCAAACAAAGGTAATGAATCTTCATTAATTGGCCGAGTGTCTTTGTACAGTAATATACTATTCGTCCCTGGACACAAACATATCCGCATAGGAAGAAAAGGTTATTGCTTCTGCACTGTCCTCTTTTTTCTTCTTGCATTAAAGTTTTTAAATGATAATACAATCAAAGCCCCAATCTGTAACTCATTCTCTCTTTAATTGTTCGTATAAGTCCTGAGAGAGTGTGGACTTTGAAGACAATCCTTGTGCAGCTTTCACAAGCTTTTGCAAACATCAGCAATAAAGAATGTAATCAGCCTCAAAATTATAAGGCTGTTAATGGAAGAAGTAATGGAGCAGTTATTCGCCTGCTGTTTTGTCTTAAAAAAACAATTCTGCATTCTGCATTCAAGAACTATTTTTATGTGAAGTTCGAGGATGATA
>CAFUXE010000128.1:655545-668214 GCA_903364295.1 Serranus cabrilla | reverse complement strand
CCTCTTTTTTCTTCTTGCATTAAAGTTTTTAAATGATAATACAATCAAAGCCCCAATCTGTAACTCATTCCCTCTTTAATTGTTCGTATAAGTCCTGAGAGAGTGTGGACTTTGAAGACAATCCTTGTGCAGCTTTCACAAGCTTTTGCAAACATCAGCAATAAAGAATGTAATCAGCCTCAAAATTATAAGGCTGTTAATGGAAGAAGTAATGGAGCAGTTATTCGCCTGCTGTTTTGTCTTAAAAAACAATCCTCATTCTGCATTCAAGAAGTATTTTTATGTGAAGTTCGAGGATGATAAAAGGTTTGTCATTCAGACTGAGACTGGTCAATAAAGAGTGTTTCTACAGGCAGTAAAATACGACTCATATTTACGTTTTAGACATTTGTCTACACCGCCATCCTGCTGACGTAGTCATAGTGATTGACAAAAAACAAAACTTTTTACGTAACTTCCGCGGCTCACGTCACCCTTGTAACTACTTCTCTACCAGGATTTATGTACTAGATAGATAGATAGATAGATAGATAGATAGATAGATAGATAGATAGATAGATAGATAGATAGATAGATAGATAGATAGATTATTATAATTTGATTTGATTATGAGCAATTTAGATGACAATACAAATCTATTTAAAGACAATAAATCATCATATTAAATTAGCACCCAGCCCAAATTAAAATATCTAAAACGGATGAAAAATGTGGTTTTTATCGAGCAACTTTTACCTTTCGGTGCTTCCTTGAAAAAACGATGCGCTATTTTTAAGAGGGAAATATTAAGTGTGAAGAATCCTGAGGAGGTGATGAGTTTGCAGACAGCACATTAACACTTTTTCAACACAAAGAAGAGGCTCCTGTCTGTTGGAAGAACATCAGCAGTGATAAGTACGTAACAGGAGCTGCTAAACAATGGAAAACTAAGCAGTTTTGCTTTTTAAACAGCGCCCTCTCGGTGGCCCAAACAGGGTGAGACTGCTGTATATTTCTTCTGTTTGCTCAGGGGAGAGAAGTCTAAATGTTTGACAGCACATTGGAGGGTATTTTTCTCCTGCTATTTGTTTTATTTCAGCCGTACCGAGCAGCAGACAAGCACATTAACTCTTGTACCTGTTCGCTTTCTTACAAGTTTATTTTTACGCCGAGGTTCCATGTTGTAAAAGAAAGAGAGATTTCCACATCTTTTTTTGAGAAATACAGCCGGTCTAGGAGAATAAAAACTGAAAAAATATTGTGAAAGTATCAAAAACTCACAAATCCACAGAGAAATACACACAACCTGCATTCAGAAACGGCTCCTTAAAACGAGCTGTCAGCATTTCCAAAAGGTTGTGAAATATAAAGTCATTCCCCGGCTGCAATGATGGTGCAGAGATGCTGGGACAGATTTAGCAATCAGAGCAGAAGAGCATGAAAAAAATTGTTTTTGAACATTAAAATATGGAAAAAGGTATTCAAATTCCTGACTTAAGTAGAAGTACTAATACCCCACTGGGAAATTACTCAAGTATCAGCATCAAAATGTACTTAAAGTATCACTCAGATTGTTTTATATACTCCAGATATATTATTACATTATTTGTATTGATGCATTTATGTAAGCAGCATTTAAATTTTCTTAAAGATAGGGCTCATTTTAACTATTTAATATGCTGTTATGAGGTTTAACTAAATAAAAAAGTCTAATCACTTTAAATAAATCATGTTTTTTATGTTAAATCTCGACCTAAAAAGTAACTAAAGCAGCTAAATGTAAAAAAGTGCAATATTTGCCTCAAAATGTAGCAGAGTAAAAGTATAAGGGTTACATAAAATGGAAATACTCAAGTACTGTACTACAATTTTGAGGTACTTCTAATTTACTTGAGTAAATATGCTGAGTTACATTCAAGTATGAGCCTGAATTTGAGCAGAATATTTCCCCTTTAAGTCCAACAAATACACTTATGGGCTCATTTTCAGCCACCTCACTTTCCCACATTCTACTGGTGCTGTTTGATGTTTTGTCTCCTTTCACAGTGACATAAATTCATGCTGACAAGATGTACAAAAAGCACGTCTTTTATCCCTCAAATCCCTCTCGTTGTTTACTCATTATTTGATATGAGTTGACTCAGCCCAAATAGAATCAATTATGAGGATTTGTTTGCTTTGTTTACTTTGTTCTTGGGGAACAGACGAGTGCTTGAAGCCCTGCCACTCCCACCCTCTAATACGGGTCAGACTGAGCCTGTTTAAATCCAGAGGTTATGAAAAGCCTCACACACAGAACACAAGCAAACAGATGACTGATGTTCTGACGTCTTGCAGTAATTCTGACACGGCGTGCGGCTCGCACACTCCGACAACACACCAGCTTGTGCAACACAGTCAACACAATCACCTCGTGATCCGCAAAAGGCCAAGTGTTGACTTTGACAAAGGCCAAATCGCTTCTCACTCTCTTCCAATCCGCCTCTTTCCTGTCTTTTCACCTTGTTACCTTGATTCTCCTTCTTTTTAGCATTTTTAAATGTATGCAAATCCCCGACTGTGTTTCATAAAGCTGCAGCTAACGAGCGTCGATTAATTTGAGGTTATTATTTCCGCGCTTAATTGATTATTCATTCAGTTTATAAAATGCCAGAAAGTTGTGAAAAATGTAAATTCCCAAGAGTTCAAAGTCACATCTCACATGCCGTGTTTCGTCCAAACCGAAAGTCCACAACCAAAAAAAGATATTAAAATTCACAATGATGTAACAGAGATATAACGGAGAAAAGCAGGACATCTGCATATTTAAGAGCAATTTGTTTTGACATTTTTACTTGAAAAATTACTTCAATTATCAAAATCGTTGCAGCTCTCGTGTTATTGCCCCACATGTCATAAAAAGTTCTCTAAAAAAACAAGAAAAAAAACAGGCAGTGTTTTTTTAGATGCTAAATCTGCTCATTAGATGCTCATGTATTTGCTCCCTGTGTGGTGGATGCACAGCGCCGTGTTTGGGCTTTTCCAGCATAAAGAATCTGGTGGTGAGACAAGATGAAAACATGTGTTGGCATCAGTGCCTCCAGGGAATAAATGTCCAATGTACCTGAAGCTTTCACTCTGCCTGGCTTTTACCAGTCTGTGTTTCTGTCCAGGCCACTGGATTCTTCCAGGATAAAATCTTTTCTCTCCGTCTGCCTCTCCTGGGCTGTTTCTCTGTGGCGCCACAGGGGAACAGTGAGACCAAGAGTGAGCCTCCGAGAGCAAATTATGTACATTTAAATGAACCGTTTCCTTGAGTCTGCTCAGCTCAGCGCTGAGAAAGAGTTCAGACGGAACGGAGCTGGAACAGGAGGTTGAGAGGACGTGTGTGTGTGCGTGAGTGTGTGTGTGAGAGAGAGAGAGAGAGTGTATCAGAGATACATTTGGTGCAGCCCTGAGTAGGAGTGTAAAACTTGAGTGGACCCCAGGCCCTCGCTTAGCCTTAATAGCTTTCCTGTCCACCTCCTCCTGCTGCATTAGAGTTACATTTCCACTCTGGGGGGACGTTCCTTCTTTTATATATTTATTTATTCTATTTTCTATCCCTGCCCAAATGCACTGGCTTCATCCACGCAGTCACTTCACAGAGGTGGTGCTGGAAAGCTCACTTCAAAAGCCACCTAAACACTCCTGCAGGGGTTTGGCAGCGATGGAGAGACAAGGAAAGTTTCAGCTACCATCAGTCCTGCTCACACACACACACACACACTCACACACACACCTGTGGCTTTGTTTCACATTCAGACAATGCATCATGGAGCCTCCTTTGTTTGTCAGGCTGTTCCATTATTTACCTCCTCCCCTTCCCCATCCACCTGGGCCTTCGGATGCCATTTATCATCCCTGAGAAACCTTGCGTCCGCTAGAACTTGAAAACCTGATGAATAAGTAAACTAGTTCCTCCACCGCTGCCACACACTTCCTGTCCTTTTCACGGGAACAAAGACAAAGAGCTCGGCCGCGGCGCTGCAGTCACGGCTCTGAGTGGACTCCACACAAACCAGACTGTACAGCCGTTTGATTCTCTCCCTCCGTAAAAAAAATAAAAAATATTCCCTGACCTCGAAAAAGCTTTTTCTTTGATTCTCAAAGCCTTTTAACTGCTTTCAGAATTTTTCTACAAGTCATTAAAGTCATTAAGAGACACGATAAGAAGAACTCAGAAGTTGTGGTTAATCGGCCCCCTGTGACATCGCCCCGCCTCTCGTCTTATCTGCTGCTCTTACACTGTCTGTGCTGGAGCTCAGGCTACGCGTCCAGCCCGCCGTCACCTTCAGCCTCCAGCTCCGGCGTTCTGCAGCCATCCAGGCCGATGTTTGCCAGCCTGCTGGGCAGCGCTGTCTAAGCATTCCTGTCCATCCAATGAGCCGGAGTCAGCCAAATAGTGATCTGCTGTTAGTTATTCAATTACTCCACCCGGCCGGCCTCCGCGCCCTGAGGGCTGCTGGTGGGGGGTATCGGGGAAGATGGGTGTGCTGTCCTGCTCCCTGCAGGGGGGGCGGGAGGTCTCCCTGCTGTATCACGCTCATTTCCTGCATTAATAGAACAGATTAAGCTCAGATTTAGCCAATTAGAAACGCAAGAATCAGTCGTCGTGTCATTTCCTCCGACCTGTTTCCTGTGTTTTTCTGTGTGTGTAAATCCCTGCGAGTGCCTGTGTGTGTTTGAAGTAATTGATATTGTGAAAGTATTCCCATGTGGACTGTAAGCCCCCAACAACTTTTAGGCGCACTAATACCAACAAGGCTCTAAGCCGCAGGCATACCCTGGATGAAATATTTGCTGTGTCTGCCAGGAGACAAATCTATTCTCTGCTTTCAGTAAAATACTGTCTATGCGGCAATATCTTATTTGTAGGCTAAGACCAGAGTCTCACAGGGACCAATTGGAGCTAGCTCTTTCCATCCCTGTGCTTTGTGTGCTAATTACAAGGGTCAGAAAGACTGATGGCTTAACAGAGAAGGTTAGAAGATGAGGTTATCACCGTCTCTCCCTTTCTTATACTTCCACTTTTTCCCCTTTTGGTCTTTATTTCAGGCTTTTCCGCTTCTCCGCGGGGTGCTCACGGATGAGTAAACCATCTTCGCTGACTAGAAATATCGAATCCATGAGCTGCCATAAATGATAATAGCTGACATGAGTGAATTTCCATATCCTCTGGGATGCCATGCCAATGTTTGTGCTCCAGGTAGCACCACTGGACGTACATGGAGGTCGTGTGAAGGATCTGCCTCCCGTCTCTGCTCCCCTTCTGCCCCTTCAGGGCTTTTTCTCTCCCTCTGTGTCTCTTTGTTTCTCTCTATAAGTTGACACGAGTCCAGCTCCTCTAAGAAAACCAGCCGTAAAGCTGATAACATGCAGGGAACGAAGCGTCATTTAGTGCATTAATGAGAAAAAACCTTCACCCAGCATGTCACAAACTCAAGTCAGCCTTCACATTACAGCCTCCCTAAATTTACAACCTTCTCTTAACCTTGTCATGTTTATGAGAGGGGGTTAGAAAGGAAAGACTTTTTTTTATCTCCTGACTTCATTGATGTTTCTGCCTCTGCTGTCTGAACACATTTCACAGTTTTTTCCCCTCGTCTTTCAGAACTCAACTGCGTGTCAGCAAACACGGTGTAATATACAGTCGATCCCACCAATTATATTGTGAGACTTTTCGAGCTGAGATATGCAGATTGCTTCCACCAGGACCTGAATGGAACATTTACCCTGCACACGTAATAACACTGTACTGTATTTTCACTCACCCGTGCAGCGTTAATGTGACTCAATATTCATCATCTCAAAGAGCAACATATTAAAGCATTAATGCAATGCACGCCCTCGCCCGCCCTCTGAATAACCTAATTAGTCTTCAAATGAGATGTCGGCTGGTTTCTCATATTGTCTCATTTCACAGGAATCAGGAGGGGGAATCCACGGAGGGAAGACAGACAGCGCTGCTGTCTTAAGAAGCGCTTAACTAGACCTCAGCACCATGGGATCATTCACCAACACATATACTCAGAAAACATGCATGTTTTGTTTAGAAGCAAACACATACATGCCAGCACACGCCTCGAGCTGCAGGCCCTGAAAGCACAGGCTGGGTGGGTGGCGGGGTGGTAGGGGTTCCCCGGTCTCTCCGGAGAAGAGCCTGCACCCTCCGGTGATAATTAGCACCGCAGATCAGTGACCTTGCTGAAGCTCGACCACGAGAAAGAAAAAGCCTTGAAAGTTTCAGTGCCACACATTGTTTCCCACATACGATCTAAAGATAGACCCGCAGAGCTCGGAGAGTTTGCGGTTTGGTTACGGTTATTGTAGCAGACAAGAGAAATGAAGCACAGAGGATGAGTCTCAGAGAGGAAACAGCATTTCATGTCAATAAGAAGACAAACCCGGAGACGGACTGCTTGGCTGTGGGGGACTCGTTCTCCAAGACCTCCAGTTGTGCTATTGGACTTAAATTCAGACCGCACAGTTTAAACAGGAATATTGAGGCTACAGCTGTTTTTCTTTTTTATTATTATTTATTAATCAATTCTTATTTGGTTTCAAGTGCATGTTTCATTACTGCAGCATCCCAAGCTCAATTCTGTCCTAAGGAACCTTGCTGCATGTCAGAAAAACCATCTCCAATAATATCTTTATAATTAAATTAGTTGCTCAGTCTTTAAAATAGTAAGAAATGCCCATCACAGATAAATCAGACCCTAAAGTGAGTCTGCAAATGGCTTCTTCAGCCCAAACCAACAGGCCAAAATACCCCAAAATTCAGACTACAATAAAACAGACACAACACAAGAAGGTGGAACACGAGCAGTAATTGCCTGCAGTTTTTGATAACTGAGCCCAAGGGTCGTTATGTGGTTTTATGTTATTTATCTTTAATTTATTTACAATATGAAAAAAAAAAAATGTTCGAATATTCTTAAAAGTTTTCTTAAAAGAGTTAAAAGCTGCAATATTATGTTATTATTACTGATATTACCATAATATCAGTGGTTTAAAATCTTCTTAAATTGACAATAATATAATTTACCGCAATTATTTTCGGGACAATATACTGTCCAACAGAAAGCAGCTTTTATAACAGGGTGAGATAAAAAATATCCAACCTGCAAAACCTTTCAGTATTTATTTATGTACATGTGTTTACACATCATCCACCAGTTTTTCCTTCACTCACACACTTCACATATCAGAGGTGTTTCATAGAAAAAGCAGCACTAGTTTCTCTCCATCAGTGAACCAGTGAGTTTACGTCCGGAGCATCAGAAACCATCACTATCACTCCCGGTCGCCAGCAGCCATCACGAGCACGTGTGTCTCCAACACTCTGAGTCCCTCAGGGTCACCTCCACCCACCTCCACCCACCTCTCCTCTCCTCTCCTCCACGGCAGCTTTGGCTGTTGTGACAGCCCTGCTGCCATGGGAGCATCTATTTCAGCACAGACCTTGATCTTGGGTGACTTCACACTGAACCCCCAGTCTCTGATCAGATGAGCCAAACATAAACTCTGGCCCGATCAGCGGCGGGATCTGGAGAAAGAGCACACCTGGGCCGCGGCGTGGGAGCGGGCCTCTGATGGTCGGGGGACAGCTTGAGATCAACCGCACAGGTCCTCTGACAAAAAGTCATGAAATTGTGAAAAAGACTTGCTTATGAAAATGATTAATAAAACAGAATAAAGCCGCTTGCTCACACAGAACAACAGGATTACCAATGAACCCGAAATTACCCTCTGAAACACCATTCTCCTTTTCTCTGTGAGTCACCCTTGTCTCCAACACACACGCACACACAAATGATCAAACTCCAGTGTTATTGCAGATGTCCCACCCTCCACAGGCGGATAATTACAGTGTTAGTGATGGGGTGAGGTGGAGGGTGGGGTGTGGGACAGACTGGAGGAGAGAGGAGGGGTAAGAGAGGGAGCAGAGCAGCACAATGATTCATCACCACAGTGCTCAACACACACCCCTCCTCGGCAACATGCCCGCTCCAACCCCCCGCCAGCAGTTTGGCAGCGTGCCCGAGAGTGACAAGGTGACACCGGCTCTTTTTTCATGTGCTGCAGCTCCACGCCACTCCAATCAAACTGCGAGCAGCACCTCTGCTTCACAACAACACGCCAGCCGCTGACTGGCAGGAGGAGAGGCAAACCAGAGCTGCGATCGGACATAAATCATTCGCCGGTTGACAACTGCCGCCAAATGTTGATTGCTTTCTGGTTATCTTCAAACCCCTTGTTTCATTGTGATAGAGGCAACATATGTTGAGCGTAAAAACAGAAATGTGTAAATAAAAATCAGCGTGTTCACAAGCTTGGTGGCTCAAATGAATAAATCTGTATCTGCACAGTGATGCGACACATCTCCTGTAATTAAAGAGCATCATATCTGTGCTGCTTTGGAGAAATATCATTTTCACTCTACTTTTACCAGAGAGGCTGCTCTGCATAAGGAATAAAAACACAATCCAGTGATAAAAGTGGGTTGCTTTAATGCCCATTGTGCCTGAAATGTGATATGTAATCAAGAGCAGACTGTTCATTACCTCAGCGCTCTCATGGCTGTTCAAATTCCTCAACAATGACCATTATAGACAGTTTCCATTTATGTTTGCCTATTCAACAATCAAAACCAAAGTACAGCTCCACTGAAAAGAGAGCTGGCCCCATTTCCTATAATTCAAACTGCAAACACATGGGACAGCTGGGTATTCATTAACACTCCACAATATGTGGATGTGTTAGTTTCTGGGCTCCACAGTCTGTGATTCAAAAGGGAGGTTTTTTTTTTTTTTGTGGACAAAAATCATTCACCAGAGAGAGAAAATGACTTATTGTCTTATTTCATAATTCTGAGCTGATTTAACAGGCAGGTCTAGTCAATATCACCCAAAAAAACAACAGCTTTTTCGTGACCATCATAAGAGTCTGAGAGCTGTGAAACTGCACAGAGATGAACCGAGGTCCTGGATCGACAGTGTGTTGCCCTTTAAGGAATGAACTCTATATCCCTGTGCCAAAAGTTTAATCCCTATTTAAGTGTAATATTTAATAACAGAGCCTGAAAGTCCATTTATTTATCATTTATTTAGGATATTTCAATATTTTTCTATTCCAAAGTCTGAATAATCTTAAGAATTCAAAGTTAATTTGTCTTTGAATGGGTGGACTTGCAATATTATGCTATTATATTATCATAATCATTGATAAGTTGCATATCAGTGGCTTAAAAAATATTCTTAAAATGAAGATTATATCATGTACTGCCAATTATTTCAGGGACAATATATTTTCCAACAAAAAGTAGCCAAAGGAAGCCTGAAGTTATTAAATATGCACCAGGCAAAACCAGAGATCAGAGATGTCTCCACAGTTTGAAAAGGGATGATTCTTTTAAAATATTTTTTATATTTTTGTGGACAGAAATCAATCACCAGAGAGAGAAAATGACTTCTTGCCTTACTTCATAATTTTGAGCTGATTTAACAGGCAGGTCTAGTCAATGTATTGTATCGCCCTCCAAAAATAGATACCCAAGGTGACACTGTGGATCTACAGGAACAATAATAACAACATCAGCGCTGCGATGTGTTTTAAATACCAGGGTGCGTGATATGACATTCTCCGTGACTCCCTAATGATTCTCTCTAATGTGTCTCTGAAATGCAGCTATTGACGACGGCGCTGTCACTTTACCGTGAATTGTTTCAGGGTTGACCTAGTGCTGAACTTCGCTTCTCTATTTGGCCTCTTGACAGCTGTATCTCTTACTATGTGCATCACGATAATGGTCAAACAACTGAGACCACATCACATATAAAAAATGATTGCTTATGCTCCGAGGATCATTTTCATAGGCAGAATTATTCACTTGAATTAGCAGCGTTGAGTGTTGAGTCGTGCATGCTGGAGCTGCACACTCTGCAGTGCTAACACAGCACTAAATATCTGACTAACTGCGATGAAGGCAGGGGGTTATACTGTAAAATCTTTAGAAAACCAAACCAGTTTTGACAATGCACTGCACAGTTCTAGTCTCTCAGCAGACACACTTCAAAATACACTTCTCCTGCTGAAGTGTCACTGACATCAGGGTCTGAAATTGAAATAATACAATCCATGTTGAATTGCTTACCCCAGAGATGCACTTTTCCTCACATCTCAAGGGTGATTTATTAAATCATTCCAATTTTTCATGACTTTGTCCATCAAATTGCTCCTAATGAGTTTGTTTCAGGGTTTTCTGCTTTAATTACTGCTTTTTAAAAATAGCTATGAATCTGAGTCCTGGGGGATCCCAGTCAGAAGCTGCCAATTCCTCCTATGCAGTTTGAATAGATGAACTAGAACAGGTTGATATGTTTGTAGTGGGTCCTAATTTAAAGACCACACTGTGCTCCGTCTATTTTCCTTCACATAATATTTTCAAATTAACTAATTAACAGCAAATAAAATACTAATCTGTTGTGGTCCCTTACAGTAGTTCATTTTTTGAGTGATTTGTAATGGCTTTGAAAGACAAATGGTACCGTTCTGCTGATAATGTGTCACATCATAAAACACTTTAGTGTGTCACTTTAGGATGTAAACATTTAAGTATTTTGTCGTTTAAGGGGACAAATTCTGCTAATTTTCAGGCTTTTACTTTTATTTTAGTTTTCTACTTGAAATCGTTTACAGTTCAACTTTAATGTTCAGAAAAGCACACTTTTTTGCATACTGTATGCCTGAATATAACTGTACACACGCTCTATTTTAGCACAAGTCCTCCTCCCAAAAAAACAGTCTTTGGTGTCTTCTACATCCGTGCTTTCTATGCGCCATCATTGTAGCCGGGGAATGACTGTCATGGCACAGTAGCCGCACAGTTTCTATGTATCTTTCATGGATTGATTATTTTGATACTTTCACAGTATTTATTGAGCAACTTATCAAAAGAAACATGGAAATCTCATGTTTTACAATGTGGGACCTTTTTTTTGGAGGAGGTAATGTGCTGGAAGGATGCAGTCAAGACAAGTTTCACACTTTCCAGTAAGAACTGGAGAAAAGTGGGCTTTAGTTTGGGAGGAAAAGTAAGTTTTTAATGCATCATTCAGCTGTTTGTTTGTTTGTTTGTTTTTTACCATCTACCACTTCATGTGTATTGTGACCCACACAGTAAACAGCCTTTTCAACACCACTGCAGAGTTAATGCGAGTTATGCTATCAGGACGTAAACTCCTTCTACTAGCGGATAATATGTGCCCACCTTCACTCCTCTTCACTCCATTTGAAATTGGTATTTGGCAAGTTTCACCTGCTGCCTTTTGTTATTATGCCACGTTCTCACTTTGTGCTCCTGCATAGTGACTCACTGTCTTTCTTGGTGAATAAATGTGTGTCCATTCATTTCAAAAGAAAAGAGGCATATCTGTTAAAACAAGAGCATTCCAGTGGTCCTGCTTCTCGATTTAATAAAAACTAATAGTCCAAATCTCCCAGACAACACTGTATTTGCCTTGGGCTGTCAAACACTGGAGTCTACCATTAACTTCTCAAATGTCACAGACCAAGATGCCTGATGATCAAATCACCAACCCAAGCCTGAGCCTCTGAAACTGGCTTCTGCTGGAGCTCGAGCCCTTGCCAAAAAAAAAGAAAAAAAAAAGGGATGCTCAGATCTGTTTGTCAGTGCACAATTTACACAAACTGTATGCACACGTATTATGAATTGCAGAGAGCTTAGTGAGCCAAAGTGCAAAGCACATCCATGCACACAGGCCTTTGGAAAACAGTCCTCAGTCTACTGCATCAGTACAGATGCAACACACAATGCAGTATACTAACAATGAATAAATACTAATTTAAAATAAAAATGTAAAAAATCCCTAGAAAGTGGACATATTGCCATGAAACACAGTGACTTAAAAGTCCTGCTGCGTATTTAAAGCATACATAGGCTGCGGTTGAATTCTATTACAGATTATTTCTCTGCCCATTGAAGCACAATTGCTGTGACGGTGTTCACACAGGCTCCTCTATTACATGACAAACAGGGCTTTAATGAGTTGGCGATCAATCCTGGAACCCATCGGCTGTTGGCCTGATGATGATTGGACCTCTGGGGGCAAGGGCAAACATTTCAGGGCCTCTGGTGCAGCTCTGGATGACTGAGATCTTCCTCTTCATTGTGGTCAGTTTACAGTGTGATTAATAACTAGAGACACAAGAATAGACATCGATGACCAGATTATTTCTCTGCAAACAAATGCAGATAAATAAAAACAAGCTAAATCATTAATAGCCGATGCATTCTTCCTTTTGTGCTCTCCACATGGACAGTTTACCTGCATGCAACCAAAGCCTTGGTCGATACTACTCGGTCTACAAACGGACAAAAAACAGAAACTTCTGATACCAAAAGCTTGTCCTGTTGCCTACAGATGCTGCATTCATATGCAGATATCTGTTTATAGAGAACATTTGGCCATCAGCTCGATGCAGCCTCTCAGACACTGAGAAAACGCTCAACACATTTCAAACAATAACAGTGCAGAAAAAAACTACAATTTAAATGGACAGCATATGCAGGGGGAAAAAATCCTTCTGTCTCCGTTGAAAACTTCTGACAAATGCAGAAGAGTAAGAAATTTCCTTGTCTCCACT
>CAFUXE010000128.1:637128-655485 GCA_903364295.1 Serranus cabrilla | reverse complement strand
TGTGTGTGTGTGTGTGTGTGCCTGTGCGTGAGTGTGTGCATCCCTTCAGATCTCAAACAGAGCAAACTACTTCATTCCCACCCCGGGATATACAATAACAAAGGGTCAAAGCCTTCTGAAGCTATCAGATACTGCAGCTTCTCCACCATAAATGGACACTGCAGTAATGCAGGACAGATTGATTTCTACGTATCGAAGACAAACAGCGTTACCTTGTGGGAGGCATTGTTTTTCTTCAGGCTGATGTTGATTAAAAAGTGTAGAAAGAGAGAGGATCAATTTGCATCTGACAACCCGGAGGTAAGCAGAAAATGATAATGAAGGATTTAATTGAACCCCTGTGCACAGGAGAGGAAGTAGATAAGGAGTATGGGAAACAATGCTGGATGGAGCGGAGGGCTGAAATCGAAGTGCAGAGCATTATTTTTATAATTAATACACTCGGTCTATGTGCACTCTTATTATCTATAACCCTTCTGAGTGGGCAATATTATTTAGCTTCCTAAATAACACAAACAGTCACCGAAAGCCAAATCTGCGCACACAGTGGGAGGTGTTGTAGCAGTTTGCCAACAGGAGACATTCACGCTTTGGTGCACCTGGAAGGGTGCTAGCTAACGCCCATGACTTCCTATCCCATATGAGAATTGCGGACGACTTTGTTCGTCATTAGCCATTCACACAAACCACCAGCTCTGCATGTGAGCCACTGCTTCTCCGTCCCCCACTGAGATCTCCTCCCTCTTGTGTCTAGACTCACACCTTTATTCTCTCTCCCATCTAGCCCACACATCATGACACAGTACGTGACCACATGACATGTCATCTGCCGATATACCTCTGTTGTCACAGGCAGCAGGTGCTGATTACTAAGGATGTCACCCATTGTGCCCTGTGATATCACACAAAGGTGTGTGATCATGTCGAGTGCAGACGCTCACAGTGTGTGTGTGCAACCCTACTGGGTGAGGAAAAGTTCTACCACAGAGACGCCTAATTTACAGCCTGTAAATCAAGCAATGCCGCGCACTAATTGTTTGTCTGTATGTCTGTTTGAACAATATATGTCATGCATAATGTGGGGAAAAGTCCCTTTAAATTCCTGAAATATTTAGAGAGTTTGTGCACAGTCAGACCCAAAAAGTGGCACAGCTGAACTTATTTCTGCAACCTTATAAAACAAAAGTGGTGCTGGAAGCTTGGTGGTGTAGAGAATATGTGGAGACAGGAAAGTTCTCCTGGTGCTGCTTCTTATTCTGCACAAAAACACTGGATAAAACTGGATGGTTCAACAGTTAAATCGAAAGTTTTCTGCCTCAATCGGCCCTGCTGTCTACCTGGTTTGCAACTGGTCAGCGCTACAAACTCACCAACACCAATGTTAACAACACAACTTCTACACGCCTTCAAAAACTAATCGACTGATTTAACAGATTCATCTGAAATGAACAGACTTCAGTCACAAAATATGTGAGACCAAGCCCTTAGTCTAACCAGTGGGATGCTTTTCACAAAAAAACAAGAATAGACGCTCTGCATTCACAAAAATTTTGGCAATGTGGCACCTTGCCGCGGGATTGTGCAGAGGTGTGGGTGTGATTATTCGTGCTTTGGAATGTGAATACGATAATAAAGTAACTTTTTATTCCTCTGATTCACAGATTTTTTCTCGTTAAGGCTGCTCCCTCTCTTCATTCACTGCCTAGCTCGATCGATCACCACTGCTCTCTCTCTTGAATGCAATGTGTCAACAAATAGATATATAGATCATAAATATAGATACATATTATACCTTTAAAACCCCAAATGGACAGTACGCACATGACTGAGCATCAAAGCTTTCATTAATATAAATAACCTGCTGAATGACTAGTAAAGCAAAAATGTGAATGTAAAGAAGACAGGTGAGCTAGAAGAAGAGCACTCATGTAAATCAAGATAATGTTTCATTAGTGATGCTCTTTAGGGCTTGAAGTAAAAGCAGGAACAAAGTGGGCAGGTTCTTAATATACTGGTCATTTAAAAGAATCGTTAATGACCTCTTGAAATGGATAAACCTTTTAAAATCAGAGGCATTTTTTCTTTATCTTCAATAATAAGCATGTGTCAATTCATATTATAACTTTGTCTTTCATAGACTTGAAGTATTAATCAATAACAATGGAATAATGTAATAATAGGGGTCACCAGTTCTATTGAAATATCCCATGAACCTCTCATCAGGGAGCTTGCAACTTGCAGATCACACCATGCAAAATGAGCAATCTAGCCTGATTCCCATTTATTAGCCGTGTATGTGCAAGAAAAACTGCTGTTGTGCTAAGTAACAGCTTTCTTGGCACGGAAATGATGTGTACAATTGCAGGGAATAGGGCAGAGAGGAAAAATATCCTGTGACGTGAAGCTGTGGCATATTTTTGGGTGCGACAAAACTTTGGAAGTGAGAAAGTTGTGTGACACCAGCAGGGGTGTTCTCAGCACCATTGCACATACAGCAGCCAGTCGCCGGTGCAGTCGACTGTGGCAGGAACCACAGAGCTCTGCAGAGTGGTCTGATGAAGCTATCCATGGCTTCGTCTGCTGTCACTGAAGAATAGTGGGCGGCTGCTGTCCTTTTATAAGGTCAGCACCCCGAAGGGTTGAAGAGGCTCATTGTGACTGTCTGAGCATGTACCTGAGTGGCTATAAGCCAATAGAGCCTCACTGGGGAGAGGCACTCGTGTAAAAATAGAACATAGGGACACTTATTATACATTATATTCTATAATTAAATATTATAATGAATATTTTTTCTCCCTTTAACCTCTCCTCCTGTCCTGTTCTGTGCTCCACAGAGTAAATGATTTATACCCAGTCATGTGAGTTTAAATCACTGATGTGCAAACGTCTAATCAGCGATGACATGCAAACATTACCGTTTGTTTTGCAGCCATTGTGCTCAAACTGACTCCTGCATGTGTGTTCTCAGGTGTGCATAAAGACTGACACCGCTCATCAAGGGCTCCGTATTGTGATACAGAGTCGAGCCAATTGCAGTCCTTTTTAAATCCGGCAGGCTTAGCCAAATGTCATTACAAAAGCCTCAGCAGCTGATGCCATGCGGCTGTTGTGTTTGTCCAGGCATCAAAGTGAAGTTTAGACACACAAAAGTCAAGAGCAATCTAAAAGAAAAGAATGAAATTACTCATCCTGTTACAGACCCTGGATCTTAGTGAGTCACTGAAGTAATGACTCAGCTCTTCTGTTGAGGCGGGACTTTTTTCTCCTTACGTGACTTAAAGAGCCTCTTTACCAGCTTTCAACCTACATCTTATCATTTTAAGAGGAGGACTTTTGAAAATCTGACATATAAAGTGCAACTGATTTCTGTTTCTGCAGAGGCAACAACTGTGTTTCTCCCTTAGAAAAAGTAGTGAACTATATACTACTAATATAGATCGAATCAACAAAGCAGGATGGTCAAAGTGGCGGCCATTTTTATGTGTACCAGTAACGTCTGCGTAAACTGACTTGCAGCGAGCCACAGACTCACTGAGGTGAGCTAGCTAACTAGCCAGAGCTGCTAACACACTTTAACAGCCACACTGAGGTGTGATGTCAATATAACAAATCATCACAATTGCCACAAAATGACCACAGCAACAGTTTAATGTCTGTTATTCTAGTCTCTCCCGTGTCCAATTAAGAAAGGTTTTCCTTCAGAGTAAAGAAAATGTTTCAGAAAACAAACATCTCTGTTATTATGAAATGCATTTACACAATGAAGGCAGCGGTTTATATCTTTGACTGTGAGAAAATAATTACATATTCACACATTTACTATCTCTGTTATGTGTGGAGCCTCTTGTCAGCTGCTTCTTTGAACCGGTTTTCACCTCTTTAATCACATGCTATCATACACTTAACTTGAGAAAAACCACAGAGCAATTGCATAATCAAGTGTACAGATGATGATGAAGGGATTTCTGCATGTTTGAGTCTGCACTGTATGCCCATTTCTGCTGTCAAATCTTGGCTGAAGTGCTGGAGCTCAACTCCCCAAACACAGAAGCCTCCACACTCAGACAACCGCACAATTCTTCTATTTTATTAAGTTTTTTATTTCAAGTGGCGGCGCTGTAGATATTGAGGTTTATCGCCAGTATTCATGAGAGGGAGAATGTATGTAGCACGACCCCCTCTGCCAAGCAGAGAGAAAACAAGAGACAGAAATAGAGGGCCAAGAGTGAGGGCCCGTTTTCATTTTAATCAGTCAGCTTGTTGGTTCAGTTGGCTCTGAGCACTCTACAAACAAAACCAAATGGCAGCTCCTGGCACTGGCTGAGGCACAGAGACTTTGGGCAGAATGATGAGAGAAGAAACATACAGAAAGGGAGTTTGGGAAATCAAGGTTTCATTAAGCTGGCCAAACACAGTAAAACTCAGAGGTGATCAGGCACTCCAGTGGAGGACTGTGGAGGAGAGAAGACTGTCTAAAAGTGGACATTTCTTTTCTTTGAGCTCTGCAGCATCTGTGACAACAGCTGAACACACTGCAGGACTGAGAGGAGGAGACAGAGCCGACAGGAAGAGAAGTGTTTTATTACCCTGAATGAAGAACTCAGATAAGGCAGGTTCCTCACTGTCTATTTGAATTGGTCCATATGGTCAATAACAGGGGCGTAACGGATCTATGAATGACATGTTTAAAGTCATAATGAAGATAAATGCACTCCTTCAGAACTACTCATGTCTGATAACCTCCAGTATTGATAACAGCTTCATTATCCCTCCTCCTCTCCCCTGTGCAGCCCCTCGTATTAAACAGAGCCACAGGTTCTTCTTTACATGTCTAAGTGCTGAACCGCAGGCTGATGAAGTTCACGCTGCAGACAGCCCGGGGGGGACGTCCGTGTCAATCACCGCGTTGTGATCTACGGAGCGTGCGCGGGGGTCATGCGACTCGGCCGTCCGACTACATGTTAAACAATTAGGGAAAAGGCTGCCTTTGCACCCGAGCTTAATTGGGAAAACGTCAAGCTCCCCAGCTGAGAGCGGCCTGACATATTACCCAGATTACTGTCTCACTTGAAGGCTTTCCCATTACCTAAGGCATGTCTCCCCGTCTCTCCCCCCCTTTCCCTCACCCTCCTCTATCTTCTGCTTCTTTCTGCTATCTTGCTCCCCAGCTCGGACATCACTCTGTGCTTCTGCATGTCAGGACTGCTGTTTTATATAGCTGAGAAGCAAAGATAGCAGGCTGAGGAAATGTACCCATGTTATTCCAAACCCTAAAATGCAATTATGGATGCAACTTCTGATTATATAGCTGACCAGGCTGTTGTGCAGTGGTGGGAGAAGGATTCAGATCCCTTAATTAAGTAAAAGTACTAATAGCACGCTGTGATACTACAGTCCTGCATTAAAAATTGCTTAAGTAAAAGTACAAAAGTATCAGCATCAAAATGTATTTTAAGTACAAAAAAGTAAAAATACGTGTGAAGCAGAATGGACCCAGAAACCTGAAAAGTTACTAAAGCTGTCAGCTAAATAAAGTGGTGTAAAAAAAATACAATATTAACACATTTAACAGTTCATACTGAAATAAATTCTGCATATATCCACAGATTTATAATTCAGAGACGAGCGAGTGCAGTAACCCAATCTGCTTCATGATGATTCGATTCTCATTTCTTCGTTTTTGCAAAACAACAAACAAGCTCAGCGCTCTATCAGCTCATTTACATTATCCGCTACACTATCAAAAGTCCAATCTCACCGTTAACCGCACACGAGCGATGTCCCGCCACGATAAACACTTTGAGGCTTTGAACTCTCTGATAAGCAGCACAGCGCTGAAGTCTGATAGTCATTTTTGTAACCGAGTGTAACACGAGAAGAATTAGAGGGAATCTGCTGATCAGGAAGAGGCGGATCAGATAAGATTGTTTCCGTGCTATAACATATCCGGCCCGCCGTCTGGACACCGTTTCACCCGACTGTCTCAATACAGTTTCTAAAAACATGTCCTGGACCTGCACTCACAGGTAAAATATGCATGCAAACAAAGGTCTCACCTGTCCTGACAATGTCCCGGCACACATAGCTCACAGCTGAATGTCATGCCGCTCGAGCTGTTTCATCACTGCTATTATCAATGTTCAAGGTTGTTGTTTTCTCTTCCCGTATGCTTGAACACTCGGGGCTAAGGACAGATACCTGGGCACAGAGGAACAGGGACACGCTCCCCCGGAGAATAGATGTTGATGATCTTACTAAGTACTTATATCTATTGATGTTTCAGACGAGGCCACGTTGAAAGGTTCGGAGGACCTTGTGTCTCTTGGTTTAGACGAGCTTGTTAAAACGTTGGGCCTTTTCATGCTGCTGGTAACTACTTAGCAAATGTAATGTTTGGACTGTTACAATATTCAAACATTCAAGTTCATTTGAATTCAACTGAATAATTAATTTTACGAAGACAATTCCGCGCTCAGGGACAGCGGTTGGGAATGTTCGGCTAATAATTTGCCAGATTTAAAGCGATGTTCATCAGTGTGCATTGTGTAAAAAATTATATATTGAAAAGATAAAACATGGCCTTATGTCACATGTTTTATACATACATTTTATATCTTTGTCAAATCAAATATCAAAAGCGCTCTGGCATTGTTTTGCTTTCATATTGTTATCGTTTTAACAGACACTGATGGAAACACCTTTTCATTCAATGGTTTGTCTTTATTTTGATTATTTTAAACATTAAAGATTACTATGATGGAACACACGGGAATTATGATATAAAAAGAAAGATTAAATAATCCAGAATATGTTTTATATTTTAGATTCTTCATAGTAGCCGCCTTTTGCTTTGCTGACAGCTTTGCACGCTTCTCTCAGTCAGATTAAAGAGGTGTTCACCTGGAAAAGGTTTCTCAATTTACAGGTGCGCCTCGCCAAGACTTAATTTATGGATTTTCTTGCCTTCTTAATGTGTTTGAAACCATCGAAGCAAAAGGCTGCTATTAGAAGAGTCTAAAATATGAAACCTTTTCTGGTTTGTTTAGCATTTTGTGTTAGCTACAACATTCCTTATGTGTTCCATTATAGTTCTGATGTCTTTAATATGAATCTACAATGTAGAAAATATCATAAAAATAAGAAAAAACTAACTTTTATTATGCATGTTAAAGGACGCAGAAACTGTTGCTTTCTGTTGCCTGACAGCTTCGTCCATTTGGCCTTTCTCCTCATTATATTTGCATTTTTTAGTGCTGCCTCATCTATTTTTGTAGCTTAGTGCACAAATCTGATGTCCAAACATGTCCCGAAACAGCAAAATGAAAAGAGAGAGAAAATGCCCACAGGGTCTTTGTAGAAACACACGAACAGTGGATCATATGTGATGATTGAGGGGGATTTGTTTGTATGAGTCCATACATTGTTTTTTAAGGAAAATCCTGCATAGTACATCTTTAATGCTTCTGCAAGACTGGAGTAGACCCAGTATGTTCAAGGGATATACTTCAACATATGAAGATTATTTCTACATCATCTCTTAATCTGTTCTATTATTAAGTTATCACAGAATTCCCTCATCTCTTGTCATTCATCTAGAGGCAAATATTACTCCATGAACATTGTTTTGATCCTCAATTTCTCTTTTCCTCCAGTTTGTCGCATCCCGTTTTGAAGAAAACAAAGACTACCGTTTAATAAAACTTCCTCCGGCTACAGCTGCACTCACTCAGTAAACTCTCAACTGTCTAAAGCAACTTTTTACTGACTTGACACTTTGAAGGGAGGCGAGTTGATCGAGGATAGGAAAGGCTGGAGGCTGAGGCGCAGACAGACAGTCGAGGGACACTTCTTAACCCCTCGGGGACTCGCTGCATTTGTCTACTTCAGCTTGTTGTACAAGTCATTGCTTTTTAATCTTGGAGTCAGACCTAATGTGGTTTCCTTCAATCACATCAGGAACACCAACCTAATGTGTTCACGCATGGACACATTGGTCATGATGAGCTCCAAAACATCGGAGACATCTTTGAAAAGACAAGTTTAGCATAAAAGGGGGGATCCAGCAGCATGGACGGACATAAATACAAACAATGAGCAGTCTCTTTTTGTTGTTGTATCATAATACTTTACATACTGCAGCTCTCCTCATGACTTCCATGTGTTCCCATCATGCCTCTCACACAGTGAGTTATAGTCAAATCTAAGCCTTCTCTCATACAAATACTGTACACCATCAATAAAAAATGAACCTACAGGAATAGAACGAGGTGGACGGATGTTCACAGTTGCACAACGATCATTTTTCTGGACAATCTAGCCAAAGGGAAGAAACAATCGTGTCCCTGTTGTTTGGGTTTTGGTGCATGAAGAGTGGAACCTGACAGTCAAAGTCCAATAATTATGAATCAGCTTTGTTAGCTTCTGTAAACATGAAACATAAAACAAATATATAAAGTGTCCCTGTCTGACATGCTGATTTAATTAGTAAAAACATGCCAAAATAAATACATTTCACACATTATCAATAATCAAAATAACAGGACATTTTGTAAAAGTAATTATTTTCTGTGTGTCAGCTGAAATAAGTAAGGCTAACAAAAAAAAAAATGTTTTGATACCACATGCTTAAAACGTCATTATCTCTGTTAATTATGCATTTTAGGGTCCATTCCTTTTTTGTAACAACAGTGTGTAGTTGTTATTTTAAATAAAACGGGAAGAAAAAAGTAATATTTTGTGCACCGAGGGCTGTTCTCTCTTTGCCGTATAAAGACAACAACGCATGTCATTATATATTATTATATATTCACGGCTGTAAAAAGGCTGCAGTGTCTGTGAATTTAGGCAAACAC
Organism: Serranus cabrilla; assembly: GCA_903364295.1. Taxonomy (NCBI): domain Eukaryota; kingdom Metazoa; phylum Chordata; class Actinopteri; order Perciformes; family Serranidae; genus Serranus; species Serranus cabrilla. Next base: position 646,633 of record CAFUXE010000128.1, on the reverse strand, counting down.
TGACTTAGGTTTAAGGCAAAAAACTTCCTAGTTAGACGTTATAAAAACAGTTTAAACAGTAAATAAATGTACATAAATGGCTGAAGTGAAGTAGTTACGAGGACAACGCGAAGTCACGAAAGTTACGTAAAAAACGTACGTTATGTAGAAAAAAAAAGTTTAAAAACCCTCAAACTTCGTAAAAAGTTGTTGTTTTCACATGGGATAAAAACCCAATTTTTGTACAAGAATGGTATTGAAGTTTTAAACTCTGGTATCATGATAACTATAATGTATTTAATTATGCCTACTACTATATGCACTGATACTGAATTTGATTATTTCATTTTGTGAGATCTGGACATCTTTCCTGGTGACATTTATCAAATGACATCCAACAGGTTTTCATATATTAACTATTACTTATATTCTAATATAGACTATCTCTATTTGAACTTTTGTTATCAATAGCATCCAAAGCAGCTCTTTGTTCCACTTTAACATGAACCAAATGTCCAGTTCCCTTTTATATTCAGCCTTAATGGTGCTGCAGTGGAGCTAAAAGAAAAACAAAGACTGAGGCGCCGAGTTTCTCACTTAGCTCAAACATGGAATTAGCAGGGAGCTAAGTTGTCCCAAGGTGTTTGAGCATCTCCAAGCCAAGAACAGCATGGCCTTTGCTCTGTCAATTAGCAAACATTTCATAACTCAGCCTGGAAAATCCAACAGTGTTAGACCACTTAATGTCTGCCACGGTCGGCTCATTGCACACATCCTCACAAAATTAGCCTTAAAATACCCAGGTTATGTATTTGTTAGGTCTTAAAGGAGCAGTTCATTATGCCGGCATTTTCTGAAAATGAATTTTAATACGTGTGGCGGATCACATTTCTTAAATACTGACATTTGTGGCCTCGTAACTTCCCCAGCATAGAGATTACTTAGAGCAGATGGAAGACATGCCCTGAATAAATGTCAAACTCTGAACATTTTCTTGGCATTACCCACTGACCCATGGAGAAGCCCCTCTCCCAAACATTCCCCTGTAATGTAGCGCTGAGCCTTTCACAGGAGCTGCCTTTCCAGAGTGGGACTGTTAACATGCTGGAATGAACATCAAATTCCTTTTAGGGATCTAAAAACCGCCAATGGTGCCATAAAGCCCTGTCCTTTTTTTAATAACTATCTGAATCTATTTCTAAGTATTAGTTTCACAGGGAATAAATGGTGAGTAAACTGAGCCCAGTGTGGGAAACGGTTCAACACAGAGCTCAAATCATTTTCCTGCAGAGTTTCTTCATGCATAAGTGTGAAGGACTTTGGCTAATGAGTTTAGTGAGAGTGTAAACCGTGTATCCACCTCCAACTGAAAAGGGCAGAACCGGGCCCAGCATCTGTAGGATCTGCCTGGAGATCCGAGCAGCACCTTATGGTATCATTTATGTTAAGTTCACCAATTAAGAAGTTCCCTCATAAGACACAGAGAAATCCTGCACATTTCTCCTACGCCTTATCTTCTTGTTGTTAGAGTGGCAGCTTGGCACACTTACTGGAAGCAGCAGGTTTGTAAGTTGGCTTAATTAATATGTGGAAATGGCTGTGGCGGGTGAGGAGGGATTTACACGAGCACACGTTCCTCCTCAGCCAATAACCCCTCTTTGCTTTGACAGCCGGCCAAGAACAAACACATTATGGTTTGTAGTCTATGTGAAATTATTCTTTCCTCGTGAATATCAGAAGATCTACAGTGTGTGATCTGAGATATCCATGAAACTGACCTGATTTTAGTGCATTAATACAAAACCAGGCATCCATAGCAGGGATAGTATACAACTAGCAATGGGAACCAAGAACCGTCGTCCAACACATCCAAATCATATGATTTTGAGCTGATCGGTTTCTATGGATCTAAGCTCTTGGAAACTTGGAACAAGAAGCCAGAGAGAAACAACATTTTCTTCAGCTTATCCAGGTCATGAGGACACTAAGTATTCCAGATGTCCCTCTCCCAAGCAACATTTTCCAGCTCTTCCTGGGGGACCCCAAGGTGCAAACAGGCCAGACGAGATACATGATCTCCAGCATGTTCTGGGTCTACCTTGGGGCTTCTTAGCACTTGGAAAAAGTCCAACAGGAAGTGCCCAGGAGACAAACTGATCAGATGCTGAGATAGTCTTTACATCCAAGACTGAGGATCTCTGGGATCGAGTTACTACCCCGAGCAAAATAGACTTAAGAACCTTGGGATCTTGGGAACATTGAGTAAATGTACAGTTTAGTGGTGGTTTGGTGTAAAGTCAGGTATTGGACTGCCATTTTCTGTACTCGATTTATCCGTCTACAGTCCTAATCTCATTTTTAGTCATGAGCTTTAGGTAATGACCGGAGATCACGTATACAAGATGCAAAAATGAGCTTCCTCAACATGGGAAGAGCTCGGACATCCAGAATTAGCTTGACTGCTGCTGTTTTATGTCTAAAGGGACCAGTTGAGGTGGTTTGAAATGGTTAATTGAGGTGTTAGCTTGTCTGTAAAATTATCTTCCAAAGGGTTGAAACACCAGGAATATGGTAAACATCTTTCCATTCAATCTGAGCTTAAATTTCAGGAATGCCATGGATTTGAAACTCTACACACGAGTGCCACTGCTTCCCAACTGGGCAGTATTTCTGTTAAAGGGGGTAAATATCCTGTAAATATTACCATTTGCACAATGTAGGCAGGCTTATCAGGTTTTTCTGTCTTCTAAACCCAAAATATCTCTTCGAAGAACACCCAAAAGAAAATGAATGCTGTTCAAATATTCTCACATTTCTTCTACACTGTGTTCAGATAATAAACAGTCGTGTTGATACTGAAAACCTGTGTAGACTCATTATTTTTTCCCACACAGAAAATTGACCAGGAATCAATAAAGAACTGGACTGATCAATTCCCATCCCTTTACATAACAAATGTTTTATCAAGTGAAAGATTTCTGAATGTCTGCAGAAGGAAGAAAGTTTCTTTAATAGCGATATTTATTTCAGCACATCTAACACGAGGAGTGGCAAATGTTAAGCTAATTTTTAGCTCAATCACCAAGGCAACAACAGACAGCAGTAGCAGCAGCCATGTTTTTACTGGCTACAGACGGAGCAGAGAAAAAGCAATGAAAAATAACTGTTTGTGCAATGTGCACTGATCTGTCATCCAGCAGCAGGGACCTAAATCTATTACTGTACGGGGTGCTCTTGAACAGCAAGGATGAATTTCATCACTGCACCCGAGCAGGATAATGTGGGTGCTTGACAGCAAGTAGAGCAACCAATAATCAGAGTGAAGTCAACACTGCAGACTACAGACTGACATTGTTGTAAATATAGCCAACGTGTAGGTGGTCAAAACTGCTTGCAAATGAATAACAAGCACAGACATGACCCGGGAGAACCACGGAAACGGCGTGAGGCTGCTGCAGCGAGGAACACGCTACTGTAACGGCTCTTCTGTCACCGGGTGTACAAACAAACACGCTTGTCTGTGAAGTGTCTCCCAAAAAGAAAGCAGAAACAGGAAACATAGCTGATAACAAACAGAACTTTATTGGTGGGATCCCCTTGTGGGCAATGGCATCACTCAACCATTTAATTGGATGGGACTGACATTTGCAGAGCAGGGTGTCGTAGCATTTGTGTCAGCGCCGAGACACAACTTGCTGCCGTATACATGCATCACGCTCCACTGACTCAGGAGGGGCTGCTTTTTTCTTTTCCTCTTTCCTTTTTTTTTTTCTCCTTCCTCGGAAACAGAAAACTCACACACAGCAGAGTCGCACGCTCACACACACTTCAGTTAATGGGCAACTTGTGGAGACGGCGAGGAGCGGCTCGGATAAAAATCGATGGGCGCGATCAATCGGCCTACACATTTTCATCCGCCGACGTTTGAAGACACTCTTGACGAGCCACTTCACACAAATGTCACAAAGCCCGTTAATCGAATTAAATAAATATTTAAGTGTCCTTGACTTATCTGCTGCATCACTCTGTAATCACAATCCAACGACGAGAGGCAGAAAATGGCAAATGCTCGTGATCTGCACATTTACATTATATAAAACTTACCCTCCATATTGTATCAACGTATAACCCCGGAGGAACAAAATACATGATTTAAATATCCTATATTATTCTATATATTATTATATTAAACATATCTGCTGCTTGACATGCACAATTAATCCTCTATGGCTGCCAGTGACTCAGAAAAAATGCTGGAAATAAAAAGGCTTGTGTTCAAATGCAACAAACAAAACACTCAGTGGTTGCACACTAACAGCATGACCTCCAGTCAAGAACACTCATTACGCCTTGATTCAGTATTAAGTTCTGACGCCGCTCTCTCTGTCTGAAGATCACTGTGAGACAAAATGTATTCTTGATGTATGACTTCCTGTCAAAAAGTGTAAACAGATCATTAAATGATGACAAGAATGCAATCCAACACTGTCAAAAAAAGCCCGGCGTAAACACTTTCAGCACGAACGTACTTCGCAGCACCACATCTGGCTGCACCTTCTTTTGTGTAGAGTCCTTTAAATAGAGGATAAAGAATAAAACAAGGCGAAACAAATATAGATATTTTCGGATTTCACGCATAACCTCCCGGTGTTTCTAATTCCGTGTAGCCATCTCAGGAGAATCAGCATTAACCAGTGGATTAGCATTTTAAGTAGCTATCATCAATAATCATGGAAGCAGCCGGTCGAGTTAAATGCAGGTAACAACTCCCTCGTGACTCCTGCTATTCTAATCTCCTCTAGAGAGAAGAATAAAGGGAAAAATAGAGAGGAAATGAAGGAGAGCGAGGCGGGCAGAACAGAGACAGAGACACAGATAGCAACCGTCAGAGAAACAGTGTTAAATACGTAATGACATTTATGTGTAGTCCGCGAATATAAGATGACCCTGCGTTTTCATGTGTAATTTACTGAGAGGAAACACTGCTACGCCGGGGCCTGTGAGATGCAGCACATAGATGTGTGATGTGAGGGAAACTTTGATGCTTTGCCCTTTTTCCACTGTGGACTTTTCACCGTCGTCTGCACCTTATAGCTACAACGTCCTCCGTGCACGACTCCAAACCCCTCACACCCTCTCTCAGGCCGCTTCAATCATTTGTGGCTTTGAGGGAAATGTATCAACAACTCATGGCTGGAACGCCACATGCTCAGACTTCATGTGTTTCAGCCAGTGGTGGAGGAAGTATTCAGATATATTGGGACTAAAAGTAGTTATACCGCACTGCAGAATTACTCCACTACAAGTAAAAGTCATGCAAAAGTACAACAGTATCAGCAACAAAATGTACTTAAAGTATCAAAATAAAAGTACTTGTTATGCAGAATGGAACCACTCAGATTGTTCTATAAATATTATAAATTATTATTATTTTTGATGAATATTTGATATTTAAGCAAAAAGAAATAATGAAATAAAAATGTAAAAAGGAAAAAAAAGAAAAAGGGCTTAGGTGGTTGTTTTAGGAAGGTGACAATATGTAGAAATACTCAAGTAAAGTGCCTTCAAAGTTTACTACAAGCACAGTACTTGAGTAAATGTACTTAGTTACAGTTCATCACTGGTTTCTGCAACAATGAAGTCCCTGTGTGTCACATTGTGTAGAAGATCAGCTGCTTTTTGAACCCATTAACAGGTTAATATCTAAATACAATCTTAGCAAAAGGGGCAAAGTTTCGATTTTATTTTGCTTAATTTGTGCAACATTACAAATGAACCTGCAGACCAACAAGCATAACAGACGTTCTGTTACTTTTTTCCACAGCAGCCTGACAAACATTCACTGCTATCTATTAAAAATTACAAAAGATAACATATATGTCATATTATGGCGTGAAAAGGTGTTTTAAAAGTATATTTTGTGACGCTAAACCGGCTCTGAAAGGACTTTAAGGTTAAAGACTGATCTGACTTTCCTTTTAACCATCTAAAAGTAACGTCATTCCACAGTTACTGTAATAAGAAATGTGCCAGTTTGAATGTATACGTGTCTGTGTGTTTGCGACTCTACTGTCTCAAGCGTTGTGATTACATAAAGTCTGCGCGCCAGCTGTAACCGGCATCGCTTTATGCCTGGATCTAATAAAGCCAAGCTGATAGGCTCAGTGTGTTTCCTCTAGCATGCAGTGTACCAGGGTGTGTATAATACCTTCTGTACAAGCACCAAATGCTTCTCCTTCCTCCCTGATCCCACATCACCTCAACTCAACTCCACAACTTGGAAAAGTTAGCCTCGTGAGAGCTGCTCGCACCACGATGAGACGAGGACGGTGACGACCAAGAATGACGTCTTACTGGAACTTTAACAAGTCATGAACTCATACCACGCCACTATAGTTTTCACTTATTTAGATTTTTAATGATTGAATTCAATGCATTACATACTTTTTTTCTCAAATTTCCTTACATGAAACTCTTAATATTGAGTCAAAGAAACCTTTTCTAGATTATTTCTGTTTTTATTACATTATTTTAGCTTAAAAGAAGTCTGTTTTTAAAGGGTTTCTGCAGCACTCACCAAACTAAAAAAGACTTTTAAAGATTGATTGTTGACATGTTGTCTTATATTGATGAGTTTCACATTCTATTTATTAATTAGGGGGGTACGTTTATTATTCTGTTGCTATCCATTGACGGGGGCTCTGAATTAATGTTTTCTTGGCATACTGTGAAATGTTTACGTTTCACTGTGAAAGTCAATATACGTCGTTTGAACAGGCAGCAAAATACGACCCAGCCCTCTGCAAAAAAAAATGATCTCTGAAGTCTTTTGTAAATGAAATTTAAGACTTTTTAATAACTTACAGTGCTGCAAAATTCATTCAGAAAAACTGAAATTGCAGAAAAACACGGAGCACATGAGCTGAATCCCCTCCCTCAACAAACTGTACGGCTTTCGTACTCCTCCCTGTCATCACATGGGCCTGCACCTGTCCCTCATCCTCTCCTCCATCACTCCTCCTCCTCCTCCTCCTCTCCTCCTGCAGGCCAAACATATAAGCAGGTGGAGATGATCCTATTGAGGGATGACAGACTGTCCCCTTCAAGCTACCGCTCCCCTGTCAGAGTGCTCCTCTGTTCATTGTGTTTAATGAAGCCGAACCTGCAGTGCAACCGAACAGGGTTCAACGATAAGAGCGGCGCTAGATGTTCGGGAGTTGACGGCGTTCAGTGTAAACAACACGAGCATCACACAGGGGAGCACATTCCCCCTCAAACCCACAGGGAATACAGACAAAAGCAAATGAATTCTGCAGTTATTGTAACCAAACAGGCCAAGTGGAAGATATGGGACTTCCATGATTTATAAATAAAGATGTGTGCTTTCTCACTTCCTAAATGGAGAGCCAGAGGACGGTCATGCAGGCGAGGCAGAGGGAGGCGGAGTGCTGCAAACGTTTATCCCTTCGTAAACATGGAGTTTCACTCAGCTCACACATGTGGAACTGCCGCTCTGGTCGGCCGGACGCACTGATGGAGATAAACCAAAGTGACATCACTGCTACAAGCTCCTCCATCTCCTCTTCCTCCTCCTTCTCAAGGGCACCTTGCCACTGTGAACAGAGACATCACTGTTGTTCTGCTTATTCCTCCCTCTCTCTCCCTCTCTCACCTCCTCGCTCACCCCGCACCTTGTTGGGCTCTCCGCTGATTATCAATGCAACACCTCTAATAAGATCCATCAGCCCGCCGCTTTCCCGCCCTCTCACACCCACTTCATTTACACGGGGAGAGAGAATCAAAGCCGGCGAGTCATTTGGGATAAAAAGGAAGATGGATGTGGCTCGGTGTGAACAGCGTGCTCGGGAGCGGACGGGGCCGCCGGGCTGGGGGCTTGTTACAGCCTTTTAGTGACTCGATCTTCATTTAGCAAACATTACCTCCAAGGATGGTGGTGTTAGCTCTTCAGGCAGTGTTGCATCTGGCTATAAAAAGGCTTTACCTCTGCAGAGCGGGCGATTATTATCACCAATGTCCAACAGCAGGAAACCAACGCAACAGTTTGAAGATTGGAGTCGTTATTGTGAGATGAGAGTAAAAGTTAGAAGCAAGGGAAGGGATTGTTTGAAATATCAGCACTTAACAAAAGAAATGAGATGGAGAAGCTGATCACTGTTTTATAATACGTAGGAGTAACTGATGATACAACACAATACTATAACGATACTAAAAACTGCACTATAATGTACATAAACTGTGCAATATTTATACCTTTAATACTCGAATAAGTTATATTACTCACTGTGCAATATAATACTTTTCTTTGTGTAATAGTGCAATTTTATTCTGTTTATATTACTTATATTGTTATTAGTATATAGCTATTCTTAGCAGTAGGCTACCACAACTATTGTTTTGGGAAAATCTGCTTTTATGTTATATATGTGAATTTTTCAGACATTTATTAGACGTATTGAGGCAAATCAGGTTGCAGCTTGCAATCTACTTTACTGGCGTAATAAGTTGACTTTATTTTTCATCATACTGACTTTTTTCTCACCATTAAATTTCAACTTTATTCTCGTCATTTGGTCATTTGGTTGGCACGCCCCATAATCGCAGACCAATGGATCCGTTTCAGACTCACATCCTGAACAGAATCATGAGTCTGACGTCGTCCGGCTAGGTAAAATGTCTTTTGTTGTTCTTTTAATACAATGAAAATAAACTACTCTTCGACAGTGGTAAAGTGTAAAATTAAAGAAAGCAAAAAAAGCCACATTAAGCTCAGTGAAAGGACGGTAGATGCACCTGATCTGGTGACACTCAGATCTTACAGTTACATTTGATTTAATTAGGATATTCATCTTTTTCCCTGGAATGTGATTCCAACATGATTGGAGCCCACATGTGTATCCTCTCATTTGGACTGGAAGTAAGACAACATTACCACATGGCGAGCATGTTAACCACAACACTCCTCTCCTCTCTATTGATGAGGAGACAGGAGGGCTTCCAGCTTTCCTCAGCACATCCCAAGAATGACATGCCATGATGGCTCAGCGTCACCCTTTGTGTGACTATTTTTAACACACGATGGCGAGCGGAGAGGAACATGGAGGAGATCTCCTCGTGCTGCCACCAGCACAGGGGGAAAAAACGCAAAAAAAACAAAACCTTGCCACTGTGGCAACTAATCTGTCTTACTGTCAGTGTGAACACATCAGTACACACTGATAAACATGCAGTGACAGCCATCAAGAGCTGTCTGAATATCTGCTCCATTCCTGTTACAGGCAGCCACGTCCTCATAGATACTGTATATAAAACCTGAAGAACGTGGGCTCATCAGGCCTCAGACAGGATGAATTCAATCAAATAGGTGCAATAACAGGTGACAGAAACCATTCTGGTCTCTGAGCTCAGGCAGCCAACACCAAGCCGACTTCAGAGCCCATAAGAGGAGACCAGAGGGGAAGCTCTCAGCAGCTGATCCTTAATCCCAGAGTCAGCAGCTTCTCCACTT
>CAFUXE010000128.1:611330-636579 GCA_903364295.1 Serranus cabrilla | reverse complement strand
TTTACTTTAATATGATGATATATTATGATCTATTTTTACATTAAATTTTAAGTTTTACTGTAGAAAAACAGAATGTTGCATTAAATCTTTATTCAGCAACATGATGAAATATTTTTTATATAGAAATTACTGTAATTTAACATTTAAGACCAAGGAATAAAATCTATGTCACATTATATAAATTTACACACATCAACGTCCATTTTATGGTTAATCTTTGTAATAAAAATGATTTACCTTTTCTATGGTATTTGAATTTTATGTAGAAAAACATGAAAAAAATGTAAAATACAGTTGTTGTTTTTTTTCAGTGTAACACAGCTGACATAAAGGCTGTGATGTACCTGACTTTCTATTTCTTAGCGCTCCACTTCAGTGTATGCACGTATAAAACACCTCCTACACTGTGTGCGAGACAAATAAATAATAAACTTCTGGGATGAAGGTTATCCTAAATCGCGCTTGTTGGGGCGAGTCTGCCATGATGGCTCTCGCGGTGAAAAGTGCATCCCCTACAAGGGCCCGTGACATGGACAACTGCTGAAGGGCTGTCCCCAACAATCACGTCTTCCTGCAGAAGGTCCGAGGCTAGGGAACTGAATAACACAGGCCTAAAAATAATTACCCAGCCTGTGGAGATTCCCCACTAAATATAGTAGCCATAAATAATCATCATCAAGGCTTTGGATGCAACGGAAATGTGGTTTGAAGGGAGACAAATACGACACACATTCAAATCAGATTTTTTAATGGCTTGTCTCGCACTGTCTGTTCTCCAATCGGATCGTTGTTTTCAAGCCTCTCCAACAAGCAGCGCTTTGAAAAACTAGTCAAAAAACTGGATCCGTGCAGCCTCCTGTGGGCCGCACTCTCTATTTCTCTCACACTATCTTCACAGTAACGCACACGCCCCCCCCTCTATAACCTACCCTCCTGTGTTTGCCCGTGGACACTTATCATCGATGCACACAACATCTTTTCCTGCATCCCCATCGATCCCCTTATTGAAACAAGCCTCATTTGCAGTCTCCTTCTTGACATTTTTTCCTCTCCTGTCTCTTGCTTTTCCAAACTCTGACAGGCTGTGCAGATTTTGGCAGTTTGCTGTTCTCCCCTAATCCTTCGCCAGACTTTCCTCCTTCACAAATATACAAGGATTTCAGAGAAAATGCAGTCAGTCATCAGATGGCCACGGAGATATTCCAGCTTGTGATATACAGTTTTTAAAATTGCAAGAAAAAGTCAGTTACTTCAGAGATGGTGCGTACATGGTGATGAACAAGCTGTTCTGATATTGAGAAATAATGGAAAAACCAAGCGCATTATATTTTATAATGTAGAGTATCATTTAAGAAAGAAAGTCCTGATATTCAGTATTTCTGTAGCTACGGTAAAGTGTAGTGATATTAAAGATAATTCACACTATAAGAATCTAAAAGTACATATTCTGCAAAGTTTCCCAAGAGTCAAATAAATGTAAAAGCTTCTCAGGTAGATTCCCGTACCCCAAAACAAATTGTTAATGGGATGAAGTTACATAAGCCATAAAGGTGTTATTCACATCAATTTATATTATAATGATTACTTTCATAGTTGCAAATGAACTGAAAGGAAACATATTTTTATGGATAATATTTCGTAACGTGGTTTCAGCTAAAAAAAATCATGTTTTTTACCGTATGCATGAATCCTTTCCCCTCCCTTTAACCTCCAGCGATTTTATAAACGTCATTGTTTTTGTTGACTTTATTCAGCATCTTCTGTATTTGCTCTTTCGGCCCAGATGTCAAGCAAACATTGGACTTCAGCAGAAGTCCAATGAAGTCCTCTCCCAGTCCTGTTGCATCTGTCGCTCTGTGTACATCTCACAAAATTACATTGGAAAGCGACCAAGAAACCTATCGCATGTGGTTTCAGAGCTGTTATATAACTGGTCCACAGCAGAGTATGAGTGGAGTTTTTACAAGTGACGATTTCGATTGAAACAGACTAAACTTTGGGTTGTGAAAGAGCCCTCAGTGAGAATCTGAGTTTGTTGATGTTATAGCAGATGTATCAGAAGTGTATTTGCCGACTTTATGTTGTTTTCTATCTTGTTAGCTTGGGAATGACAGGAGGTGACACAGTGTTTCTGATTTTTAAACGTACAATATTATCTTCTATGATGCTCCCTGTCCTGACGGTTTATTGTCATGCTTTTGCAAATTAGACAATGTGATTTACTTCCTGGTTAGGCATTAAAATGCAGTTTAAAAATTAAATAAATGGACGTATATTCCCGAAGTGAAGTGGTTACAAGGGTGACGTGACTACAAAGTTAGGTAAAAAACTTAAGTTATGTAAAAAAACAAAAAAAAAAACAGATTCACCAAACGTGAGCCATGAAAATTACGTAAAAGTCATTTCACATGGGACACGAACTGTTTGTTCTACATCAGAAAAATGACAACAGAGGAGAGTCTGAAACATAAATACAGAGGGGTTTCTGTGCACCTGGCAAATTAAAGTTCAATTAAAGTCCAATATTTACCAAGCTTTTAACGCTTTAGTCAGTCTCCACTAACTCATGACAGAAATATGTTCTCGATGTTCACCAGCGAGTCTTTGCTGCTGAGAGGCAGCGTACAGTCGGTTTGTGCAGCTTTAACAGCCCAAAGCGATGCTATGAGAGTGAAACAACACAGTTGCGGGTAACTGCTGTCAGGTAAAAAGTGTCTGTGGGTTCATCACTACAAGCGAACCCTTTAAAATTAAAGCAGAAATGTAAAATATTGATTCTTTAAAGATGTGGTTGCAGGATGATTCAAAATATTTGGATACTCTGAATAAGAGAGGCCGACCAGGGACACACAGGAATATATTTAAAGGTAAAATCTCTCCCGTTTTTTAATCTTAATCTACAGCACCGTGGATTTCCTAAAAGCATTGGAGAAAGCACTAATCTGCAAGCTGACACACATTGTCTAACATCCATAAGTCCTACTGCCAAGTCAACCAAGATACTTCCTCCGAGGATAAGACTTCTTTTTTCATCCTTTTCTTTTTCTGTGTGCACAGTTGAGATCCCAAACCCGCACACTCACAACAGCAGCATCCTCCCCTTTTCCTCGTCCTTTCCTTGCCTTCACTCTAATCCAGAAAATGCATATTCAGCCAGAGGAAACAAAGGAGGAGAGTTTGTGTGCGAGGGAGAGAGAGAGATTGAGAAAGAAAAAGAGCGGGTCCTGCATCTCAAGGCCTCCAGAGATCAATTGTACAAACTTCTCCATGAGTGCTCTCCGTTGCCCCTGTGCACTCTGAACTAGCCAAATCAATGCCCAGGCATGTGTGTGTGTGTGTGTGTGTGCATGTTATTTAGACAGGGGAGGGAGCAAGGGAGGACAACTCTGAGGGACGGAAGAGAGAAAATGGAGGAGAAATAGAGAAGCAGCAGTAAACGAGAAGAGATTCCTCAGATCAGATATTCTTAAATGTCACCGAGCTGAAGTGTCTCTCGATGGCGTCGTGTGGAATATAAAGGCATTTCGGCAGCGGGGACGGCTCTCGTTGCGTTCGGCGCCGTGTTTCACACTGGGTTTTGCTCCTTAACATGCCGCAAAAAAAGCCTTTTCATGTGTAACACACACACACTCGATCACAAGTCCCCAATTTTCAGTGATTACGCCCTAGTTAAGGACTTTTATTTGCAGAAACATGCGATTAAAACTTAAACGTCAAGTTCCTGCACGGAGCCTCAAACAGCATTAACATTTAAACACGTCCATCACAACTGAACTGTTACTGTAACGTGTCCTCTCACTTATAAAGCCATCATCTATACTGATTTCTCTTTCTAGCATCTTTGAATATTCGGAAAATAGACGAGTAATTCTTTTCTCCGGCTCCTGCATGTTTTTGGTTGTTTTGTACTTTTTTGATGAGACGCTGTTAGAAAAAGAACATGACAGATGAATATATTACACAGTCCTGTTTGGAATTTTTACAACTTTTTCACTGAAGAAAGCAGACGATAGTGCAGAGTGTCTCCTTTATTAAGGCCCCTCACACTGGGTCTTAGTGGGAGATTTTGGCTTCACGCCTTCCTACCACGGTTTCAGTAAATCGGCTTTCTGTGGCCATGACAGTCATTAGCCTTGCCCCTGGCAGTAATCCTCTAGTTTCTGTCTCTAATGGAAGCAGGAAGGGTTAGTAGCATTCACTCCGTTACTGCTGCTGCTGCTGGGCCCCATAGGGAAGCTACGAGCTGCCCAAAGCCAAAGCCTGATGCACCTCCAGCAAACACAACAGGCCTCGCTCACACTTGACATAAGTTGTTGTTAGAACAAGTTCTGGAAAAAAAGGTAGTGAAGGAAGAACTGTAAAATGTTGTACTTTTAACTGCACTACATTTAGTGCTTAACAGACTACGATTAAAGCGCTGGTTTCAAACTTTTTCAGCTTGTGACGACTCACAGACGTCCCGCCCCCCCCGGGGTTATATGTCTCCACCAAACAGCATGGTCTGAGCTCAGAGGTAGCCATGACAGTAGAGTAACACAGGAGGCTGCAATTCTGCATGGAGGTCAAATATTTGTGAGGCTGTATATTAATGAATGGATGCATGAAAGTATGCAGACTGCAGACTCAGAAACAACAATATACAAGCAGCAAAATACGACTCATATTTACGTTTTAAACTGTCCTCTGCTGTCATATTGCTGATGTAGTAGGAATGATTGATGGTGATTTAAAGTTTAAATGGGTCGAACAAACGGTGGATTTCACCCAGTAAACAGGGTTCGTGTCCCATGTGAAAACCAAGTAAACAACTTTTTACATAATTTCCATTTTTAACTTAACTTCCGTGGCTCATATCATCCTCGTAACTACTTCACTTCCAGGATTTACGTACATTTATTTACTGTTTAAAATGTCTTTTATAACACTTAACAAGGAAGTCTTTTGCCCTAAACCTAGGTCAGTGGTTTTGTAGCATAAATTCACAGAAGCTGCAGCCTTTTTTTACAACCGCGAACCGTACGTGAATGTATAATGATGTGTGCTATTTCTAGAACTTTCCTCTGTACTGTGAGCCACGAAAAGCTAATTTGTGTTGTTTTGGGTGGTTTTGACAAAACGGTCTATTCTGACATTCAGGTTAGAGATCTTGTCGTTTGTGGTCGCAGCTATTGCAAATTCCTGCTTCTTTATCTATTTATTATTGAAAAATAATTGAAATCGGGACAAATTTGATATAATTCCAATACAAAACTCATGAAGCTTCACAGTTGAGAGCTGCTCTCAAGTCTCAACTTTACCAATTCAACATGAAATATGGTCCCAATCTGCCTTCCTGTTCCTGAGTTTCTGCTGAATAATGGTCAGAAAAGTTATTTTTTCATACAAACATTATGATGTTACACTGAAGTTGACCTTTGACCTTCCGGATATAAAATGTCCTGACTTCCTCGTTTCTTCCTTTTAAACATTTGTGTGAGATTTTGTCATAATTAGCATATTAATTTTTGAGTCAGAGCCAGAAATGTGTTTTTTTTTAGGTTGAAGTGACTTTGAGGATGAACTGATTTTAGTGGTCAAAGATCAGAGAGCAACATGTTAGTGGGTGGATGGAAGTTTGTGCCAAATTTGAAGAAAATCCCTCAAGGCTTCCGTAGTCAAACTTCAGATGTATCTGAAATGGTAAAAGGGAGATTCACCCTCTAAACCTTTCAGAGGGTTTCATTTAAATTACTGTTTGCCAAATAGTGAAAAGAAAAAGCAAAAATTGGAGAAATGTCTAGAAAAAAATTGAGTTGGCGAGCTTTATTTTCTCGTCTTTTCATCTTTTACATCAATCACAGAAGTCAGAATCCTACAGAATTACTTCCTTTTCTACATTTTGCTGATTATACTTATTTTTTAGAGCCCGTCAGATATGTTGGTTGACAGATATTATCATCTGATATTGGTTTATTAAATGCATATCATATTGCTCTGACTGCTGCCTGATATGTGCCGTTATGAACGTGTTTTTTACACAATAAATAATGCAGAGAATTTGGCTTGCCGTGATTTAGAAATTATTTTTTTTAGAAAATTATCAATTGACTGAAACTGAACAGTAATGATGTTTATTTAGCTCTTTATTTTATTGCAATTTAGTATTTATTTTCTCATTTATCATCATCATGTATATGTATAATAATGTATAAGACTGTGATGATGTTATTTAATAAAGTTCAATGATGAATTTTCCCTCTCTAAAGTCAGTATCAGCATCAGTCTTAACAATCAGTCAGGCTCCAGTGTTTTTTCTTTACAGGGTTTTCACTTGTATTAGAGTGTTTTTATATGTTGTCCTGGTACTTTTTCTTCACTTTCGTCAGCACTTCTGATGTAAAACTAATAAAGCATTCATTAAAAACACTCCACGTCTCAAATTTGTCTCAGGTGAATCTGATGAGTTGCAATTGTTCAAGTTAATAACTGTGGTTAGACATCTTCGAGAACCAACGGAAAACAATGACAAATGGAAAGCAAACGCGGGTGACAAATGGCAACCAGCTTTAAAAATATATAATTTGTACAGAGTAAGCAGTAAAGCGACAACAACTGAGAAAAAATTACTGATGCAAGAAACTGCTGATGCTGCCCGTGCTGCGGCATTACAGGCACAACTTTCAAAATAAAATAAAAAATAGTTTGACCTCGAGTTAGAGTGTGCAAGATGTTGACAAGAACTCATAACAGACTGTTGTTTATTAGCTACAGATGGACGGCTGAGCCCTGTCATCTTCAGAGTCAGACACTGATTTTATTTAAGCAGCATATCCATCAGAGAGCGGACCTCGGGCTACATACTGATGGTGTTGATTTGAATTGTAGCACATGACAGGACCTTTCTGGTCCGCAGTGTCCAAGCAAGTCCACCAGCTGTCCATGAAATCTAAAGTGCACCGTGTGACAGAGTGAAAATTGCACGCAAGAGAGGGGTCGAAGAGGTCGGGGCTGTCATCAGCCATGTGATTAGACGAGCCTTTCTATCACCTAGACGCTGTATATGTAAAGCCGCCAGCTGTGGGAGCGGAGTTACTTCAAATCACTATAATTTACATCAGCTTGTTGTTCTAAGTGACGGGATCCTGCACGATCAACATTAGACATGTTTGTTTCTTTCTTTGTGGTGATGTCATGCACCTCGCTGCACCACTCAGGATTTAAAGGTGGAGTCAGCAGCTCTGGAGAAACATGGCTGATGTTTGAACTCAACAACCGAACGAGACACGCCCTCCCATCAATCACAATGCTTTCAGTTCTGATTCATCACCGCTCTGTCTTCAGGTGCCTTCAACTGCTTTTCTCTCTTCATCACACACACAGAGAGTGCACTCGAATCGCTCATTTCACTCAAAATGTGACGGACATTAGTGGGTTGTTTGGTGACGGCCATTAAATCTTATAAAACCACAACTGCACAGTCCTGATGAAGCACATTCGCTGACTTTTTGAGTGTTTAACTCTTAATAAATAATGCTTATCAATGTAATTTAGTTGAGTATTTTAGTCTAGTCTGCCTGTCTCATCTGACTGAAGATTGTGAGGTTTAAACTATGGCTCTGCATAACTGTGTGTGTATTGATAAATCCATGGCGCTGTCCGTGGTGCTGAAGTAGCAGATGAATTTGTAATTCCAAGTCAAACCGGTAAACTTTGTAGCGAATGTTTGGGTCATTCATTTGGCAGTTTGCTGGCTCGTTTCCTCCTGTTAAAGTGGAAATTTTTCTTCCTTACGACGATTTTTAACTCGGATTATTGCTTATTTTGTCATTAGCATTTCATATTTTTTAGTTTATATGGTGAGTAAGTTCGTTATCAGCTGCTTTTTGACCCATTCAGCAGTTACGGAGCAGCATCAAGGTCATATGGAGTCGTGTTTCCCACCACTTCATCATTGTTAGACCTATATTAATTTTCTCTTTTTGTTCTGTTTTTGGTCTCCACCTCCTGCTAGCTGCTAAATGCATCACTATGTTGACCAGCAAGTCTATAACTGTGTCTCTCTGCTCTGAAACAAACCATGAAGCTCCATTAATTTACAGACAGCTGAAGATTTAGACTACTTACTTTTCTCTAGTTTCATCACTGTGAGCACATTGTTAGACTGCAGTTTGATATATTATTGTAACATTGAAATACATTTTGCTGTAATCTTTTATAGGGCACTCAATGAAATACTTGGAAAATGAAAATTTGAAAAAGTGTAATTGGAGGACATTACAAGACTTTTGTGACTTTTTTCAAAATGTTTAGTTTTTATGCTGCAAATCAAGGTCAAATTAAGTTGGATGTTACCAAATATGGTTCATTAGCCCAATAAAGGGTTAGAAAGATTTAAGGCATGTTTTGGGGTTTTTTAACATCCATTGTGTCAGTAGAAAAACTGGCCTTATTTACTCCATGTTGGGAAGTTTGTGCCACAGAATGATTGCATGTTTATACTAAGAGGGAAGGACTCAAACGGTGCATTTTAAAGTGTCGGTGTACACTGCTGTCCTATGTGGTCTTTGACTCGGTTTGATTTGTGTCTGCTCCACGGCAGAATATGGGAATTTGATGTATTATGGTGTCACCTTCATAATACCTTGCACCACATTTGGGAGTGTGTGGCTGACAGGTGGCTGTGATATGCAGCCCACTCACACATCTCTCTCTGGACTGTCCAGGAAGGGGAGAGCAGACAGCAACAGGACAGTTTGGAGGGTTTTGCAGAGATGCTGGCAAATTCCAGCGCGCAGTAGGAGATTTCTGCCATGAGGCGTCTCTCAGTAGAAACAATAACAACGGGAGAAACTGTAATGACATCTAGGAGTAGCGTGGGAATTGTTGTCTTCATTGTTTAACAACCACCATGAAAATCTAGCTCATGGGACTCAGCCAGACCCTCATCAGACAGTTTCAGTCCCTTTGTGTTTGGAACTTTTATTCACATTGTGCAATTTTATTCTGACAAAATAGTCGCTAGTCACGTTAGCTAACAATGTTACTTAGATTAACTGATATACAGCAACTGTAGCTTCGGTTAAGGGGTGAAAACAGTTGTGGAGTAGCTGTTTAGAGGTTAAAACAATCCATTTCATATTTATTCTCAATATTATGTCAATCTTCCTTGCTGTCAGTGTTTCAGTTCATTTTATAAAAAATAAGCAGAATGAAATCTTAAGATTAAGAGGTAAAAATTAAACACCGGTTTACATTTTGTGCTACCTTGTTATTTGTAAGTACCTTCGTCATTTCAAGTGTTAATTGTGAAAAAAGACAACAGACAGTTGTCATAACTGCACCTCGTGGTCATATCATACCAATAAATCAGGTCTGTGCTGGAAAAAAGGCTGAATTACTTTAAGTGTGTATAATTCTGTGACAATAGTTGTGTTTCCATCAAGAAATTTCTATGCACATTTTGAAGATTTGCATGAGAAAAGCTTGATGGAAACAGACATTTGCTAAAACTTTTTTAAAAAATGTGCAGAAAAGTTCTAGGCACACATATGGAAACACTTTTTTACTTCTTCTACTACCTTTAATGGAAACACAGTTACTGAATGATAAACAATGACTGAACTTGAGGAGGTGAAGAGTTTACGGCCTTGAAAAATGGTTGGTTGGTTTGAACAATGTTGGAAACATTTGGCATCATTGAAGTATCTAACAATACAAATATCTACATTTCTGACATTTATAAATTCAGAGTTGATATATATTTTACTCTTCAGTTTGCAGTAGAAAATACTTCACTCTTATTCCCTGACAAATCAGGTCATAGCTGCTCAAGGCCGCTCAACTACACAGCAAATGCAACACTGGTGGTTTTGAATGCAGGCTTGGGCCTTTACATTGATGAATCAAGCTGTGTGTTCAAGAGGTCAGCAAAGTTTCACAAACAAATTTTCATTTCCTTTTTAGCTATGTTTTGCTTGTTATTGTTTAATTTAAAGGGCAAGAAAGTTGTGATAGTAAAGAATTGTTTTCAGTCGATGTTGAAAATGTTGAAAATGGAAAGTACTACTCAAAGCAACAGCAAATGTCTTCTCAGTGACAAATGGCAACCAGCACATAAAACACATTTGATAGAAGAAACTGACAACTAAATATTTCCTTTAACTACTATGGAGGTGATTTACAGACCAGAGCAATATCTCCTTAACAGAAAGCAGATATCGTCCTTTCCCTCATTCAGACTACAGCTGAAAGCTTCTGCAGCATTTTTAACATTTCCTTTGTAAACTTGAAGATACATCTGATTGAGATATGCACGAACATGCATTGCAGCTTGTTGTGTTTGACTTTATTCTTTAATCTTGAACGTACCTACGGCAGCTTTAGGATATTTATTAGCAAAACACAACATTTGTTCCGCGCCAACTGCTCCCCACGTTTTCCTGCGAGACGTGTTCGGCACACGGAGCACAACGAGCGCGTGTTCCTGTTTTATCCCCAATTTGACGAGTGATTAGACAAAGCCGCTCTCTGTCAAGATGCTCATCCTGCCCTTTAAGCAACCAGAGGAGAGGAGTGAACCTTTCTTTTGAATGGAGACTCAGTCTACGGAGACTCCAGACAAACAGATTGTGACTGATACCCTCACACACACACACACACACACACACACGCTCCCCGTCCCGAAACGTCTGCGGCCCGTTCATTCGTTCATTTATTTGTTCTTTGGGTTCTCTGTCTGCCGCTTTGTCGTTTCTTGGCTCGTTTGTTCTTTTGTTTGTTAATTCATTTGTTCCCTGTTTGTTTTTTATCGTTAATTCATTCATCTGTTTGTCTGTCACGCATCCCGAATCAACGCTGATCAGAATGTAAATGGCTGTGACGCAGCAGAGCTTTTGTGTTGGTCATAGCGCCTCAACCAAACCCAAACACAGCCTGCTGGAGACACGGGAGAGAGTATGATTTATTTACACGTGTACTGTCACTGTATTTAACCGTCTGAAACCCTTTCTAGTCGATCTTATCTCTCTTTTTGTCTCTTTTTCTGATTCACCATCAGACCTGAATGGCTCTTCTGGAGTGGGGTCACTCTTTTCTTTTTTTTCTTTGTCATCCTTCAATGCCACATGCATTCTCTATTCTCCGCCTCTCTGTCTCACTCTTCTCTTTCTGTTTCTGTTTCCTTGCGTGGGATCTATGAGAGATAAGTCTTTTGCACGGAACCGTTTGTTATATCTGTTGAATGCCAGCGACCTGACATTATTGAACACTCTCCTGGCAGTAACAGGACATACAGAGCTCCAGGCAACTGCACATGTGAACGCGGACGCTGAAACTAGGGAGATGAAGAGCTCCGGAGAGGTGACCGGGGCAAGGACAAAGTGTGGCTGTACCAAGCAGAGATGAAAGTGGGATTCTTGGATAAAAGGACGAGCATATTGCAGAAGCCACAAGAGCTCACCTCTCACCCTGCTGGCTTTGACAGCCTCGACCTACTGCTGACTACTCATAATCAATCACATCTCAGCCCGGGCCCACAATTAATCAATCAATTAAAAACCCACACAAAGCCACAGTAGTGTAATCAATCAATCCGGCCTCTGCGGAGGGCCGTTATTGAGAGGATCGGATCTATAGGCAGCGCCCCCTCCGCGCTGCTGGCCTCAGTCTCATGCTCGGAAAGGAAACGGAGAGGAATAGAGAGGTGCGACTAAATGCTCGGGTGTGATCCACTACAGGGTAGAGAAGAGGCTCTCAGCACTCCCATGATACACCGCCAGCGCCTGAATATTCATGCTGAGGAATCGGGTACCATGGAGGCGCTCAGTTATTCATTATGCTTCTGCAAAAAGAAACACACCATCGTCCCATTGCGATGGAATATTAATAGTTCCCATTAATAAAATATCCCCCTCCCCATCTTAAGTCTTGTCTTCAACTTTCTTGGCCATTGCACATATCGAGGCCTGGGACATTTGGGGAAGTAAGCCAGACAACTGTCATTAGGCATATTTGTAAACCTGTTTTTTTTTTTTTAAATACTCTACATTCTTACCATCTGGTCCAAAGTGAAAGAAAGTGTCCTGTTCCTCATTTGGCCGGAGCCTTCTTTGTGAAAATAGAAAAATAGTGTGGGAGGGGATGGCAAGAGCAGCTCTATAGCTGTATACTCAGAGGGGATGAATGTTTAATTTAGAGCAGCCTGAAAGTATGCTGACATTTCGCCATTGTTAAGAGAGATGACTACATGGGACACTGTCTGCCGGAGAAATGGAAATGTGCATCAAGGCTGTTAAAAATTCAACTGCCTTTGCACACAGACATGCAGATCCAGGCTCAGGATACAGTAAGCAGCCTACTATGTTTTCCACTGTAAGTCTCTTTGATTTAGCTGCTGGATGTTGTTGTAACGTCGTAATCTTCATGTAGCTCCGCATTAGTGGCAACATTTTCATGCAATTTAAGCCCTCCTGAAGGGGCTTTTGCTCCTCCACTAAAGCAGCGACTCCATCCCTCCTCTCCCTCAAACTCTGCTGACCTTTGACCTCGCAAGCCACTCACAAATTCTCCACAGACCTGGAACCTTCACCTTGCCAGTAATGTGGCACGGCGTGCAAGGCTGCACACCAGTGAGATCGACACTGTAACGAGGCTGCATTTATGGGAAAACAGAGGGAACAAAGGAACAGCAAACAGAGGCGGACGTTACGGCAGCGCAACGGGACCGTGAGCTCCCTGACAACACCCGGGAGGCAGGAAGGCGTGAGTGGCCAGAATGTGGCGCAGCGGCGACACAGAGCAAGAGCGAGAGAAAAGAGGAAGAGACGAAGGGAGAGAGAGAGAGAAAGCCAGAGAGAAGGTCAAGTACCTGCCACTTCTGTCAAACACTTCTTATAACAGCTGAGCTGTGTCCAGCAGGGTGGCTGGCTGCTTTCGGGGCCTTTCATCTCGCAGAGGTGATGGGTGACGAGGGCTCCTCTTCCTCACATTTAAAGTCTGTCACAATACATCCCGCGGCCCCGGTAACTTCAGGACACCGCTGGGCTGCTCGGGCTGTCGGGCCTCTGGGAGAACGTGCGTGTGGCGCTGCGACACGAGAAAGGACACAGCAGATACTTAATAAGTAAGGGACAGCCGGTCCCACGTGTCAGCCTCAGCATAAGAAGCCCTGTTGTGGCTGTTGTTAAATCTGTTAAACTCTAAACAACAGCCTCGGCTGCACCAGAGAGTTATAGGATACAAATCAAAGGGGAAATTTAGCTGTTGTTTATGCTGCTGCTCTCCTGTCAAGTGCTTTCAAACTGGGATGTGTGTGTGCGCGTGCATTTGAGCATAAATGTGTTTGACTGTGCCTGTGTGCAAGCAGAACTATCACCGGGCTTACAGGCCTTACCTCGAGGCAGGAGGAGCAGCTGGACCGATGGTGTGACCAGTTCAGCGCGGAATCACAGCCCTGGATCGGAAACAGACAAAAAGGCACAGACTGAGGTTTCCGAGTTGGAGGAAGTGTCTGGCAGTCGGAGAAACATTCAGACAAAGACACCAGAAGAGAATGAACCCCTGCCTGACCACTGGAGCCGCAGACCAGCAGACTGTGACTGACTGACAGACTCTGAGCCGAAAGATGGCGATGCGGTCACTGCGCCACACCAAGCCAACTGGCTCGCTGAAACAGGATCTGTTTTTCCGACCCCGTGGGGACCCGCTGAAGAACTGACTGCCATCCCTATATCTGAATCCCGCTCAGGGCTAGCGCAAAGAGAGAATTAAGGACAGGGTTTTAGTTTTGGTGGGTTGTGTTTTTGCCACATGTCAGCCAAGTGAGTTTCAGGGAGAGTAGTTCTCAGAGGTAGCTCCAGATAGCCTCATCTTTAACCCCCCCTCTCCCCCCCACCATCCCCAAGACAGAGTGTCAGAGGACATATGGTTGAGCCAGAAGCACCTGGCAGCTCCTTCAAACCGCCAGGCAGATTGAAATTGTAGCAACAGGAGCTGGGAGCAAGAAGAAAGCCCACAGATATCTCCAAAGAATGGTCTGGAATTCACGGGCTTCCTGCCACTGAGAGCGCAGGGATGAGAGGGTGATGATGGGATACCGGGAGAGGGAGGCAGGGAAAAGATGCTAAATGGGGTAGGAGGAATGGCGGCTCAGAGGACGACGACTTTATAAATCACATATATAGATTTTTAACACTCTCAACATAAATGACATCTCAAATAAAGTGTTGCAGGGCACACAACACATTTAAACATTTTGAAATGTCGTGGGCAACATCAAGGACTGTTGCTCAGTGTGATTGGACGGTTGCCATGTTGCCATGGTTATATTTGCCACTTCCTTTAACAATTCAAGAGAAAAATAAAACAAGGGAAAGAAACCGAGAAAAGGCTGCAAAGAAGAAAATGTATGCACTTGTGTTATTGATCCCTGGATGAAACAGCAGCTGCAGCCGAGCCAGAATCAACACAGGAGGTTAATTCTGTGATCACACCGCTCTTCCTGTTTGCTGTCATAAACTTGCATGTTGCAGCATGTTTTAGCAATGTTACAAACTGTGCTTCCCCTCTTCCTGCGGCTCTTTCTGTCTGTGCAACTTCAACTCCTGTCCAGCTTTGACAGATCAATATACAATAAGACTTTGGGCGCGTTCGCTTCATTATTTATTTCGATGTATGTGCAGTCAGTCCATTGAGCTCTGACTAATAAGATGGATGCAGACTAAATGGACTTTGTTAGACGTGTTTCCACACATCATGTTTCAATTAAGCCAGTTTTCCAGTATTCCTAACAGCGCAATGTGTCAATACAGAAAATCACAATGCATAAAAGTTCAAAGATTGCAGCTCGGCAGTGGCTCCTGGAAAAGATTCATTTTTTTCCTGCAGTGGTTAAAATGAAGGAAAATTGATTATCAATATACACGCCCATAAGTGTGCATACTGTATACCCTCTTCTGCCATGCATCATCAGCATCATACCCCGCTGTTTAAAATAGATTACTGTGTGTACTTGTCATGAATGATGGATTGTCATGAAGCGGATCCATACTCTCACCAACCATTCTGCCGATGAGCAGCGAGTGACAGACGGAATAGATAAACACAGAGAAGCTGACGGAGGAGGCAGTTTGCGAAAAATCGCTTCAGTGTTTTTCACAAGCTGGATTACAATGAAAAAGGAAAACAGAGGAAAACAATGTTTCCGTGTTTGCTCTATCTCTATTGGCTTTATTCTTGCAAGGTGATAAAGGCTGCCATTCAAACATCACTGTATTGTTAGCCTGTCGTTTAAAATGCTAAATAGTAAAGAGTGATGAATGGAGAAAAAAATGGCTTTCGCTTAATCTTGGTGAATTGAAAGAACCAGCAAGGTCATAAATTTCTAGTTTTGCACAAAGGATGATAAGACATAAGACTGACTAGATCTATCTGCAACAATAACATATTATTCATACACACAGACCGGCCACTTCATTAGCTAATGTAGCGTCACTTTATCCCGAGTGATGCTGCTTTTGGCTAACATTCTATCATAATTTCACATTAACTACTAATATAAAAGATCATGTTATGTTTCCAATTAATAAAGTGGTGTCAAACTAGAGTCTAACCTCTTATCTTTCAAACCATTTATCATTTTACCCATGTGCATTAGCTTTGGGTTTACCAGAGTCAGCAAAAGGACGCTAACGCCGGAGAATTAGCCGTGTGCTATCTTTGTCACAAGTTGGACACTTCCATCTCCTCACTGTAAAACAATCTGCGCTACTGTTTTTTTCAGATGAAATTGGATGTTTCCGGGTAAGCCAAATAAATATCACTATTAGCAACCATAGTTACTAACACAAGGGTCTGTACTTCCATCCTTCACAATAAAATACAGCAAAATACAGATGCACTCTTTCAAATCATCGCCTGAGTCTCAGCCAAGAGTTCTTCCTGCTTTCTCTCATCAGAGTTACTTTCGTATAGTAATTAGACCTGTAAATCTCCACATACATACATAACATAATTCTGCCTCTCAATCCATTCTGCATAAGGGCTGCTTCCAAAAAACTAAGATGGCAATCACCAAAACACCAAACTTCACAACTCGAGCCCAAACCAATGGCTTTATACAACTGCATCTTACAACGTTTTATTCTATTGCAGTGACAAAACATGTCAACAGACAGATATATAAACACCTAGACACACTAAACACAGAATCACAAGGTGAAAAAACACCAGTAACATGCTGTCGACGTTGGTAAGGATGCAGGAGAAAGCACAAACAGCCTTTCTTCAAACGGACAGCGTCTGTTTTTCCCCTTGCCCCTTAATCACGTGATGGTTCTTCTCTTTACTCATCCATAACCCACAGTCCTTTGTGATGATGCTGGATGTTGGAAGGAAAAAAAAACAGGCCTTCACATCAACCTTCTAGAAGCACTAAAGATGAGTAAGGCCCCTTTCTTCCAACCCAAACAGTAATCTTAATAGGAAAACAGTCCTATAAAGACGCGGCTATCGCCACACACAGATTGCCTCTGACTGCTCGTTCCCTCCCGGTCCTTAGGGCCACTGTGTCCCTGGACTATGTTTGTGACTGTATTTCTAAACACAGCCACAAAGGCTGTGAAAGTCTTGAGACTGAAACTTTTAAAAAAAGGAAAACCCTAGTTGCTAAATTCTGTTCTTCTCTATCCCTCATTCCGTTTCTACAAAACGCTTCACTTGTCACCACAGACTCCCAAGCTCCTTTAATAAACGCTCCAAACGAAAACGTCTGGCTTTGAGTGGCAGAGTGTGACTGTTTAAAACCATTGGGATTCTGGTGTAATCCTACGGAAGAAGCAGGCATAACCCGACTTTAAAGTCGCCTTGTCGCTCCACATCCAAGTGAAGAACCTGGAGAGGAGAGGCTAAGGATTGTGAGGAGAGGCTCTCGTGTAAGAAAGTGTACATGTTGGCTTTCCAGGGAACCCGGATCTATTTGATACATGTTGAGTGGAGGGACCCACATGTTTTGGTAATGCCTTACATCTGACATTAAGCTTGAAATAGAGTGAAATGTGGGTTACTTCCACTGGGGGGGGTCCCACGGATGAAACTTTGAGGACTGTCAGTCAGCAGTTGCAGCTTGTGTCAAGTGAACAGGTTGCTTAGGAACCGATCAAGGAGAGAGCACTATTGTTATGTGTTCGTCAGCACAGCACTGTCATTAAACAGCGGCAGTGAAATTCCACAATACGAGGGTTTTTTAAAGGCAGTGCAGAGACACGTGGCTCAAGGACTGAGAGGGGTTTAACTGCAGGCAGCTGTAGATCATCGTGCAGCGAATTTCACCCATTTAAGTTGTTTTTCATGCTAAAGGGGGAAAAAACAACTTTCCCAAACTTTTTTTCCCCTCCTTTTCCTTTGTCTTTCTCAGCAGACAGCTGTCTGAGGCAAGATGCTGCTTCCACTGGAGACCTCACTCTTTTCGCTCACACGCTCGCTGGCTCCTAGTTGCCATGGAAAAGCCCAGAAATGGGGCAGATAACAGTTCAATGAGGGAGCAGAGACTTCGCAGGGTCTGCAGGGAGGTAGTAAGTTTCTAGGGCCCGTCCTGTCAAACCATCAAGCTCTTTTGATGCGTGAAAACGGAGAGAGAAAGACAGAGAACGAGAAAGATTTAGGAAAAAAACGAGGAGAAAAATGGGAGGAGGAAACTAATATGTTGACTGAAGTCAAAATTGTGTGCGGAGAGTTAACAGCATTTCAAAAAACTGATATACATGAATAAAAAAATGAAGATCTATCTGTGTTGGGAATATTGTAAGCACCAGGTGTAATTTTAAGTAAGGGGAAAAACAGATTGAACCTCTGATGAAATATGATCAAGGCAGTCAATATCTTACAGCCAGCGAAATGACTCAGTGAAATACAGGAGAAACCAGCATGCTATCTTGTCTCCGATGCAAGAATTAACTGTCTATTATTAAGGTATTAATAATTTCATAAGTACAGTGTTGATGATAAATGGCTACACGCAGTCAGTCAGAGGGAGTGAAAATGAGGCTGGCTGGCACCAAAGGCCTATCTATCAAACCTACAAATCAAAATGTAATCAGAAAAAGACTGAAAAAGACTAAATTTTCCGGGGAAAACTTGAGGGTGCTGCAGCTGAAAGATGGGGCTTCAATAAATTTCAGACAGCAGGGGTATATTTTTAACATCTAACAGAAATGGTGGCAGTAGTGGGGCTTGAACTTCTTACTGGGAGTTAAAGTCAAATTGAATGCATTCCCAACTGAGTCATCAGGGGAAAACTGGTAACAAATAGAGAATTAAACCAGCACCTTCTGAGAGATCACTTGGAACAAGATGAACTCACTGATTGTGAAGGTTGCCCACAGCCCCAAAGTAGGAAAGAAGACTATGAAATATGCAAACAAACAGATATGGATGAATAAATACTTAAAAGTTTGAAGCGCTCTGACACATCAGTGGGGACTTGCTGGTGACAGCCCCACCTCACTTTCTGCAGAGGGGTTTGAAGTGACACTGTCAGGAGAGGCCCCACAGAGGTTCTTCAGTAAAACACCTGTCTGAAATCAAATTCCCTTTTATTTGCCTGCCTCCCAGAGACTGAGGAGAAAAAGGAAGTCATGGGACTCTATCGCGTGTTACCACAACGACATGTCCGATGAAGGCAGGTGTCACTATGTGTTGTGACTGCTGCTAACTAGTCAGGAGTGTTTGAGATCACATTAATGAGACTGGTCACCCCTTGAAAACAACTCTACTAGATGACTCAAGACACATATTTGTCTGAAACTCATCTTACTGTACTGTTTATGCATATCAGTCAGCACTCTGGTGCATATTTTGTTTCAATTAAAAATGAAAATGAAATGCCAGGCTAACACAATTGTACTTTGATTTCCGCATCGGCCTCACAGAGCTCCTAGCATACCGGTCTCTACATGTTTGTTGAGGTACAAAACATAATTCAAAACTTCATCTAAGAATGAAAGAGTTTCTGAAAAGCACAAACAAACTGACAGAAATGTTTGACTCACACTGCCGTTCACTCTGCTCTGTTTAGTCCAACTTTTGGCAATGATTGAGATGAGAAGGGGTCAAAGAGGATGGCTAGGAGGACAAAGTTGGATGTTGAATGACATGAGAAGAGCGAGTGCATTTATAGCCAGCAGAGATTGATTCTTCTCAGGGACTAAGGAGGAACAGCGCAGCTCCTGCTCTGACACCACAGATCCTTCAATCCTGACCGTATTCATCCCTCCTTCCTCTACCGGGCCACCAGACGCCATGATTGACATCATCCTTCCATCTCTGTGATTACAGCATGTCTCCTTTCCAACCTCTGTACTATCTGTCTTCAATCTAAGGCCTAAACACAGCTGTCTGCCGGGCTTTCTCTGCCGGCTCTGTCCGACTAGGAAAAGCCTGCATCAAGAGATTGCTAGAAAGAAAGGTGATCAGACAGGCTGTGACACAGAGCCTCGGAATATGTCAGTTTGTCTCAAACACTTGCACCTAAAACCTCTCGGCCGCCTGCAACACCAGAACTGCTCATGCGACCTCAGAGATCATGTCAGCTGTCGTCTAACACCAAAAGGAAGAAGTTTATATAAAAATTCCCAAATTATTACTTCACAAACCCTGAACCTAATTTACTATCCCATCTTTGTCACAGTTTAAAACAAGTGGGAGGCTCTTATGGTTGGGTATCGGTACTCAATACCATTCAGGTATCGACCGAAACAACCCGGTACAAGTAGTATCGAAAATGTTTCTCTGGTTTTGTTCACAGCTAATCACCGCAAGCTTTCTTCAAGTAATGCACCATTTGATTGGTCCACCACCGCAACAATAATAGTTAGTCTGTGGTTTAGTCGAGCATTAATTAGCAAGTAAGCGCCCGACTCAGTCTCATCTGTCAATGCTTTGTTCAGTGGTTGGTAATTATACAGCCCAAATAATTCTTCCTTGTACATGTTTGTACATAAATATTCTAACACTTTCTAGATATATTCGTCTTAATATCTTTTGAATGGGGAGACATTTACGCAACTGATTGCTTTTTTGTTGAAAAAAAAAAAAGTATCGAATGAAGTACTCAATTGGTATCATGTTAAGAGTATTTGTATCAGTACTGGTATCGAAAATTTTTAAGCGATACCCAGCCCAAGAGGCCCTCGAGTGATGACAGAGAGCTCCGGGGAAAAAA
This sequence comes from Serranus cabrilla, assembly GCA_903364295.1. Lineage (NCBI taxonomy): Eukaryota > Metazoa > Chordata > Actinopteri > Perciformes > Serranidae > Serranus > Serranus cabrilla. The sequence goes on along the minus strand of CAFUXE010000128.1, from coordinate 616,385 downwards.
GATGGATAGAAAGAGAAAGTTTGATGAAAGACGAGGCATGAAAGAAAGATGTCACACCGAGTTGTCATGGGACCATGTTACAGGCATATGTGTCCAGCAGGCTTGGTATTCCATGTGAGAAGATGATGGAGCACACAACAATAGTCTCTGAGGAGCAGCCATGCTCCGAGGGCAGCAACACCAGGGAGGAAGCCAAATCCCAACAGTGCTGCTGAGCCCTCTGGCCTTCTGCATGCTCAGGCCGTCCGAGTGGCCAACTAAAACTGTCTTTCATTCTTATATACTATGACTTGTGGCTGCAACCGACCAACTAAAGCTGCTTATCTCCTTCATATCGTCTCCAAACTAACTCTGACTGTAATAAAATCAAGAACACCCCACTAGAATTACATAATCAACAAAAAACGTACTCCATCTGATGTTTCCTTGGTATTTTTTCAACATTTATTATTCCATTAAAATGATACAGGATCGTATGTTAATAAAAAGTAGTTGTTTCTCCTCTGCTCTGTGGCCCAAACTTGGATTTTCTAACTCCAAATAACTTTCAAAAGAGGACACCGAGTGTAAATCCAAACTCCAGGCTTCAATATGTACATTTAGAGACCTATGGCACCGAGCGCTGAGAGAGCGGGGAGCTACAATACAAACATCCCCCTGAGGAGATGGTAGACTACAAGTGGATTTTGTGGCGGAGGTGGAGCTTTGAAATCCTATACGAGTGGAAGCAGTGATTGATATCCCTCTGAGACTGCCGGCGAGCTCAGCCGACATTACTGTCTTTAAGAGGCTGTGGTAAGCTCCGTTTGAAAGCTAGCTAGTGAAGATATTGGTATCCTATGAAACTCCACGACCTAAGGCAAACATTGGTACAAACAGTGTCATGCTGGTTTGTTGGAAATGGGGCTCAATAATGTTCTAAAGTTAGAAAGGAAGTCACAGGGTTGGTGTCTTAATGTGGTATTTGTGATCACCAAATCTGTGAAACAGTTGGTATCAACACATCAATTGCTGCAACAGCTTATGAGACATAATTGAGCAAAGGAATTACAATTATATATGTTCATGATCATAATGTTCTAAACCATTTTACACTCTAATCTTAACACGTGTATTATAATGATGATGAGTTCTGAGCTGCATTTCAATTTAATCTTCAGGTCCAAATGATGTATATCACTTAAACCTTCGACCTGCTACCTCCCCCTAAAAATGCCCTTTCTTCCTTCAGAAGACAGAAATTGGTCTAAGTGGTTCTCGAATCAATATATGGCATTTAGAAAGTTTTTATTTAACTTTAAACAAACCTTTCACCATTAAAGAACATGGATATCGGAACATTTTGCAATACCCTTGACTATGCTAAGGTAAGTTATTTATACATGCACCAAAACTGTGCATGAACATAACAGCAATATAATGTTTAAGGAAAGACTGTGAGAAAGGAAACCTATGGTTAAAGTCCGGGTAAAGCAAAAATATATTCCATATTCCACACCATAAAATAAATGTGTTATTAAACACCCAGCCGAATTTGAATCAGGGAAGAAAATAACTGAACTGGTCTTTAATACCTGATATCAATATTGTTGATATTATGTTTAAGTTTAAGCAGCAAAAACGTTAGTTAGGATTTCTTTTTATATTCAAATGGGGAGGAGTTGCTGTGTCTCTCCTGTTGACATATGAGCTGCCTAATACTTGTGGAGTCATACTAGATTAATTCTGGTGTAATTTTATGTGTGTAGTATGTCTTCCTGTCTTGCCGTTCCCAGTGGTGCAATAAAATATGTTTCTTATAATGTGTTATATTCACAGTCATAGTATGTATACATTAGACCGACCCGTGATCCTGTTCTATCAGTGTGTTTTAGACTAAATGTCTTCGCTGCAGGCAAAAGTCACCTTTATCAAGATTCCTAAAGTTACTTTCTTGCTATCTTCTTTGAAAGAAGAAGTAAAGAATGGCGTGACCGCTGCAGATGGGGAAAAAAAGAAAGAAAGCAGACATTTTACCTCTGCACCTCCTTCTGTAAACTCAACCGGCACCGACCAATGGGAAATCAATGCACTGACTGCTGCTGTGAGTGTCAATGAAATGTACCAAATGCACCCACGTGGCTTCAGACTCAAGCAGAAGCAAATGAGGACACACACACCTACACTCACACCAACAAACACACACATATACAAGGACAATTAAATAAGACACAAATCAACAGGGTGTCTTTTAGGTAGATTACTTCATTGCCGGGGATTTTTTTTTCAGACCCCTGAGATAGCCTTCTCTAAGTGTTTCTGTATTAAGAGAAAAGAATCAAGAAACCAATTTTAATCCAGGGACAAGAGCTAGACACGATAAAAAGTTTTCGGGAGGAAGTGTTACCTGTTTCACTTGACTTTTTAAGTCTCTCCTCACTGTCACACCAGGATAAATGAAGATGCAGCTCTGTACTGTAACACATCGACTGAAATATGACTCATATATTTCTGAATACCATCTGGGTGTTCTTAACATAACCCCAACCATCTGTGTCAGCACACAAGTCCCCGACGAGGAATTCGACTCATAGAGGAAGACAGGACTGAGGTAAATGTTTGCCTCAAAATACGTCAAGACAGCAAACTGCAGAACACTGGACTTATTAACTGAGAGAGGAGAGGAGCGGACCTCAACGGGAACTGTGTGATAGCTACTAATCAAGTATTCCACCAATTATTCCACTGATTCATCGAGTAATCAGATAAGAAATTCATTTGTTTTAGTAAATTGGTTTCCCCTCAAAAACGTCATTATAGGTTGTTTGTACAGGAAATACTACTCATTAACGTTTTAAACTGTCCTCAGCCGCCATCTTGCTGACGTAGTAGTAGTGATTTATTTTTTTTGAGTTTAAATGGCGGATGTCACACTTGGGTCGAGAGGAAGGGCAGGTGGATGTGTCCATCAAATGGCAGATTTTTTACTCAGGAGAACAGGGTTCATGTCCCGTGGGAAAACAAAGTACGTTTTTTAACGTAACTTTCGTTTTTTACGTAACTTCCATTTTTCTTACGTAACTTCTATTTTTCATGTAATTTCCGTGGCTCACGTTTTGTGTTTTTTTTTTACATTACTTACATTTTTTTTTTACATTTTTTAGGTAACTTACAGTAGTCGCGTCACCCTCGTGACCACTTCCCTTCCGACCTTTACATACATTTATTTACTTTTTAAACTGTCTTTTATAACACCTAACTGCAGCCTTTTATACAACCACAAATTGTATGTGTATGTATAACAACAAGTGTGCTATTTTTAGAACGCTCTGCTGTTCTGACAAACGCTCCTATGTGTCGCTACGGGTGGTACTGACAAACTGTTCTGTGTTTTAGGTTGAAGATCTTGCTGAAATGGCTTAAATTGCATATCGTAACATTTTCCTTTAAACTTAACCCATGTTGCGCCTTTAAGTGCCATATTACATTATTGGTATTTATTACTAGGCCTAAATATTGTACTGCGTACTCTCTGCTCTACACCTGGAATCCACTCATTGCAATCAAACTCATTAGACTGAATATTCCTGCTGTGTTTGATTGGTGCATTTTAGGCTTTAATTGCTACTTACAGCAGCTGATAATTTGATTCTTGGGTATTTCGTGCATCATTCTGAGAGGTTAGGTAGACGTTTGTATGTGTATGTGTGTAAGGATCCTATTGATTTACATACCGGGAAGGCTTTCACGGCTCTGTGTCACTGGAGAGACCCCCGCTAGACTCTACACAGCCTGATGAAGGTCAAGCATCTTAAACATTTTAATAAGTAGGAGTCTGTTGCAAGTTAGACAGTGTGCAGGAGTCTTTCTCCTACATACCGGTATATGAAGTACATGTGCAAAGTTTCTTCCTGTTTTGAGTAATATAACATACATTATAATTATTTCACTTTTAAAGAAATAGTTCCTCATTTAACAAAAACGGACAGCTGGATAAAAAGCTCTGAAACTCACTACCTAACATGTCAAATCCAGTTTGTTTGATCCACACAAAGTGCAGAAACTATCCTTTTACAGGGGTTACACACTGGACTACTTTAAGCATGGTATCAATCCTCTCTTCTTACTCGCCACAAGAAAGCATATTTCCCAAAATATCAACCTACTCCTCTAACAGCAGGATCTAAAAGACATGATTATACGTTATCTGATATTTTCTCAGCTGGTATTTTCCTCAATCAACATCAATGTTTTGAAGCTAGACATCACACTTGATGGAAATATTTGCTTCAAAAACAGAAAATAAACTAGTGGTGAGTAATGCATTTTCTTCAGTAAAGCGCTCGAGGCCGTTTAGGAGTAATTTCTCTTATATCACACAGAACCTGCCGTGCAAGATACCGCCGCGTGCATTGTGATGGAAAGCAGACCAATTAATTAAGTAAAGATGATGAAAAAAGATAAGCCCGGGTCACTTTCTGTGGCCCATTTTCCTGCCTGATTGTCTCCCGAGCTGCTTCTTTCTGCTGTCTCATTCTTTCTCATGCTGTTCACTTCCTAATTTAGCCTTGACTGAGCTCAGGAAGATTACAATGGCCTGCGACGGGCCAAGGTGCACTCCGGTGCTCCGCTCTACAAGCAGGAAGTGAAAGAGGGACAGGGGGGTAAATCAAGATACATCCCTGGGTTGATAGATGCTGAATGGAACCGATAGAGAACATGGAGCAAGGTCGGCATCCATTAGCCGAGCCTGCAAGTCACAGATGGGTAACTCCACAACAGAAGGGTCAGCGTGTGCTGCTGCTGCTGGTAACACCTTTGTCTCACACTGGATATTTCATGGTGTCTGCAGGCACACATGCACAGAAACATGTAGACATGCAAACACATTTGTGCATCAGCTGGCCCAGCTCCCCGCGGTGATGCCATGTATTTGAACTCTTTGCCTTTGTGTGGAAAGCAAACTTCAGCGAACACACACAGCGGTAAACATATTGTCCTCTCTAAGCGCCGCAGTCATCGTCATTGATAATCAGTAATAACCAGGCATCCCAGTGGGCCGTTCAAGGCAATTCA
>CAFUXE010000128.1:576437-610165 GCA_903364295.1 Serranus cabrilla | reverse complement strand
TACAACACACAGTTTTCCCTTCACACACACAAAGATTTCCCCATCTGTCTGAAAGCAGTGGAGGTCTCTCACCAACAAAACACTTTCTTAGCTCTAAAAGCCGGATCCGGCCTCTTTAACTGCCCGCAGTCCTCCAGGATCCCAAACCCGCACGGCAATGACGACGCCAATGTCATGCTGTCACCTGAGCTGAGCCATTATTACACAGGCATTCTTAATAGCCCTATAGATTAAAGTCCAGAGGAACAAGACACCAACAGATTAAAAAAAGAAAGATAGGAAAGAGGATGATGAATTGCCTCAGATTGCCAGGCAATCATGCATAAATTACTAGGATGTGCTTAGGTATAATAACCAGCGCTGTTTTAAGTGATCGCTCACTCCCGGGGAGCTGTTGTGTGAGGAGGAGTGGGTGGAGATGAAGGGGGAAAGAGATGGGTGGCGGGTAAAGAAAGGAGCTGGTCGCCGCTGTCTACTCAATCACATCACCGTCAAGGGTATCGCCCTGACACTGTCTCCACTCTGTGCCCCGAGCCGCCACACAAATCTCCTGACAGACAGACGCAGCAGTCAAACAGCACCCTCGTCCCCCCAGCCGGGGCCCCAGAGGCTCCCCGGGCAGGTCTCTGTGGCCCCGCAGTCTGCCGCCGGGAGCCCCGGCAACAACTGATTATTCAGGATCTAGGCTAACAAGAAACTGTCATGTGGATCTCAAAACAACATGTTCTGGTTGTGAATACATCATGAAGCAGGGGGAACAGGCTGTCTTCTGCTTCCTGCTCTCTGGATGTGCTGCACTTTCAGCTGCTGAGCAGATTCATCAGGTAGGAGGATTGAAAGCAGACTGTTGACTGTTGTAACTGGGTCCACAGCAGTAAAATGCAGTGAGATGCAGCTGATTCACCACCTTCAGACCCACAGACAGACTCACTGACACTATGTTATGGAATTATCCCAAGTTTCTGGGTGAAAATCGGGATGTATTCTGGCAAAAAGTGACCAAAATCTCCAACACATTGCTGGTTAAATGCTCATTTTGGAGCTCCAGAGAAGCTCAAGGGATCCTTATAGAACCCAGAGAGTCAGTCGTGTAAGTAGTCAAGTTCTTGTGGATTTTGAGCTCTGTATTATCTCACAAGAATCACAGCCAAACAGGAAAAGCTGATCATCTTATTTTGTTTTACGATTACGTAATATTTCTCTCAATATCATCAGGAACCTATTATTCAGCTGCTTTGCTTTTCTTTGCCTGTTAATAATAATTAGAGGTAATAGTTTAGATTTTTTAAGTGGGGTTGTAAATCATAGTCAGTGTATTACCTACAGTTCAACCCTGCCTTGACAGGTTAGTTTAAGTTTTTGTCCTTTTTTAACTTGAACTAACCATTTAAAGCACCAAAAGTCACACAATATCACAAACAAACTAACCGATCTCAAGGCAGCGTTAGACCAGTAACTCCTGTGTTCTGTGAGGTAAAATGACTGTTGTCAATGATGTTTTTGTCAAAGGAGTCTGGTGACTTTGAAGAAAAGCATAAACAAAGGTAACTAATCAGTTCCCCTTGGTTAGGGGCAGACTGAAGGCAAAATAAAGCAATGAAATCAATCAGCAGACGTGAATGATTTTGCTGATCAACAGCTCAGCCTCCAGAAAAAACTTTATTGAGAAAATATGAGGGATGAATATTATTGTATATCGGTTTTTCTCACCTTCCACAATGTGTACCCTGCCACATCAGAGCTACTGTCTGAGCAATCTGCAGCAACTCAAACAGCCAGTGAGCTTGGCAGGAGTTCAGGCGAGCCACAGTTGACTCTGCGCCGCGGGGAGCCATCTCTCAGACTGGTACAACCCTTCAGGGCCCGGGCATTCGTCTCCCTCCACCACATCCTTCTTCATCAGCATCACTCGGTGCGCTCCTCACTTAAAACATGATACTGCAGTCCCTGTTCCTTTAAATCCCCGTATCCCTCTCTCTCTCTCTGATTGCTTATAGCCCGAGTCGTGTAGTAATGCTAGCGCAGCAGGGAGCTGGGGAGCAAAACAAACTTCGGCCACTTAACTAAATAGTATTCACAATGGCAAATTAGGCAGAAATACAGAAGTGGTTGCCAGCCTTCCCACCCAATCAAGCACTTGCACACACACAGGGAGAGCAGTGGAGTGTTTTTTCTCCTCTGTGACTCATTATAGGCCTGATAATAAGCAGAAAATGCAGGTGAATGGGAAAAATTGTTAAAGAATACACTGGTTAATATTTACATGGCACTTTGTCTCCATCATTTTCTATACTCGGCGGCGCAGAGTAAGAGAAAGGAGGATTAATAGTTCCACTTTTCCTCTCATTAATCCACAAAGACGCTATAAAGCTACTCCCCTCCTCCCAGCCTGTGTTTTTCTTTCTGTCTCCTATATCCCCAATGACCCCGAGTTCAAAGTAGCAACACAGAGCAGGGTTTGTGTTTGTACAGATGAGGGCTCTCTCCAGAAGTATTTGAAGGAAATGAGAAGGCAGAGTTGAAGTCTGTCAGCCCTCGTCTCAAAATAGCAGGTGGCGAGGAAACAGAGAGAACAACAGAGTATGTGGGAAAGTGACGGAGGGTCTATTTCCAGGACAGCTGGGGCCTCGGGTAAAAACACACCCCGCAAACAACCATGTGCATGCACACACAAAACAAACAACGTCCAAGCAGGTATGCAGCCTGCAGGTTCATCTTAGCTTAGCTGCGTAGCTTAAGTCAGTTAGCCAAGGTTTACTTTGGACTGGGCTCCAAGTTGATCACACCAAAGGCATGCCGCTACACACTGCTGCACAGAATAGATGCCACTAACCGAGGGAGCCAGTTGCCAGCTCATGGACGGCTAAAGTGCTGTGGTGTGCTATCCAAGCTTGGCAACACATACGTGCAGCGGTGCCATCACTGGTCTCTGCAACATCACAAATACTCCAGGCATGCACACAAAGCATGCAACATGAAGAGGCAGCTGACCTGAGAGGTTTGAGCTCGCCTCCAGGGTAGAAGCAGTCAGTATGTAACACTCTCATGTACTACTCACATATAGTACACACTCAGTGACCCGTAGCGGCGCGCACACACACACAGAGGACAAACTGGATCTATGTCTCTTGTAAGTGGCAGCTAACTACTGTACAATTAACCTTGGAGAAAGGGAACTAATAAAAGTGTGCTTTTCTACCCTTTCCTGGTCTCTTTTTAATTTGTCCTTTAAATTAAATTCCCCTAAGGTGCTGTGTCTGAGAAGACCTAAGAATAATGCAGGAATAACACCAGAGCACTCTGGTATTGTGTGAAACATTTGCAGGAGTACATTCTCGGCGTCGAGGACAAGGAAAAAAACAAGAAAAGGAAAGCAGGTTATTGTAAAAAAAATAAAAATGAAATAATGCCTGCCAGTAAACAATGGTTTGGAAATCTAGCTAAAAATAAAAATGCTATCTCCCATCAACCTGACCCTGAATATAGACAATTGTGTCTGAAAACTGCAAGTCACTCGAGTTCCACACAATTCTTTGCTTCAGTCTGGGCTGTGATTGGCCAGCCAGCCGCATCTCTGCAGCGCAACACAAAAGAAGGAAAATAGGACGCGGCTCGCACACCGCGATGGAGGTCAAAGCAGCTAAACTTCGCAAGACAAAGCCGAAAGTTGAGAAAGTTCTTTCAACTTCAAAAGAGAATCAATCGGCTAAACCGAAACTAGCAGGCAAGTCTTTAGTGCACCAATCCTACAGGCCCAAAAAATATGGAAGAGCAGCGGAAGATCTAGGAATTTTTTATGCATATACGTTTTTGGCATCATGCGCCACTGAGCAGCTTTCATAGGGAATAGCAGCATCCACCTCCAACACTGTACACAGTTCTGTTTATACATCCATGGGGTTGATGCTTTGGTGTTTTCAGGATTTATTCATGAACACTTCATATGATTTATTATGAAGAGTAAGGCACTGGGATTAGTTATGAAAAAGCCACGAGGTGGGAGTGGTGATGAATGGATCAAACTGGTCTTCCCAAAGTATTTTTTTTTGGCCAAAAACTTGCTATTTTTTAACGTGTTTAAGAAAGCGACCATAATGTAAAGTCCCCCCATGTTAAAACTGCTCATCATATGTACAATCTCATTGGATATTAAACGAACTGTGCTGCAAGTTTTTGTAAAAAATCATCTGAAAACCTTCAAAAAGAGTGTTGGCGTTTTATATATCTAACATATGAAGTGTTCCTGTCTTCTCCACTTGCCAGTTTTACACATCCTGCTTGTCCTCGCAGTGCTGCGAATCAGAGAGAATGTGGGCGGGTTAACAAAAAGGAGGCAACATAAGCAGGTGAGAGACTGACATCCTTTTGTGCTGATTATTATCTTGATCCAAACGCTCTAAACCAATAAAAGCATGGAGCACTTCTAGCCTCTCCTCACCCAGAACTGCGAGTAATAAAGGCAGAGCGAGAGAGAGTTGTTTGAGAGAAGGGCAACAAGAAGAGCAAAGGGCAGGAAGAGGGCCTGCTGCTTCTAAAGGGTGAGATTGTTAGTGAAAGGAGGCGGCATAAAAAGCACCGAACACGCGCTCAAACACTCACCCACAAATGGATCACACCACGCATATCCTTGTGACGGGCGCATGTGTCCCTGAGTATTCCTGAAGAATGTGTCGCTGTGACATCAATACAACTGTAGCAGTTAACGTGCCAGGATTTGCCACTTTGCCGTCTATTCTGCTCGCCAACCAATAGACCGAACCTTGCACTTGGTGGACGGAAGAATGGGAAGGGGGGAAGGAAAGAAAAACAAAAGCGATTGATATAAATGATCTGCCGGCCGAGAGAGGCCCCCAGGCAGGGGCGAGCGAAGGTCCGCTCGATACCAATTGATCGTGGGAGGCCCAGGCATTCGTCTTAATTCTGACTAATTAGGGCAGCGGCTGACGAGGAGGGGGTTAGAGGGACAAGATGTCGGTACGTGTGCATGTGTGTCTGTGCGTCAATGGGACCTCCCAGATTACAAAATCAAGCCCCCATGTTTACAAAGCGTGGAACAAGTGGAGGATTAAGGAAATCAGTTTAGGAAACAACAACCGTCACCACATTAGTGTTGCTGCCAAAATAATTCCCCTGTCTTCAGTGGGTTGCCTGACAGGCAGGATGGGAGTAAATCCTTCTCTCACTTTTTTTTTTTATCTTGTTTGTGTGAGAACTGCTGATTATCTTCTGCCAGCACAAGTCTGGCCTTTGGTAGCCAAGAGGCAGCAGAAGAGAGATGCTGTTCGAGCCTCACCCGCCGCACAGATAGACATCAAAGCCTTTTAATTGGCAGGAGCGGAAAGTTGGGCTTGATCACCAGAACAATTGGGATAAAAGCATGAATTACTAGCATGGTCGTCAGTGTGAAAAATAATGGGGAGTGCGCCTCTGGTTGAGGGTGAAAGAGCCTTTGGACACCTGAGGCGAGTGTTTCAGTGCAGTGGATCGTCCTGAGAGCATGTGGGCTCGCAGGTGTCTCAGACTTTACAGGCAGAGCCCTTTTAGAAATGGCAGCATTTGGGAGCAGACACTGAGCGGGTGCTGAGCTACTGAGAGCCCGGCTTAGACGCTGATTCCTATCTGTCACTCCCCGAGGATGTTAGCAGCGTGAAGTGGAAGGTGGCAGAAAGGAGGTACCGCCATGAACGAGGGGCAGCAGCGGGGACGACTCTACCTGACTGGAGATCACAATCTGACAACACACACACACACACACGGGCATTCATGTGAAGGAGCATGAGCCGGCCTCACGCAGCACTGACCGCACAGACAAAAGTGACAAAATATCAGCGAGGTAAAGTGACAGACAGGCGGCGTATCTGTATCAGACAAGATCCCATTGTGGAGGAGGGACAAAAAAAAAGCTCTCATGCAGGCCGGGCTGACTCGCGCCCTTTGTCACTCACTCTCACAGGCCGGGAGAGACTGACAGATAGACTTTAATATCAGCTTCTCGCTCTTGTTCTTTGACACATAAACTTCACTGCCCTTTCCACCTCCGGCACCCTGTCCCCTGCCTGCTATTCACGTCCCGGCCCGCCTCGCTCTCGCCACCGGCCTCCTATCAGGGGTTCACAAACAGCAGCACACAAACTACGGCGGGGTGTCTGGATATCTTTGCGCGGACTATAAATACCTCATCGGCTCCAGACGCGGTGTCACTCAACTCACATCAGATTAACCAATCAGAGTGGACATGTCCCCTGAATTCTCCGCTCGTCAGCTCAAGTGTGATGTCCTAATGACTGCCTGGCCGTCGATACCGGTCCACATAACAGTGGGCCCTGAGGGGGACAATTAGGGAGAGTAGGAGATGTTTTCCCTGATAAATGTTGTCACTGCTGGTATTGGTACTAATAAGCTGTAATTTGCTGTTGTAGACTCTGATGACACACGCTGTAACAGCACATCCAGACAGATGGGTGAGCCCTACAAGGCTTTACATGAAAGTGACACAAATGCTTTCATTAACTCGGAACGGTGGGATCCGCAGATTTATATGCAGTGTTTATGAGACCGGGCTTGTGTGATACTTTGAAAAATTTCACAAAATGTGCAGAAATGTGCTCGAGAAGAGAGAGGAGAAGACAAATGTCACCATCCACTCCCACTAGGAGTTTTATTGTGGCTATTACAGGGGAAATTTGGTGAAAATGTGGTGAAACAGGCGCCGATGACGAGTTTGTAATATTTAAAGAGTCGGCGTATATTTAGAGGTTTTATTTTGAAAGGTAAATGTCAGTTAAAGATTCCTCTCAGTTGACATTTTCTATCCTAAATTAAAATTTACTAAGTAGCGCTTCCTCTCAGGCTGGAAAGCAAAAATGAAATTGCTATTTTAAGATATTAGATAAGTATTACACAGCTGGTATATGGTGCCATATTTTTATATATTCTCTCACATCCCTCATTTTAATACATGTATATATCTTCAAAATGTTACATCTGTCTGCAAAGTTTTAAGGGTCTATTCTTTCTATATTTATTAAGTAATAATAAGCCATCTGCCCTTTATGTGACTTGTGCTTTTATTATAGTCATTGACCCTGTGTTAACATACATTAAGTAATACAATTAAACTAGATTAGTGATTATGTTATGTGATAATATTGCAAATTATCCAATGAGATTTTAATTTGTGGCCTGATGAGCCTAAAACTAGCTCACAAATAATCCTTCAAGCATGAACATACTTGGAAAAGTGTGAAAAATTAGTTATTGAAGAATATTTGAACAATTCTGGAAAAAAATATATTGGGAGAATTAGACACAAATGTAAGCACATGCAAATAAATAAAGAAGTTGTTGAATTTTGAATGGTGTCACAATGTACTGGTATTGGCAACAACCATGAGATTTGAAAAAAAAAATGAGATACTGATATGTTAATGACGTACAAGTAATAATATTCCTCTTAATCTTGTGAAATTTGTCCTGGTTGCCTTTTCATCGTCCATAAAGTATTATTTTTGTACACTTTTCTACCTCCCGAACATTGTATTTTGAGTGTAATTTGCCCCCCAAAAAAGAGACAAAACACACAATGAAATAAAGTTTTCAATGGATTGGACTGATTACTGACGGATGTTATTGTTATTGTGAATCCCTGTTGTGAAATCAGTCATTGGGACCACTCAAGGCTGAATTTGTGTAATCACACGATAAGAAAATTCCTGCTAAGATTGATTTTGGTCGATGGATTTTCTTTTTTAAATGAATGAGTAATTAGTCCGAACACCCAAAGATATTGAATTTACAGTGAAAGTGATAATTAGGTTTAATGTTTAATCAAACCCGTCACCTGTCTGCCAGTCAAACCATTGATCACTCGATGGCTCCTGATGGTTAGACAAAGAGCTTTTGACGGCTTCCCTCTTCAACATGCATGAGTGTGTGTTCAGCTCTCTCCCATCAGAACAAAAGCACCTCGTCTTCCTGGCTCTGAGCACGGGGACCAGATGAAGAATAGATGGCCGGAGAGACGGATCATCGTACAGACACAGGTGGCGTGAGGCTGCGCCGCGCTGTCTGGTGTGTGGGTGAGTGACGGCTACCAGTAGAGCAGGGTCGACTCAGCCCATCAGCAGACGCGACACCAGCGCCAGTCTGCAGCGCCGACCAACAGTCAGCGTGAACAACTGAGCATACGCCTGCTCTCTCTCTCTCTCCCTCTCTCCAACTTTTACTTTCCCCTCTGTGTCACCATCCTGCCGGAAGCGTGATGGGACGATGTGCATTGTTGTCAGCGTGGCAACATGGTGTCACCGTAAACTGTCATGTGCTGCTTCGCTTGAGTCAATATTTACCCTGATTTGAGTAGCCTTGTTAGGCAGTCATCTGACAGCAATTCGTCTGATTACGGACTTATTCAAATGTGGCAAAGGCGGGGAGGAAATCCGCGTGCTTTTGCTTAGATCGGCGGTGCGTTTGGGGGAATATCTGAATATATTGGCGCTCGCATGTAAACACCTATACTGTCACACATCAGCCTGACACTGTTTTGTACAGGAGAAGAGGGGAAATTGCATTCAGCTATCAACAGCAAAATAACAATTCATTTTAAAATGAGGTGACTGATGTGTCACAGTGGATAATAAGTGATGGCTGTGGGGGTTGTTCTGCTGTCAGGAAGCAGACAACTCAGTCAGCGTTTCATGCATTTATTTACACAGGCCCTTAAAAGTAGCCTAAGTACAGCTAAATCTACAGTATCCATTTCCTTTTTTTTATATCAGCTCTCTCAGAAGCCCCCAAAATCCATCCTTTATGCCCCAATCCAAGCCAGGTCTTCAATTTAATTCGCCATCTGTGGCCAGCTTGAAATATTATCCAAGAAATGAGATCCGTGACCCTGAATACAGAGTGTGAGGCAGCACAGGGAGCAGGATGGAGACATGGCCTGATTCTGTGGCTAAGAGGCATGCCTTAGTGGAGGGAGGAGGCCTGGATCCCCTCCCCAAGTGGCATGGCTAAATATTTGCCCTCCTCCACTTGGCTGTCTAGACGCATCCACTCAGCACCCCCCCCACCCCTCTTCCCATCACTCCTCTGTTCTGCTCAGAAGCGGCGAGAGCTGGCACGGTCAGCCAGGCAGGGCGCCAAACCCACGACAAAAAAGTTTCGTCTCGCTGCCAGAGGTCACGGAAGTTCAACAACCTGGAAAGAATGGGCTTCGCATTTTTAAAACCTCTGGGCCGCCATTCGGGGAGTTATATGCACGCCGAGCGAGGGACAGGAGGAAAAAAAACCCTGTCAAATGGTCTTTGTGCTTCCGGATGATTTGGAGAAAGGAACCCTCAGAACTCGACGAGCTGTCTCTGCGGACTTCTCTCCGTTAGTGTTCCATATTCATTACCTTTTCTCCACATTCACATGGCAGAGTTTTAATTGCCTACAATTCAGACTAAAAAGCTCGATGAGTGGAGTGAAAGCGCCATGTCTCCTGAGAGGAAGATGTGGGAAGTCCACCACCAGCACACTCAACCGGATAGACGCATAACTACTAATAAGAGCCCTCATTACGCATAACCAGATTACTCCCTCTGCTATCAGCTCAAGTTAATTTTTCTCCTCCAAAGACACACTCAGTCGCCGGGCTCCAGCAAACTGATGAAGCAGCATGCATTGCCGCCATGCAGCCGCTGAAGCCGACATCCAGGCAGCCCTGTACAGATCATTAAACAAGTCAAACAAAACATCTTTAATTTAATGACTCCTCTTTAGCCGTCAGAGGTGTTAGGCTTGAGTCACAAATCTGGAAGCTTCCGATTGCACAAGAGGAAATCAACAAGAACCAGTTATATTTGGCTTCAGCACCACTCATCAGTCAGACGCCGTCTTTAATTCTGCTTAAACTTTTAAAAATGAACCAAAACTAATACTCAACTACTCTGAGGTACTTGTACTTTACTTGAGTATTTTCCCCTTATGCTACTTTATACTCGTACAGTATCTTTTTGAAGGAAATAATAGACTTTTCACCGACTTTATTTGCTTTAGTTACTCTCCAGAATAAGAGTTTACATAAAGCTGGGGTAAGCTTTTTGTTTTTGGTGTCTTTGTGTAAAAACCCCATATAAACTTTTCAGCAGTGCCCTGAGGGAAAACCAGACTTCTGCACCTCCTCTTCAGCCTTTAAACTCTCTACCCCCCTAGTGACAGGAGACTTGAAACCTGGTACAACTGAGGGCCACACTGAATGGAAAAACTGTCTAAATGGGGGAGTTTAGCACAAAACTGCGAGAAACTTTCTGGCTTTTACCCTCAGATAGTAAAAGCAAATGGTGGAAAATCCTGCAGAAGACGTTGCTATCCCAGCATTTACAACAAATGTCTGCACTGCAAACTAACCCAAATAAAAGGAAGATGGACTGACAATTAGCACAATAAACCACGTCATTATCTGCAAAGAAAGAGAGTAAATTTGAATAAAAAAGAATATATAATTTGTAGCTGTGGCTACTTCAAGTTTATGTAGCTAGAATGACAGTACGTCACCTCAAAGGGTCTCACATGCCATCAAGTTTGCAAAGAAAACAGGACAGTAATACTCAAAATTTATGAGCCACTATAAAACAGCGCTGGGAGCACAATCACAATCTGGATGATTGAAATGAATGAAGTGTGTGCATATTCTGAGCTCGTCTGGAGGACAGACAGAGAGGGCTGAAAGATGGCCAAGGAGACGTTTCTGCACTGAACATCTTGCACGGTTTCATGTAAAAAACAGCTCGAGGTCTAAAGAGGATCCAATACTTTACAAACAAGCAAAGATTAGAAACATGCCCCAAAAATAAGATTGGTGTCACAACACTTAGCTTATAATACTTTGGTAATTTAGTAGGATTTTAGATGCAGGACTTTAAAGACCGAGTGTTTTTACCTCCACCAAGGAGGTCATGTTTTCGCTTCGATTTGTGGCTCTTGTGAGCAATACACAAAGGTTTCTCCTGTTCTGCTGAAACTGTTTGAAACAAACATTTGGATGAATGACAAAGAAGAAGACAGAACAAAGCTCACAGGTTCCAGTCTTTGCACGAAGATAACCGGCTGCTATTTGTCACCTCGTTCTTAATGTACAGACAGACGAGCAAATGAAACATTTCCCTAAATGCTGAACTATTGCTTTAAGCTTTCGGGGAGCATTAATGACACTACAGAGGTCAAATGAGTCTAATTTAAGAGCTGAGTAACTTTTTCTAACATGAAATCACAGGGCCCTTCGCACAGTAAATGTGTTGAGACAATCCTGGCAACCGAGATTTGACATCCTTAATGTTGTCTCGCAGAATCAATAAGCAATCAGCAATGTTTAATAATGGAAATCTGACACTGATGGATGGACGAAAGGAGTCAAACATTACTTCAAGAGCGCTGACTTTAACCAGCCATCGCTTTCTCACAGAAACAGTTTGTGTGTGTGTGTCAGTGTGTGTGTGAGAGAGAAAGAAAGAGAGAGTGACTTGTTGAAAGGGAATAAAAATAGAAGAACAGAAGGCTTAACAGTGAAAAATAACAAATGCAGCTAAATGTATTATTAGAAGTATTATGTTGTGTGGTTGTCATAATTACTGTTAGTGGCTTGTCTGCTCTCGGTGTCCTCCCACTCCTCATGTCTCACAGGTTGGACCACTGAAGTCACCGACTCTGAAATTATAAAAACAAACCACTTTAACCAGTGAAATGTTACAGCGCCGCTACTATCACTCATTTGATCTCCCTGTTAACAGACATGTCATATATGTGAATCCAGACACTGCATGAGAGGAATTTAACAGGCTTGTTCAATAGAATTACGATCAGTGTTTTAAACTCGGAGCGGCCATGTGATGAGGAAGCAAACTGCTGGACGCGATGAGGAAACATGCCTGTTACACATGCTGTTTTACATTCCTCTGCACTGTCTGCTTGTTCTGGGCTCTGGTTATATTCTGTCACATTAACGCTGGGATAGAGGATATGTTGACAGAGAGAGGACATTGCACATTGAGACTGTAGGGCTGTTCTAAGGCTGGTGGCATCGGGACATGAAGACAAGTGTGTATCTGTGTGTTGCAGTGTGTGTGTGTGTGTGTGTAGAAGGAAAGGGTTGCCTGTGGAGCGGAGCATGTGGATGCCCACCCACTCAGCAGCCTCGCGGCCCTCGTCATTTCGCATCAATCCACAGCCCCTCAATATAAATAGGACAGGCGTCCTAAAGCTATGCAGCACTAAGAGAGGCAATGGCATTATGCATCGACCCTGGGCCCCTCAGCCTGAAATATGACTATACACCACCCTGTTGTAATGGCAGTTTCCCTAAAACTTGCACACCACTCTGTTAACAGGGCAATATTTTGGCAGTTAGTGTACATGAAATTAATGTACTTGTACTGGCTACGATAACACAAGGCAAGTGAGCGCCAACGGACATCAATGAAACTGCAACTTAGGAAGCACACTTTCTATTTTTTTCTGTTTTACTTTGAAACAAGGAAAAATCTTTTCCCCAATAGTTTATAAGCCCATACTGGAACTTTCACACCACTTTCTTACAGAACAGAGCAGCACCTTCACTTTTATTGTGGGAAAGTAAGTCCACCTGAACCTCAAACACCCAGTGAAGCACACTGGAACTACTTTTTGCTGTTTTTTTAATGCAGCACTTGATGCATGGGTAGACTTTAGGGCTGGGAAATTAAAGGAAATTAACCGAAACGGACATCTAACTGTTATCTTGTCCATGCCAATTATTTCGCCCCTTCCAGTCTGCAACATGGAGGAAAAGTGTACCTAAGAAAGATGCCATGTCCGTCGTTTGGACACAAAAAGAATTTAAATGTAGACATTATGGAAAAACTGTTTGCAGGAAATGCATGTGATTTATTTCCCACTGTTTTAAATCAGTTGATTTAATTTTACATGTTAAAACTAAAATTGGATGTTTTCATTTCAAGTGACGCTTTGATTTCAGTTCAAAGTACTCAATAAATAGCCACAAAACAGTTCATCCCTAACAGTGTTTCCCTAATTTCTTTAAAATCTCCTAGAAAGAAAAACTATCCCTGCTTTAATAGTTGAGCATATTTACAGAGGAGACCGTGTCAGTGAACTATGAGGGCAAAAAACAAAATCAAGGTAAAATGTTGAATTACTCGTGATATTGATTTGAGGTCATATCGCTCAGTCTTAGTGGACTCAACACGAGTCTACAGTGTCTGTTTTGGTCCGATATGAAACATCTGGAAAACACTATTCATGTTAAATCACAAACAGATAAAATACTTTTCATTTAGAGCTTCCACTCCTGAACTAAAAAGAATCAATTCACTTAGGTATCTTGATTTTTTGATCTTTGGAATTGATTTTTTAATGCCTGAATTGATTATATTCATATTGACTTGGTTTACTTTAGTCAACACAAGGTGGAAGAAGGTAACCACTTCTATTCTGGTGTCTATGCAGTGGGAGGTCTGATTACATATGTTAAAACCTGCACCGACTAGTCTTTAAGTGCACCCGATGATATGATAGAGGTGCACTAGCTCGCGAACTATTGTGTCAAACAGTATGTGCTCTGATAAACAAAAAGGGGTTTTACTTCAAAAAGTATAACTACATTTTATTCAATCTTTTGTACATTTATTTCCCACGTTTCTATGCATTTTACACACGAAGCTATGGAAATAAGTCTGGCATGTGATGGGTATTGTTTTTAGAAATAAGCCTCATACTCAGAAGTATATGATTCAACTTTTTCCCATGGTCTTGTGTTGAAAAAGTAAACAGAAAATCGTAATAAATGGTAATATTGTAGAATCGCAATGCTAAAAAACTGCAAAGAAAAATGTAATCATCACCCAAGTCTTGGGATAGCATCAAATTGGGAGAAAAGCATATTACGCAGCCTACATCCAACCTACATACCGAACTGTACTGCAGTGAGCAAGGTTGGCTCGTAAAGGTGGATGCTAGATCCCAACCACTGAAGGGTGCAGGGTTAGGGCATGAATTTTAGGGTAAGCCAATCAGATACAGTAAAGGGTTGGTCATCCCTTTGCTATAGTAGGAAAAAAAAATCCATCGCCAACATTTGGTAGTTGGAATCTAGCATCTACTCATCGTGTACTGCTCATATAACGATGTTGCTGCTCTTTTTGCATTTAAGTTAAGGAATCAATTAGCATTTCTTGGTGATGATCAGCATTGTTGTGTGAACCTGTCTGACGAGGTCTTCAACATAATGGACATTAATTTATCTGTAAGAGTCGGAACTTTAAGCTAAAAGTTAGTTTGAATATCTCCTATAGAAAGTACAAAGCGTGTTAAGTACGTGAGCAATGGATCTGGGCTGTAAAGAATTGAAGGTGGTGCACTAAAATAGAGTGTACAGTTCCACACGGTAGCTTCCCCGTGGTGTCACAGAAGCTTCACACTTCATTACTGCAAGGCCAGCGACGTGTGAAGCCATTATGTAGGAGCAGTGGGAAGATGAGTGTGTGTTTGTGTGTGTGTGTATGTTGGTGGGGGTATAACTAGGGGGTGCGTGTGTCTGTGTGTGCGGAGGCGGGGGTAAATAATAACCCCCTTGCTCAAAGTGCTTTCTGGAAGCAGGATCAAGCCATTCACATGGAAACATTGTTTAATGTATTCAAACAGCTGGGAGGTGTTGTCTGTTGTCCCAGTGTCAAATGAAAGAGGACGAACAAACAGCTGGCAGGGCATTTTCTTGCTCCACAGCTCTGCTTACAACTATACTTTAATAAACGGAGTCTGATGCACATGCATGGAGCAATTTGCAATGAATCACATACTAAATAAGCTCCAAACTACTGTCAGGAAACCAAATCCAAGACTCAGCTGTCCTCTGTCTCTATCATGAGGGAGGAGGAAACTAATCTGTGTCCTCTACTTCCACCCAGTGGCTGAAAACAGATCAACACTGCTTTATTCTTAATTCGCCTATGTCATGTGCTCAAGCAAGACCCCAGTAATAAAAGAGTTAGTGGTGAATGGTAAAAAATAAATGCAATCTTAAGTCTTAACCACTCAGATGATGCATTGCAACTAATTTCTTAAAGGTTTACAATGAAATTAATCCTCAAAGACGTTCTCATTTCATGGTATAAGCAAGAAGTTTTCAGCCTCATGACAAGTGATGATTACTTTCTGCCAAAGGCTGTTTGATTGCCAGCTGCCTACTGAATTTAAAAAAGAATAGCTGATTATTTTTGAAAAAAAAAATCAATTAGACTAGCACTGGCATGGCCAAAGCCTACGAGTGAGCGCACAAGCACTTCTTGTTAACTGCGGGACAATCGAAACATTAATTTTCAATCGAGAACTTTGGGATTCGTGGCAGTCTCCCAGGGCACTTTATGTGACTGCCAACACTCAGCGTTTAGCACTGATTGAAATTTTGGCTGCTGAAATGGATTCTACAAGCCAGACTAGCAGCATGGAAAAGTTAACCACAGCCATTTTCATTCAGATGGACAGTTGACAAGACCTATGTTTGTAGACTACAAGCTGTGATGTAGCGCGTACAGTCTGCAGAAACATCGAAAGTTATTGATGTGGAACAGGTAGACATCAGAGGAGGGAAACAGGGAAATGTCTGTTTATGTGGTGGTTTGTTAAGGAGACAGAGGAAGACAAAGACATGGGGAATGGGCGTAAAAGGCCAATATAATGTTGTGCATTTCAAGGGGCAAATACTAGATGTTTGGTACAACAATTGCTGTGGTCTAATAGGGGCATTCATAGTTAGCATTATATGTAGTAGGCTAGTTCTTAGCTTACATAAATGTGTAGTATTTAGACATTTCTCCATATCAACAAAGTACAGCTTTCAATTTGGATGACATTTGGCTGTGACAATGAGCTAAAAACCTTTACAAGTTACAGTTAAAACATGTGACTGACTGAATTGATGCATAAATACACATTTCAAATGTTTTTAAGGGAGGTATGACCTATTCTAAGACAAATAAATTGCCTTGGAAATATCTAAACGGCTGCTAAGATTGTATAAATTTATATTTTTCAGAAATTGCAAGTTGCTGAAACAATAAAAACGGTGAGTAAAGTGTTTAGCTAACTACAAACATAATTTACAGTTTTATTTGTCGCTTTTCTTTCATTGTTTTGTGTTGACAGCTGCAAATACTTTGCTCATATACATGTAGGCCTACATTTGTTTATAAGCTTAACACAACATGACGCCCAACATAATTCAGTTACCTGCACGGTTACCTCCTTGTTTGTACACAAAAAGAAAAAGGGTAGTTTTACTTAATTTTATATCAATGTGTAGTACATGAACATTTCTCCATGTTAACAAAGCACAGCTTTCAATTTAGACAATATTTGGCTGTGACAATGAGCTAAAAACGTCAAAAAGTTGATTTAATTGATGCATAACTACCATTTAAAAATGTTTTAAGTGAGTTTTCCAAAACGAATAAAGTGCTGCAGATATATATAAACTGATGCTAATGGTAGATATTAATGTTTTCAGAAATTGCAAGTTGCTGAAATAATAAAAACGGTGAGTTTAGCTAGCTAAACTCATGACTTACAGTTTTGTTCGTAGCATTTCTTTCAGCTTTTTGTGTTGACAGCTGCAAATACTTTGCTCATATATAAATTAACTTGTTTTTTACGCTTAATACAGCATGACTTCCAACATGATTCAGTTACCTGCATGGTTACCTCCTTGTTAACACGCAAATAAAAAGCTGAAATGTCAAATGTCAAACACGTGGCTTCCTTTCTCTTTTTTTCTTGCTTTTTTCGACAGGCAGTGAGAAAGGACAGCCGTGCGCCGCCGAAAGACCCGAAAGGGCCAAGATGGCTGCGCCCGCGACAGACGCCGGGGAGTTTGAAAGCTGGCTAAATGATCGGCTGGACTCGCTGGAAGTGGACCGGGAGGTGTACGGAGCCTACATTTTAGGCGTCCTACGGGAAGAGGAGAGCGACGAGGAGAAAGAAGAAGTGCTTCAGGGGATTTTATCCGCATTTCTGGTGAATATCCGAGGCGGCATGTCGCGCTCAGACACCGCCGCTGTGTGCTGCTTCATGTGTTGCTGTCTGTCTGCCCTGCCAGGATCATGTCAGCTGGCGTTTAGGGAGCCAAATAGCGACGATAGACGCGGTAGTGTTTCTTCAACCAAAGTCGACACACAACAGGCAGTAATTGAGGCTGTTATTCTCTCCTGACACGTTTAATCCAGTTCAGCTACATGCCACTCGGTGGCTACAGTTCTTGAAGGTGTTTCCTCAAATTCGGCTAAGAAAAAGTACAGTAAAATAAATATATATTAGAGGAATTTGTTAAATAGTGGCACACTTGTATAGTTATACTGCATTATTTCACCTTCTAGGTGTATATGTGTGTTGAATGAGCTTTGGCATCTTTTTACATACGTATACATTAAATGTATTTTCTTATTTAATTAGGGACGTTATTACAAAATAAGCATAACACTTTCGTGTGCAGTTATTGAGGAAAAACAGTATCTCCAGCCATACACTAGCTGTGTTGACAGGCATGTACACATAAACAGAGTAATCAGATTAAGTCAGTAATTTGATTTAACTATTACCATGAGCAGAGTTATTGGCTGACGTGTGCTCCTGTGTGGATTAAATAAAAAGTATTTTCTTATTTAATCAGGAACTTTGGTGCAATAGTTTTTTAATTATAGAGAGCCATACACTGACTATGTTACACCTATACAGTTTAGATTAAAACAATTTAACTTAACTACACTGGACTATTCCAATAAGCAGAATTCTTGGCTGAAGGCAAGCAGGAGTTTAACAATAAAGATGAATGAGTGAATGAAAATCTTTTTTTATTTTTACACCTTTTATACAGTAGTATCTACCTTTTTATATGTGTGTATTTGAAATTTTCTGAAGTCATGCCTCTGTACCAGTCGGGGCCTCTGGAAGACAAACAGAATATGAGAGTGTGCATCATGTGCTGGATGAGCTCATCCGTCTATGCCTCATCTCATAATAGCAGGCTGTAATGAAGCCTGGCCATTAATAACCTGGGGCCGCATTGACACGCCTCTGAGAATACTCTCAGAGAGCTGCTAGCTTAGCCTGATACGTTTATGCAGGAAGGATCTTAGAAAGCTCTGAGCTTGAGTGTGTTCTTGACCCTGTTGCTTTGTATGGCACACTCTTGTTAAAGGTGTGAAAAAGTAACTAACTAACTAGACTACTAACATTATCTCTGCATGATGTGATCATTCAGCATTTGGAGAATATTTCTCCTGACTCACCTCTGCCTAAAAACTCCTCAGGCTCTTTAAACTCCCCCTCTTTAATCAAGTTTTTATCCTCTCTTAAAGGCTAAGATGCTTTGTGAATAACTATTTTTACCAGGCTCTAGCCATAACTCTAAGATTCTTAGACAACAGTATAATTATATGAATTTTCATAGATTTTCACCTCCAGAAGCAACTTTTTGCACTAAGATGCTTTTTAAATGTGTCCCTTTGGTTGGATAGTCAGCTGCCGAGTGTATAAAATTAGCTGTTACTTGTACTTAACTGTTATTTGTCCTTCTTGTGCAGGATGAGGACACCGTGGAAGATGTCTGCAAACAGATCATCAAACAGTGGACAGATTGTTGCAACAGATCAGCAGCCAAAAGTGATGCTGATGATGGTATTTATGTGACTTTGATTCATCCATATTCACAATCTGATTAAAATGGAAGATATTTTATGACCTTGTCAGTGTGAAATAAAAGTTCAGGGAACAAGCTATAAAGTTGGCAGCAACAAATCTGCATAGAGCACTGTATAGTTATAATGAAACCATAAATCAACCGAAGTAAGAACATAAAACAGTTTTTGCAACAATGCAGGCCAACTTTGCAATAAAAGTTATATAATCATATAAGAATTCATATAAGCATTTCAGAAGTCCATAATAAAGCCAGCAGCAGGCTCTTCATCTCATTTAAATCTTGACTAAACACAGCAAAGACAGCTTGCTACTGAGTCTGTCGTCAATACCAGTTAAACTTACAGAGGGATTAGCTCTTTGAGTTTAAAATCATTTGCTTTGAGTTGGAGCAGAGTGCACAAAGACGCTTAAGTCTCACCGAGAGATCAGCATTTCCCTAAAAAAATAAATAAACAAAAGCAGTTCCTGAGACTGCAGAAAGTTTGGAGGTTTGATGAAATGTTTATGCCAAAAAAAGTGATTTCCGCTCGGTTTGTTTTGTCAGTGTTATTACTGGAAAGAGCCTGTTTACTGTGTACATAGCCATAAGGATGTGTATGCTGCATGCAGTCTAAGCTCAGATGGACGGCCTTCTGTTCATGTACCTTGGTGTTGACAGTGAAAAGCAAGTGAAGGTACTACATGTTATTGTGGTTTATTTACAGTGTGCCTGTGTTGTGTACTTCCTCTCCTGCAGCTGAAGTCCAGGCCATCGCCAGTCTGATAGAAAAACAAGCTCAGATTGTGGTGAAACAAAAGGAAGTGACCGCGGAGTCGAAGAAAAGGAAAGAAGCCCTCCTCGCTCAGTACGCTAATGTCACCGACGACGAGGAATATCCTTTATTTTACTACTTGGAATGTTGTATAATCCGGTGAATTCCTTCATGCTCCATAAGATGTTTTTAAGATTTTTTTCCTTGACTAAAGCACTGAAGCTGAAGAAGAGGAGCCACCGATTGGAAGTAACCCTGTTCCAAATGATAAATGTATCCTTCATGAATCAGTTTATGATCATTCCAAATCATGTGGAATTCACTGTTACTAACTGCAGTATGAATGGATGAATAGCTGCATAACAGTGGCAGGAAAAAGTGTGTGAATCCAGTGAAATTACATGGTTTTCTGCATTAATTTGTCATAAAATATGAACTGGTCTGCATGCTTAACCTAAATACCACACAAACAATTATAATAGTGCTGGTGGAAAAAGGAATTGAACCCTTTGGCTAGGAAGACGGGAGGAGGATAGGCAGGAGTTAGCAAACCTGGAGTCCAATCAATAAAACAAGATTTGAGTGAGATGTAGAGCTATAAAAACACTCAAACTTTTTGGGTTTGCCACTCACAAGAAGTATCTGCTGATGTGAACCATGCCTTTGCATAGTCTCTCAGACTTTGTCTATCTGTGGACAGGTAAATAAATTGTTCACAAATGGAGTATATTTCCCAAGAACCCGAGAATAATTAACATTTTAAGACTTGAAGGATGGTTAACATCTCTGTTCATCAGTCTACGATATGAAAAAAAAAATCAACAGGTGTCCATGGCAGGAAACACTGTAGGAAGCTGCTGCTTCCTATATTAGCAAAGGGCTTTGGTTTTTCGTCCTGCTTTCCTTTACTGAGAGTGTCAGCCCTGTTCAAGAACACCAACGTGGAAGAGGTGCTGACCAGACAAAAGCAAAAGCGGGATCAGGCCCGGGAGGACTCACAGAAGAAGAAGGAAGGGGACAAGATGCAGCGGGAGAAGGACAAACTGGCCAAACAAGACAGGAAAGAGAAGGAGAAGAAGCGTACACAGAAAGGTGAACGCAGGAGATAAAACCGAGAGAAAGGACACTTTGTATGTAGAAAGGTTTTGTTATGAGACAAAGGAAAAAAAACAAAAGTCAGCGACTCTTTTTAGCTGAACCTCATTGGCACATTCAATGTATGAACATGTCTTCATCAGACCCTCCATGTTTAATGCTTTTTCTTCATTTGAGTTAAGAACACATTTTCTGGATATTGTGCAGGTCCCAAATCCTGATTTTTATTTTGCATTCTTGCATACTGAGGAAGGAGGTCTAGGAATGAAGTGGCAAAATGTTTAAGATTATCATGACACAGTCCGTTTTATGTCATTGATAAAAATTAGGAAAAACATTGTATATTTAAAAGGATAGTTCAGATTTTTTCGAAGTGGTGTTGTATGAGGTACTTATCTGTAGCCGGTGTATTCCCAACAGTAGATGGAAGTCAGCACGTCACCAGTTTGGAGAAGCAGGCAGGGAACCAACAGGGAAGCTAAGCAATGAACTGCTGCTGATGAGTGCAGCAGAACCTAAAAATAAATTCAAGTTTAAGTGTACACTAAATTAAGAACATTTTCACAATTTTCTGATTGAGGCTGATCAATCACTAATTTTGTCAATGGAGTCTGGTCTGTCATTTTGCATGCTTCTCTAATGCTGTCCACCATCTACTGTAGCTAATACACTTTTAATAAGAACTTCATACAACACAACTTCAATAAAACTATCCCTTTAAGTCCCTGCTGATATGTTGTTGCAGCAGCAAGTGTGAAACATGCATTGGCTAAGCTTTGACACAGTTACTCCTGTAATGATCAAAGTATTCACTTGAAACACAAATTGGATTGATCATGGTTCAAGTGGAGGAATGCTTGAAAAGCAACCCGAGTTTCTGCTGTTCTCCTCTGTGCCAATATGCTTTTCATTCTGCAGAACTTTTAAGTAAAGGCAAGTGTTCATGTCAAACTGTTTTCATGTTGGTCCTTTAGTTTTACTGTCTATGCATTTTGACTGAGATAAAACAACAAAGGAGTGGTTGCTAAATTATACCTCAAATATGTCATGTACCATCATTTGAATGTTAATGAATGAGGTTCATCATCTTTTGAAATGATTAAAAAAAAGCATTTTCAGCAATTTGGATTGCTTTATTTTAAAATTTTCCTTTTACAGAACAAGTAACTACATGCACATTAAAATGACAGGCATGGAACAACTCATATTCACAAAGCAGTCAGGTAAAAACTAATGCTGCTGGAGAAATGTTGCTTGACAAAGCTTTGAAATGTATACAAGCTTTGGTCCCTTGCTAACAAACTGTCACACTGATAAGAATATTTGATAAAACTACCTGAAAATAATCAGACAAAGTGTGATTAATATGTTTAAATTAAACATGCTGAACCTTTTAAGTGTCAGTATCTTTTGTTACAGTTCAAACTTTTGACAAAATTGCAGATAAAACTGTTTTCTCAACACTAATCACAAAACTAACAAAAACAATTGAAATTAATTGGAACATTTCAGAACACATTTTATAAATTAGCATGAGCATATTAAACTACTGACAGAGGGAATGACAAAAGATTTATTTTAACTTACCTGTTATATGCCATTGATAGGAATGTTTGTTGGATGTGATTGATAGGTTTAAATTTAAAATGTTGAACTTTTTTACTGAAGTTTGAGTTCAAACTTCACCAAATTGCAGATAAATACAACTTTCTTTCTGATTACAGTAAGTTTAGGCTCCATAAGAAAGCAAGCTACAGAATTAATTGGAACATTTTAGAAAGCATTTTAATATTTAGCATGTTTGTTTTAAACTACTGCCTTTATGATTCAATTATTGTTTGGGAATACCCAGAACTGAGGTTCAAATACCTTCCAATAAATAAGTAAAACTGAAGAATTCACTGAACTCTTCCTCATAAATAGTGCCTTTAAATAGAACGGTGATGGAGTAAGATTCACGTTAATTTGGAAATGACACTAATTAAATTAAACAAAGGTAAGAAACAGCAGGATAAATTACATTTAATGCAATTCCTGCAAAACAAAAGTTAGCCTTTTGAAGCTTCTGGTGGTCAAATGAGATCAGCCATCATCAAGCCTAAAATTGCTCATCTCATATTCTGCAGTGATCACTGTGTTGCCGGTAAAATATCACTATAAACTTGCAGCGAACATGAGTTCTTATCACCCTGTTGCCTTATAATCAGGGGATTCTGGGCTGGATATAATTTAATGAAGACCTTTAACTCATATTTGGTGCCTGCTAAATCATAACCGAGATCATCACTTCGAGTATCCCTCAAACGGAGGGGAGTCCCTCTCTGTGTGTGTGGACTCCTTGTTCACATGGTGGTCCTGCCTCTTGACAGGCTTCTGTAGTGTCATCTGGAGAGCGTACCACAGGGCTGTGCAGAGCTTCTTTGTTGTAGCAGCGAGGTCCTTCAGTGCAATGACCAGCAACAGGGCGTCTATGAAACAGAAGCGCGTTAGGGCCTGTAGCAATTGAGAGGCAGGAACATATGCCTAACATTGTAATATGAGTTACCTTTGTCCTCTGTGAAATGAGCTCTCTGCCGCTGGTGTTTGGACATGCTGGCAATCTCCTCCTTGCATCTCGCCTGGGTGATGCAAACAGCCATATGATGGTTGCTCAAAGCGGTGTGGATGCTGTTATGGAGCGGAGTATTGCACAGACGCTCCATTCTGTCCAGAAGGCTTGCCACCTGCAACATACCGACATAATCAACCCTTATATCCCCCCCTCAGTCTTAGTGAATATTCTACTTACAAGGACAGTGCTCATTAATAAGCCGTCACACAAACATAACTGCATAGAAATAGTTGACTGATCAACAAGACATTACAAAAGATAAACCACCGTATTTAGGCCTTAGCTGTACTGTGTGTGTATGTTTTTATGGAAACTGCATTAAAGGAAAGAAGTTTTCTCTTGATAAACCTGATGGGTGTGCAAAATTAAGTTGCAAAGTTCGCCTTCGGAACTATGAGGCTGCTGTGACAGAATTCACCTCTAGATGGCAGTATGGAAGCAATTTCAGAGGTCTCACCCTTGCTTGTTCCCTCATCTGATTAACAATGAGGTGGTCGACTCTTGTGGGATTTGGTGGAGTTTTGGGTAGGTTAGTGTTGGCCACTGCTGCAGTCCTTTTTCCAAGAAATGTCTTAGTGAGGATAACCTCTACCTAAAATTAAAAAAAAGGGAGAACATGACAACCTAAGACTTGCATAACATCAGTGCATAACTTATAAAAGTGAAAATGTATTTTGCAGAGCTCATCTGAACATAAGTGGAGAGATAAAATGTTTGTATTCTTGACATGAAATCATATTTAGAAAGCATACCTTTTTTCTCTCCCTCTCCAAACACCTCCACTGCTCATAACACTCATCCAGGTAGAAGTTCAGCTGGATCACAGGTCCTCCTTGATTCTTCACCACTGAAGTTGTCAGGGCTGGGGCCATGCCATGATAAGTGCTCTCCCCTCTGCAGGTCATCAAGTCACTGACATAGGAGTTGAAAGCTGCAGACTCATTGGCTGACATCACATCACCCACAGCCATGCCAGGGACACT
This sequence comes from Serranus cabrilla, assembly GCA_903364295.1. Classification (NCBI taxonomy): domain Eukaryota; kingdom Metazoa; phylum Chordata; class Actinopteri; order Perciformes; family Serranidae; genus Serranus; species Serranus cabrilla. The sequence goes on along the minus strand of CAFUXE010000128.1, from coordinate 585,998 downwards.
GCTTCCATAGGGCAGTGTGGATCTGGAGCTGAAGTTTGACGGGTTGATGGGCACACTCGGGAATCTTCTGAGGTCATTCGCAGGATACATGAAAGACATTGGCTGCTGTGTATTCCCTACACTGACCATGCTGTTTTCTACATCAAATCCCTGAGACTGCATGCTCCCCAGGTGGTCAAAGTGTGGGTTTTGTGAGAGGGCCTGTTTCTTATCTCCCCCTCTCATGTGATTGTTAGCTAGGGGTCTTGCAGTAAAGCCATCTCCTAGAAAGCCAGACATATGCACCCTCTTGTTTTCTCTCTGCATCTGTGGTCTGAGCTTGCTCTGCATCAGGCCCTGCTGGATATGATGCCTTGAATACTGGTTCATGTTGATGGGGAGTGAAGTGTTCTCTCTGTGCATGGTCATGTTGCTTTGGTATTGGTTTGGGAGGTTTAAAGATGCAGAGAACTGCTTGCGTGGCTGGATGTACTCTGTGTGTTGTGAGCTGAAACCAGGTAGATCTTGAAAGGCATCACGATTAAATGTTTGCTTCCTCACTCTTCCATTTCTTTCTATCTGCACTGTCCCGCTTTCTCCCAGCAGCTGTTTTGGGGTCTGCATTGCAGGAGTGCTTTGTGTTGACATTGCAGGACTGGTGATTTTCCATTGTTCAGCCATGCTGTCTTCATGCTGCATGCCCACTGTCTGCCTGTGAGTGTTTGGAAGGTCTCCACAACATAAGCTATCATGCTCACCAGCCATGAACGACTGAAAACTGCTGACCAGTTGGTTAATGTCCTGTGGCCCATACTGCTCATTACTGTTGGGCTTTGTGCTGCTCTGGGTGTACTGGTCTTCATAACAAGGATGGAAGCAGGAGCTGCTCATTTCACTCTGAGACATAAAGACATTACTGAGGTCTGGTAAATGATTCACAGGTTGACTATTTCCTCTGTCTTTTACAGCTTGTATGTTGTCATATCTGCTTTGTTGCACCTGTGACAAGTAGCTGTTTCCTGTGTTGGGCAGTGGTAGACCTGGTGGCAGTTTCTGAGGACGGAGGTTGCCGCGATCTCCATTAGGAAAATGAAAAGGCCATTGCTGATTGGTAAGAAGACCATTGGACTGTTGATAAAACTCGTCACCATCTTTGTCCACTGACTGTCCCTTTGCTTTACTTAAAGCCTCACGGGATACATAATTTGGGGGAAAGGTGGGGTTATGTTGCGTTTTAGCCTCTGTTAGGAAATACTGTTGCAGTTCTTCTTTCAATATCTTTGGAGCCCAGACCGGATTGAATGTTGGTAAACTCCTAAAAGGAATCAAGGACTTACTTTAATGGTTGTGTTTATAAAACTATGACAACTCTAAGATATAAAATATATACAACTATGTATAAATATATATATGTAAATCATACCGTATATATGTAGTGTAATATATACCTAACCCTACAATGTGAAAACTTTGAACTGTGAACTTTGACATACCCTTCACTGAAGTAGCTGTCCAGGGAATCTGCTTCATCCAAAATATTTGATACTAGACCCTGGAGATCAGTTTCCCCATCACCGTCAGTACTGTCAGTGGGTTTCCTGTGAGAAAAAAGAAAATGTATCCTGAGAATTTCACTTTTACTTTTCCTCTCTTTGAGAGCATTAATTTAAGAGTTTTGCCGACAACTTTGTTTCCCTTCCACTATAAGATTGAACCCCTGATTCAATTAACTATCTCTGAACAACAGACTACACAATAGCACACTTATTGTGATGTGACAGAATAGCAGTGATTCATCTGCTATTCTGAACATGACTTAATCTGAACATAGTTCAAACCTGCTTTTCATGCTGTTCTGGCCACCATTGATCAGGACATGGGGATCATCATGAGCATTGTGAGTCCATGGCATGTAGGATGCTGTGTTCTGCTCCTGCAGTGAGACACTGAAGGGCAATGCCACGCTACCATTGTTTCCACCACCTTTATTTACACTGGCCTGAAAGAGAGAGAAGCAAAGTTAATCAATCTGAAGCTCACCTGAAGAAATATTTACTACTGTATTTTTCCCTAAACAAGCAGATTTATGCAAATGTCAAGACTTATTGTAGAAGAACTTTCAAACCAATAAAAAAATACTGCTGAGACAGGATGTAAAACCACAAGTTAGCCAATTAAAGCTCAAATGATTAGTTCATTAATCAATCAGTCTATTGAGAAATGATGGCTAAGCAACTATTTTGACTGTTGCTCAGACATAAGCTATTTTGAAGAGATTACGTTGGGTGTTAGAACATTTTTTATTTTCAGTATTTTACAGGCCATATGATAAAAAACACGAGATTTTAAAAGCCAGCCTCTATTGATAGAACGTTTTTTTCAGCTTCCCTTCATACATTTAAATAAGGCTATCTAATGGCAAGATAGAGTGGTGAAATACTCAAACTCGATCGTACACGTAAACTGTTCATTATTATTTTTTAGATGGTTAAAATGCATTTTGCTGCTGCTCTCGGTAGCTTGTACTCATGCCTGCCTTACAAATTGGGGGCGTGTTAAACGCCATCTACTATTACTGTAAAGTTAGGTAATACACGATGAATAAGCACCACATACAACCTCACTTCAACAAATTCATCAATTTAATGTTTGCCATGAAAAACGAAGTGTAATACATCTGAATGACTAGGCCTTGGTCATGATATGGCCACCAATAATTGCCCATGATAACCTCCTTTCACTGATATAACTTTACTGATTCAGCAAATATGTTTCGACATATATAACTTTACTGATACAGCAAATATGCTTTGGCATATAAAAGGTAACATAGTTAAGAGTCTTAAATTATATCTTACCTGACGCTGGTATGTGGGAAAGAGTGAACTTGCAAAAGTAGTCTGATGTCCGTCAAAAGCCATTCTGATCTCCTTTGAACTGATTTTTACTCCATCGCGGATCTGGTAAAGCACAAGGTACTCATTGTTAATCATAAATATAACCGTATGCAACACATACGTTTTGGATGGCATAGCACTTTATTAGCTAACTGCTATTCAACTAGCTAACTTTGCCGTTAACTGGTGGATTAAGCTAGCAAGCAATCGATGCTGCCTCGGCTAATTTTGACCCTAATTCTGTCTTATATATTAAAACGAATTCGCTGTAAGTCAAATTTGGTTAACTTCGGCTAAACAAACCAATTTATTTGAGTAAAATACATTACCAACTTACCTTCGTATGTAGAAAAACCCGGTCAATTTTCCGAGATTAACAGTTATCTTCACTGTCTGTACATTATCCTCAAAGGCTCTCGTGCCCCCATCCCCCCTTCAGACAGTTCCGCCGAAGTTCGATGTTGTCCTCGCGAGCTGAGCTCACATTGGCTGAGCTGGGCGAATTTCATTTTTGTTGTCCAATTAGCATCAAGCAGGACTTCCAAGCGCATAGCAACCATAAACCATAAACTACTATAAAACGTATACTTTGCTAGACCATTGTGGCAAGTGGTCCTGATTTTACGCCCACCATAAGATTTAGATTACATTAATTCAAGTTAATTATAATATGTACACATATTTTTATTCTCGTTTTGTTATTATTGTTCTACTTTACTTCCTCTTTTCCCTAAACCGCTTTTTACATGTTTTTTTTATTTGACTTCCCATTGCATTAAGATAACTGCATTATTTTTAATTATTTTGCATACTTTTATTCAGTTCTGTTTAGCTTATTTTCATGTCAGTTTAATTGAAGTAGATTAAACTCAAATAAAATATATTTCATTCAAATTAACCAACACGTTTATTTCAAACATTAGTACAAAATGATTACTTACATAGCCTTGAAAACAGATGAATCTGCAGAGGTCTTTTGTTTTGTTTTGTTTATGGTATATATCAAACTAATCCACCACCAGTTTGATAGTTATTTCCTGGATTGCAAAGGGAAAAACACGATTTGGGAAAATAAATAAATACAAAAACATCTTATTTTTTTGTAAATTAAATCCACAGATTGATTTATGTAAAAGGTTGATGCACAATATGAATATGACATAGAAATTAAAGTTCACTGGGGAGATTTATCTCCTCCTCCTCCTATAAACATATTACTAACTTGAAAGTCTGGTCGGGCCACGCAATCCAGCTGTGGAGCAAAGTTTGATAATATTAACAAAAAAGGAGACCAGTGCACAAGCAACATTACCTTCAAAATAAAAGCATATACTTTGCCACAGTGTTGGTGTAGGTCGTGCTTCTTAACCAGGACTTAGGGGGAACGAGGAATAGTTTATATCACTATTTATTAAAATAAAGAAGTAAGCTCAATGTGTGCAAGTGTCATTTAAGGGGGACTATTCTGAAAGCGTTCAATTACTGTAACTAGGTGCTATAAAATTCTGGTCTTAATCATATTTAACAACTAAAATAATTTCAGATGGAAATCCCTGAAGCTAAACCTTATCAAATCCGTGAGCTAATATGCATCATTTTAGCCCTTGACACAAAAAAGTTAAACTATATCAAACCATATAAAAGGAAACTGCATTTTAGTAGAACTTAATAGTATCAGTTTTGTCAACTTCTAAGAAATGCGATTATGATGTTTTATTTATCCTGTAAAATATTCTTATATAATATGCACTGAATTGAAGGCACTTTCTTCAATAGGAATAGATGCCATAGGCGTCATCTGGGGTTTTATTTTGAATGTTGGCACCGGAAGTGGCGTTTCTTATCGTGGCTTACTTGACGGCGTTGAGGAACTCGAAGTTGTGGAAAAGAAAAAAGTCAGCCAACTGTGTTCAAAGCGGAGACCAAGTACCCGGAGAGCAACGTTCAGGGCTTCACCAGCAGAGTTTTTCACTTTTGTAAGTTACTCTCGCTCAAGAACTGCTCGGAAAACTGATGAAATACGCAAAGAAGTTTACAGCAAGTTAATCGGGCTAAAGTTGCTGTGGTAAACTTCGGGAAGATGACTTTTTGCAAGACCTGGTGTGTTGTACTCCTGCTGCCTCTGCTGATATCAGCCCAGTATCAAGGGGACAGCGGAATAGTCGTCCCGGAGCATGGATTTTGTCAGCCGATTTCAATACCTCTGTGCACGGACATCGCCTACAATCAAACTATAATGCCTAATTTAGTGGGACATTACAACCAGGACGACGCAGGGCTCGAGGTGCACCAGTTTTACCCTCTTGTAAAGGTACAGTGCTCGCCTGAGTTGAAATTTTTCCTGTGCTCCATGTACGCGCCTGTGTGCACGGTTCTGGAGAAGGCCATTCCTCCCTGCAGGTCAATCTGCGAGAGAGCCAAACAGGGCTGCGAGGCTCTCATGAACAAGTTTGGCTTCCAGTGGCCGGAGCGACTGCGCTGCGAGAACTTCCCCGTGCTGGGAGACGGACAGATCTGTGTGGGCCAAAACGATTCCGCCGCCACCGTCCCACCCATCATGCCTGTCCCGGGGACCCAGGACCTCTCCCTGGTCCCCACCCATGAGAGGCCTTTCCGCTGCCCGACGGTTCTGAAAGTACCACCATATTTGAATTATAAGTTCTTAGAGGTGCAAGACTGTGCAGCTCCCTGTGAGCCCTCAAGGGGCGGTGGGTACATGTTTTTCACTGACAAAGAAATCCATTTCTCCCGCATATGGATTCTGGTCTGGTCTGTGCTTTGTTGTGCATCTACATTATTCACTGTAACCACCTATTTAGTCGACATGCAGCGCTTCAGATACCCTGAGCGACCCATCATCTTCCTGTCTGGCTGCTACACTATGGTCTCCATCGCCTACATCGCCGGCTACTTCCTGGGAGACAAAGTGGTTTGCAACGACAGCTTCAACCCAGAAGGCTATAAAACCATCGTCCAAGGCACCAAAAAGGAGGGCTGCACCATCCTCTTCATGATGCTCTACTTCTTCAGCATGGCCAGCTCCATCTGGTGGGTCATCCTGTCCCTCACCTGGTTCCTCGCTGCAGGTATGAAGTGGGGCCATGAGGCTATTGAGGCCAACTCTCAGTACTTCCACCTGGCAGCCTGGGCAGTGCCGGCCGTCAAGACCATCAGCATCCTGGCCATCGGGCAGATCGAGGGCGACGTGCTCAGCGGGGTCTGCTTCGTCAGCCTCAGCAGCCTGGATCCTCTGCGAGGCTTCGTGTTGGCCCCTCTCTTCATTTACCTCTTCATCGGGACCTCTTTCTTGCTGGCCGGCTTCGTGTCACTATTCCGAATCCGCACCATCATGAAGCACGATGGCACCAAGACGGAGAAGCTTGAGCGGCTCATGGTGCGGATTGGGGTATTCAGCGTGCTCTACACCGTCCCCGCCACTATTGTTATCGCCTGCGTCTTCTACGAGCAGGCCTTCCGCCCCCACTGGGAGCGCAGCTGGGTCAGCCATAACTGCAGAAGCCTGGCCATCCCTTGCCCTCTGCAGACCGGGCCCCGCATGACTCCAGACTTCACTGTCTACATGATCAAGTACCTGATGACTCTGATAGTGGGGATCACCTCTGGTTTCTGGATCTGGTCTGGGAAGACTCTACACTCCTGGCATAAGTTTTACACAAGGCTGACGAATGGCAAACACGGAGAGACCACTGTGTAGAATAAAGGGACATCCAAATGTTGCTGGGACTAATGTGTGTATTATTACCTGTTTCTCATGTGATAGGTAAGTAGCACAGTGAGTAGCTATAGGTCCTAACAGCGTCTGTATCCACCTCAGCTTTATAGCCACACATGCATGCCAAACTGAGGGTCAGGGTTTGACAAAAGGGCAAGCTGGATAAACAAGGACTGAGCCTGACTGTCTGAACAAATAACAAGCATGGCTATGGATGCCATGTGCTGAAATGCTCTCCCTCCCCCTCTCTTAAAGCCACCATAAGCTCAAAGCGAGTGATGATCCAGCAGCCAAGATCACAGAGAGAGAGAGAGCAGGGCGGGGGGGAAGAATGGAGGTCTCTGTTAACATTTCATATGTAATTACATGAAATTGTAAATAGTATTTGTAAAAACATGAAATTATATATTTGTATTTATAGAAAGTAAATACTTTTTCTTATCTGCCAGTGTACCTGCTTTACTTTTGCACTGTAAGAATGCCACGTACCGTAGATCTAGACATGCTCCTTTTTTATTTTTTATTCATTGCTGGTTATGAATTACATTGTTTTTTTATGCATTAAACAAACATTTCAGTCTGTTGGATGATATCCAAGAAGCTTTTTCAGTTGAGCCTACTGACTGTACTACAACTCCTTTTTAACAAGAAACATGTGCTGGAAATTAACAAAGTACATTTACTCAAGTACTGTACCAAAGTACAATTTTGAGGTACTTGTACTTGCACGTTTTAATGTTATGCTGCTTTCTGCTTCAGCTCCACTGGAGTTCAGAGGGAAATATTGTACTTTTTATAGCGCTACATTTATTTGATCACTATAGTTATTAGTTACTTTGCAAATGAAGATTGAAAAAACTATAGTGAGCATATGAAACACACTAAACAAACAATCCAACAGTATAAAAATTCAAAAGTTTCTTGCAGCCAGCTACAGATTTAAAATGCATCTTACATATAACTGAATCAATAATCTTTTATTGTAATATAATGTAAGTAAATAGCCCATTTGGCTGCAGAGTGAATACTTTTATACTATTATTATACTATACTATTACGGTTGCATACTTTTGCTAAAGTAACATGCAAGACTTTTGCAATGCCCTTGAAACAAAGTGTATTTTAAATAGCGGTTTTAGTACTTTAAGTAAGTAAGAGGCTGTTCCATTGCTGGCTGCAACTCCGCAAAATCTGCAGATAAAATCAAATAACCATAAATCAAAAGCTCCATTATGAAGTCCTAGTTCAAGGAGGGAAACTGAATGCAGGGTTTTTCTTTACTTTTTCCCTTCCTTATGTTCTGTATTCTCTAGTGATTAAATAATGTCTCGATAACAAGTTACTTTCTTTGATAAAAGAGCAGCCATGTTGTTTTCTCAAGGGGGTGTGTGTCACACCTGAACATCTGTTGCCTCAGACTGGCAGGCAACAGTAAAACAGATTATTGGAATTCTTAATGGAAATTAGCTTCTTGGACGAGACTGCGGCCCTCCGGGAGACACGAGGAGCAAGTTAACACTGAGACAATCGAGCATAACTCGGATTGTCTGTATATTCGGAAATATTTCACATCTACGTGCTTTGTGTCTGAGAAACTGGCGCCGAGCTGTAAGAATGCTTTCTCACACATGTACACTAACATCGCCTTCAAGTGCCAAACAAAACAAGAAACCTTTTTTAGCCTGTTGTTAGAGAGGGCTCGGTTAAATCAACACGAGTCATCTGGCGAGAAGAAGTCTGTGCTGTTGCATAGGTGTGAAAATGTCCCTGCCTGTCTGTTTGGTGAAAACAAGGGTGTTCAGGTTCGCTGTAGTGTTGCTGCTCTGGAGCCACTGCTGCTCCGTGCCAAGTTGGAATCCCCCAAGCCATGCATGGCTGAAACTGAACCGACTCTGCGGTGATGTCATGAAGTAGATGGGTGTGTTGGAGAAAGCTGATCCTCTTGCCTCAGAGCAGAGGCTTTGGGCGAAAAGCAGGAGTTTGAGAGCTGCACGCACACAGTTCAGTGCTGTGTGTGCATTGTTACTGCAGTGGTTTAGAGGGACACATAGTTACTATATTAACCTCACTGGGTTGTAGGATAATCACTAACATAGTAAAGCTTACTGCCAGTTAGAGCTGTAACGATCAGACGACTGATCAATTCAATTTGACAAAAAAATAATCAACTTTCTTGATTGTGATATTGAATCCTGCACAAAAAGATTTCCTGCTTTATATCATAATAAACTGAATATCTTTACAAAACAAGACACTTAAAAACATCCCCATGTACATTTTTCACTATTTTCTGACACCAAACGTTTCATTTAATAATCTGTAATAGAAATAATTGTTAGTTGCAGCCCTACTTCTGATAATCAGTTAATCACTACAGCAATTTTTCATGCAAAAAAAGCCGTTTTCAGCCTCTCAAATGAAAGATTTTCTGCTTTTCTCTATTTAACAGCATATTATACTGAAAATCTTTGGATTTTTGACTGACAAAACAAGTAACTTAAAGACTTTACTTTTAAGAAAATGGGATGGACATTTTTCACTATTTTCTAATTGTTTTTTAGACCAACGATTTATCTAATAATTGGTAATAGATATAACTGTTAGTCGCAGCCCTACTTTTCATAATCAGTTCATCAATAAAGTACATTTTCATGCAGAAAAAGCTGTTTTCAGCCTCTGAAACATGGAGATTTCCTGCTTTTTGCTTTTTTTTAATATCATTTTAAACTGAATATCTTTGGGTTTTTGACTAACAAATGAAGACACTTAGACTTTGAGAAACTGGGATTTTCTGATTCATCAAGAAACTAATCTGCAGATTAATAAATAATGAAAATAATCGTTAGTTGCAGCCTTACTGTCAATAGACCTCTCTTAAATTTCATGACCTGTTGGACAAGTTGATGTTTGTCTTTCTTCTGTCCTTATCTGGGGTTGAATAAAGAAACGTTG
>CAFUXE010000128.1:558492-575279 GCA_903364295.1 Serranus cabrilla | reverse complement strand
GTAAGAGGCGGCCACTGTGAGTGGGATGGAGCGTAACAAGTTGGCAGGAGACTGAAGGTTTAAATGTGCTTTTCAGTTTCTGACTTTGATTCAGGGCCTGCAGCCATAAAAACTGGTCCTGACAGTCACCATGAGGAGGTGTCCTGCTTTCCTCCATTCATCTTCCGTCCACTAAAAGACCTTTTTTTTAACTTGACAGCCGTTTGACGCTTGTTCAATTCAGAACCATATTTTTCAATGAAAAATATACTACAATTGTTTTTGCTGTTGAAGAACTGTATTGTAAGAATAAAACTAACTTCAGTGCTTTAAAAATAAAATATATATTTAGAAATTTTAAAAATTTGTTTTAAATCAAGCAGCAAACTCCAGATCTGAAGCTAAGAGCCTTAAACCTGCATTCTTTCTAATGGCCAGCAGGGGGCGACTCCACTGGGCACAAAAGAAGCCTGATTGTATCAAAGTCAATGAGAAAATAATCCTACTTTTCACTCAGTAAACATCGCTCGTTTCATTTCTTCTTCAAGACAATGATGTTCATTTTGTATATTATATATTCTAAAATCAACATAAAACAGGGTATGCAACCTACTTTTTATGTAACTTCCGTTTTCTTATGTAACTTCCGTGATTTCTGAATCACGTTTCTTTCCGTGGCTCACTTAACCCTCGTATTTAGTTCTTGCATTTACGTACATTTATTTACTTTTACAATGCCTTACCAAGATTTTTTTCCCCCCTAAACCTAGGTCAGTGGTTTTGTAGCCTAAATTCACAGACAACTGCAGCCTTTTCTACAACCGCGAACCCTTTATGTTTGTATAATGAAGTGTGTGCTATTTTTAGCACGTCATTTTCACACATTAAATGCCACCAGCACAGAAGTCGTGGTCGTTTCATGTAATTTTGTGAGATCAGGTTGGATCATTTTTCCTCTCAAGCTTTAACCTCTTGGTCAAAGACGGTCACTTATGGTTCCAAAGAAAGAAAAAAAACAAGATGGCGATGGCCAAAATGGCAAACTGCAGGCTTCAAAACCGCAGCAAAGCAAAGCAATTGGTAATTTCACGGTGCCCACGTCCACTTCTTCAGTCTTTGGTTTGGACATCAGTATGTTGATTTGTCCTCCTGGTCTCTTTTAGGTCTGCATCATGCCTTACAAGATGTCCAGCTGTTCTTAAATCACTAGCAGCCTCTCATACCTTATTGCCTGAATAATCAGCTCAACATGTGGGCTACATCCTTTCAGCAGAGAACAAATATAGGAGAAACTGTGGAAAGGAGTTCAGCCCACCATGCTTCCTAACTTTGCATTCTTGGTGGCTCATTTTCATGCCTCACGCACTCCATTTGTCTGGGATTTTATTACTTGTAGGTTCACAGACCACTCAGGGGCGGCTTTGACACAGAAACAAACACTGATAGAGACCAACTCTGCAATGTTAGGGGATTTTTTCAGGGCGAGGGTGCTCTGTATCAGCGCAGAGAGTGAGGGAGTGCCTCGGAGCCTCTCCAGCTGCTGAGCGGAGAGGTGCCGACAGCTGCGTGACAGATATTTTGGGAGCCTGCAGCACGCCTGGGATAATAATGGGCTTGATAGGGAGGAGTGAGTGTGGAGGGAAGGGAACGGTTAATGTGCATCCAGACACCACAGTGTGTACACAACCGTGCCACTCTCGTAAACTTTTGGGGTGATGGCGCAAGTAGTAAATGACAACACGTGGAGGGATGAAGTGTCTGGGGTTTTTAGCTACTGTGTTGTGTCCTTGTTTCTAAACTTTCTAAACTTATTGTGTGACATGGTGGTTTATCATGTTGCAAAGTCTGAGCTGAGCAGCCAACCTGTTGAGTATATTATCATGCAAACCCCCTGCAGAAGAGTTTGATATAACAATATCTGTGTGAGGCTACAGAGCTGGATCACCTTTCTGAGTATGCTGGTAGCCCAAAGCATCCAGTCTCATGCTTCATGTTTCATCCTCAAGCCTTGTAAAGAATATAGTCCACTACTGTGCATGATATATCCTGTCATAATTTGACTTAAAAGCATATTCTCATGCAAAACCAATAGATACAATGGCGCCTTTACTGACTTCTCCTCTGAAACTGTTGGACCTGCAGCCTGACCAATCTTCTCACCTCCTATCAGTGTTGCTGAGATATTAGGTGCTACTTTGGCTCGTGCACAAAGCATTTTCTGGTCCCAACAGTCAGTAGGTGGAAGTAGCATTTCTTGAAATAATAATGGACCAAAGGGAGTTTTGTTTTCATGCAGCACAAGCTAAAAAGTGAGCCTAGAAAGCCACATAATTCAACAGCTGTGCGAGTAATCACGGAGCTTTTAATTGATGAGTCAATCAACCCCCTGCTGATGCATTACAAGGCTGTAAAATCATTCTTATTGGGCCATTAATGCAATGATACAGAACTGTGAACATCTGCATCTCCAGGTAGACAAGGTGTGTTGAACGCAGCGACATAGGTTTAATCCAGTCTGAGGCTGCAGTGACTCTCCCGTGGGCCCCAGCGAGGCCTCAGGCTTCCACGATGACTTATTGAGTCGGCTCCTCTCTGGCGAGCACCGCCCCCCCTGTTTTAATGGAGGCGCTCTTAACAGCACTTTCTGAGGAATTTACAGCCCTGGCCCCGTCGCTCTCCAGTCCAGGAGAGGGAGGGAAGCACACTGCAGCCTTGTCCCGACAGAGCCAGCAGTGGAAATGTACAGCTTCAGGCAAGGTGGCAGCAGAGCTCCTGTGTGAGCCTGTGTGTGTGCCCATCTGTCTCTCTATATCTGTGTGTGTTCACTTGGCTGCATGTGCTTTCTGAGCCCGTGTTCATGTGTGCAAATCCAAGTGAATGAGTGAGTGGTTAAAGGAGGGCTCCAGCTCTGTAGGTTCTCTCTGTAATTTCACTCTCTGCACAGCGTAATCGCTTCCATGTGGGCCCTCACCAACAACAGAGTGGTGGAGGGGCCTCTTCGCAAAGGTGGAAGTTAAACACATGGACTCATACTGGCTCACGAACGCTCTCTCTCATGGAAAACGAAGCCTATTTACTAATGTAGCACAAGGCAAGAAGATTTTATTATCCTTTGGTGAGGTTATTAAAATGATACGGGTGTTATATTTGGATAAAAACACAGAATACATGTGCATAGCTGTCTTGCCATTGGCATATCAAACCACAAATGTGTAATGACTTAGACCTGTGTGCAACCACGATAAAAATCTTAAAGGGACAGTTCAAAATCAAAAACACATTTTTGTTCTCTTACCCCAAACTGCTAATCATGAATGAATGGATCATGATTTCTGGAAAAACACATGGATTTTCAAAGATGTTTTTTGTTATGAGCAGTTTGATGAAGGAATTATTTTCTTTCTAGTGTAGTTCTGACATGAAACTGCTCACAACAAGGGCTGTGGTTGTCCTGAGCAGCTGGGTCACGATCTCTGGAAAGAGATTTTTTTGGCACTTTGAGCACCTCAAGCCGTATTGTTTCATTACATTCAAGAGGAGGCAGACATCTCCAACACTCTGCAACCCACACCGAAACAATCTAAACTGATAAAAAGAACTAACAGGAAAAATAATATTCCTATCTCCAATCTGTGAGCTAACAGGAAGGCCGGTATCTAATTTATGCTCATTAGTGATTTCCGATGAGATGTTCAGGAGTTGGGTGGTTTTCCTTTGCATCCTGTGTGTTTTTCCTCCGTTTTTTTTTTTTTTTTGGCCACTACACATGTTGAGCTGTCGGCCTGGGATGCCCCGAGGACTGCCGGGCCAGACAGTCACGGTCAATGTGTGAAACCAACAGAGCGGAAAACAACAGGTCCTTTTGCACAACAGGGTCAGCATTTAAAGACACCTCTACAGAGCTCATTTGCTATTTTAGCTGCAGGGAAGAGAAAATATAAAAAGGTACAAGAAATCCTGATGGGAGGGATAATCATTTATAAGTCAGGAAGTGGAAAGACGTGGACTGTGATCTGAACTGAGACTGATCTCAAAAAAATCAACATTTGGAGTTCCAAACATTTCATTCAAAGATCTGATTACAGTATTAGGTAATGTTAATATTGTTCTGGTGAACAACCCCCCCTGCTGTTTCAGCTCATATACTGCTACAATCTAAACTCTTATGAAGTTAAACATACAAATAAAACATCCCTCAGCATTAAAACATGCAGTTATTTGGTGTCCTGTTAGTTGTGACCTTACATAAATCGATGTATAAATGCTGAATGAGTTTAGTCTGGCGGTCTATTATTTCCCTAAAGATGGCCCTTTGCAGAAACACATCCACCATGGTGGGAATAGTGAGTGTTGGCATGGCCAGCAGGCCACACAGCAGCTTTGGCCTCTGAGCACTGCAGCCTGAGGCGGTGTGTGACTTTCTGTCCTGTCAGCCTGGGAGCTGCTGCGGGAGAAGTCAGGGGTCACCGGTCAGCTTAAGTGTTACATTTTTCACCGTGCCTCGGAAGCTTCATTCTCGCTGAAGAGTGTGTGCGTGTCTGTGTGTGTGTGTGTGTGTGTACTGGTTTATAAAGTAAGCACAAAATGTCAGCAAGTTCTCCAAGCCACAACTCTACTAGCTGTGCAGGCGTGGAACATGTTCATGTGGTGCAGCGGTGGAAGAAAAAATAGCAATAAAACTGGGTATATATTCAAAATACTAATATTACAAGTAATGTGTGGATTCAACATTTTATGTAAGTAAAAGTCTTAGCACCTAAATATCATTAGTAAAAGTTATCAGCATGCAGAAAACCATAAATATAATTAAATATACTATTATTATTGCTTGAAATGTGTAAGTATCACTTAAATGATGCAGTTGGTGAAAGTGAGGCTCTTTATAGAATTCATATTTTAATACTGAGGGATCATTTCGTCATTGTTTTTTAAAATATAAAAGCAATAATGATTATCAGAAGTAATAGTGTGCTGTGATATACAATAATATTAATAAAAGTACAGATATTATAGTACAATATAATGTAGTAAAATGCAGTACAAATAGGCTCTAATTTCTACAGTATTTTGTAATTTTGTCTGACTGATATGGGATTTTAGAGAAAGATACTAATACTGATTTTAGAGGTTTTTAGAGATAACTGATAAAGCGGCTGATGAAGTGAACTTTCAATTTAGAATGAAAAAAGACCTTTTTATGGGGATTGAGCACCATTATTGAACCATTATGACACTGCAAAGGTACTCAGAAGGCTGAATTCTTAATCAAATACCTTTATTTAAATATTTAACATTTAACAGTAAATATTCAATGTATGATACCGTCAATTCTAGAAAATGACAACTGATCAAATAAAGAATAAATAAAATAAAAATGCGTACGTCACTGAATAGCTCGTCATTTAAATAGTGAATAAATAAAAATGATTTCAAATAACTAACACATTCTCTAAACTCCCCTAAGCATTTTTTCTGCATTAAATATTGTGTAAAAAATATGCTAATGGTGAATCTCTGACAACATATAAACCGCTACCAATATGTCTGTGATAGGCCGATATGTAATTAGAATCTTATAATAATACATCATCATTAATTTGTTTTATATATGTTTTATCTGTCTGAGTGTGTTTGAGAGACTCACACATGAGGCAGGAGTCCAAGGTTCAACATGCAGAGTGGGTTCTGTGCCGGTGAGGTTTAAACACTGCAAAGAAAGACAAACAAAATTATTATTAACATTACAACATGATCATCTTTTTCAGATTAGCATTTAGATGACATCCAAGCACCAACCCGGGTCCAAGAGGTGCCACAGAGGGCTGTTACAGCGCCACTCCTGGTTCTCCTCCAAGTGCTTTTTTTACTCCTGAAATACTTAATTACGTTGGCAATGATCAGTCCATAAGGTGACATACAGTGTTTCTATTTTATGCTGGAGAATAAAACATCCTGGCCTCCTAGGGTGTATAAGACTTCCTGTAAAGGTCACCATGAGACTAAAGAGTGTTATTAAACCAGGCCGTGACAGGATGTAGCTGCAAAGACTGATGGTAGGTTTCTAGATACTGTGGGCTGTGTTTGTCTTTTATGAAGCACCAAAATGTATTTTTACTGCAGCTTTTACAAATGCAAAACATCAATAATAATGTTTTTAATAATATATCACCTTTAGAATAAGCTCTGAGAGAATAAAACAGATACATGCAGAATGAAATAATCCAGGAACACTGCAGTGAAAAGTATACTGTGTTTGTAAGATTACTGGAGTTTACACAGTATTATGAATCTGAGTGTATGTGTGCAGTTACACAGCTGCCCTCTAGGTGGAGCCAGTGTCTTCATTCTTAGTGGAGGACTGATTGAAGAGGTTTAAATTAGCTGAACATGATGTTTTGGATCAGAAAGTGCACATCAGGATGCTTTATGTAACCCATGTTTGCTTTTTTAGCTAATGAATTGACCCAATTTTACTCTCTGCTCTTTGCTAATCTGATTGTTTCATTAGTATTATATGTAGCAGCAGTTTTTTAAAACAAAAAGCAAACACCAGATGGCGCTACAGCTCACTTCCAGATATGTCATGTTTTTATAATATTATATATTATTTCTTTTAACCATTATTATTATTATAAGGGGATAAGAGATGATGTTGCAAAACACATATAAGCATTACAATTTAAAGTTAATTACTGTAAAATTATCAGATGGATAAGAAACAACATTAAATAATCAGAAGATAAAGTTATGAATAGTTAGTTTGAATACTCTGATATTATGTCTATTTGTTTACACATTAGTAATTGTTAATTGTGTAATGTATTTTTTTATTCAAATATTATCTACAGTTAAAAAATAAAGAAGCAAATTAGGAGTGAGTTTGCATCTGTAACCACTTCCTTAATCAGATGTTCAGAAACATGCTGACATGTTTTTCACCAATTAGAAATGATGGTCAGGCCGCCCCATTATATCCTACTTCCTAAATTGTATTAACAGCATGCAGTTTTACATGTATACTGAAGCTATATGTGACATGCATGCTTTGCGTAACACTTTCGAGTCAGTCGGGCTTTGACACGTTTGTTTGATTTTGTCCTTCGTAGGAAAAATGAATCATCATTTAGCCATTGTTTTTTAACTGTAATTGTTGGGTTTCACGTTGCATCAGTTTCACTTTTGAAGCGCTACAAGGATTCCTATCCACTGACTGGATCTTTTCTTTAGTCTGCCGTGACTATCTCCAGTCTGCATCTTTCCCCTCATGTTTGGATTGAGGAGTCATGGTGGAAAGAAGGGGGCCTTTTAGTTTTATCACAGCAGTCGTTCAAGGACAGAGAGCAGAACAAACTACCTGCACACATACCATCAACTGGTAAAAGCTGCAGCATGCAGAGGGGGGAGGTAGATTAATGGGTCAGTCGGCATGTCCCCTCCTGCTCTAGACTCTATTGTGTGCAGTAAGCGACCCCGTGCCTAAATTACATTAATTATGCTCCTACGGGCCAAGGCTCTGTGGGAGAAATGCAGCATTATCACTCTGTTTCCTCTTAATGAGCAGCTCTGCAGAGTGTCTGCCAACTTTCTCTCAGTGTGTTTTCTTTTTCCTAGGAAGCTATCACATATTATTTAAAGCTTTGAGTTAGGTCTTATTAGATACTGTGTCCATCATAATGTGCAACACATGTAGAAAAAAGTGATTTGTTTTTGTACTGTGACACTTTCGCTTAATTTCACAAAAAGTAGTAAGTACACCCAGAGGGGGCGCCATTACTGTCACACTGGAGCCCTTAATTGCATCACAAATACAGCGTGAGTGCTGTAAAGGTGCCATGATTATTTCAACAGATTATCTTGCAGATTCATCAGTCAGTCCTACCTTAGCAAGTTGGAACCTGTAGCATTGTGGAAATCCCAAAAAAGGCATGGAGGATGTCCGTCTAAAGCAAAGGAGAAGAAAAAACAATGGACTTTTATTTGCAGTTTTACATCAGCATTGTAATTGGTTGAGTAAATCATACAATGTGTTTTCATTTTATCTGTGAAATTCAAGTGAATTCAGGTGGTTTCATCCGCTCTCTGGTTTCACAATGACGTTGTAAAAATAACTGAAAATTTGATATTCAGCAGGTACTGGAATAGACTATTTTCACAGCAGTACTGACTGAAAAAAGCTTTACATCTTCTGCTGTTTTTAAAAAAAATCCACATCATCAATACTTACAATGGTTTCTCTGTGTTTGAATTCTTTTGGTAAATGTTTGATTTGGGAATTCTTCCCTCACAGAAACTAAAACAAGCCCCTCACAGTGCTTTTCTGTGTGATCACTGATGTGGAATTTAGGGATCTGGGATGGGAGTGGAGTGGAGAGGGATGTTATAATCACCTCAGTGGGCTTCTATTGGGTTCACTGAGGTTGATATTTCATCCCATTATGCATCATGTAATCTATAGCGTACTGTAGGTGATGTGATCCAGTGGTTCCCCCAACGTTTGACAGGCCCACAGCCATGTCAGATGCTATATGTGTCAAATGTAGGCGATAAAATCATTCATTATATTAAAGTCTATATTGTTAAGTTGTTCATACAATGACAATATTTAGAGTGACCATACTACTAGCCTGCTACTTGGAGTGAAGTTGAATGTTTAAACTATTCATAAATGATTAGAATAGCTAGCTAAAAGTAATGTAGCTATTTTAACGGTGGGAGTGAAGTATTGTTTTGGGCGGCCGTGTCTGTCTGTCTGTCTGTCCGTGTGTCCGCTGCATATACATCCTCTGGCCAACAGAGGGCGCTGTGGGGTGAAGTCTGCCATCTCTGATTGCCTTGTTTAACATGTTTAGTGATTACTTCTAGCCCTTTTATATTTAGCTATTATATCCATTATTTTTAGATAATCATTTGAACTGTTTACATTTAGATATCTATTTCTACAATTGATCAATTAAGCCTACTTTTACCTTTAACTGTAGTGTTTATTTTCATTAAATCATTATTTATGTATTGTTGTAGTTGGTTTTTAATGAGTTGAGATGCTCCACAATCTTTCCAAGTACTGCCTGGCAACGGAAGCACCCCATGGGAAACAAGTGCCCCTTGTTGGGAATCACTGGTGTGATCTATTGGGTCTCAACAACACGTTCATCATGAGAACAACAGCAGGCCTCTCTTGAGACATCTCCGGCTGCCACGGTAGCAGGTGGGTCTGTGAAGTGAAGCTGTTAAACTTGTGTGCTGGGATATACTGTACAAGGGGCCAACGCTCAGACCTAAAGCCACGTAGGATTTACGAGCCTGACGTTCCCAATCAGAGCTTTTACAATCCACAGGCGTGAAATGAACCTTTGCAACCCCGACGTCACTGGCATCACAAAGTTCAGTTGCAGCATTGATAAGTGAGAGGGCAAACAGGGAAATCGATAAACAGCAGCGCATTCGACAAACACCACACAATACGACCTTTGGCTGGGTGGGAAGATAAGTCCTCCCTACCCTTTCTCCCACTCTCCCTCTTTCTGTCTTTCCTTGTTTATGTGGTGCGTGTGTCTATTAGCCATGATAATAAAGACAGGGGTTTGAGCAGAGGTTGGGGGGTCTGGCAGTAGAGTGACTTTGGAGAGATAAGGAGATGACTGCCCTGGCCATAGTAAAAGAGAAAGATTTGTGATGTAGGTGGAGTTAGTGTAGACCAGGGGAGGGTGAGAAAAGAGAGTTTGAACATGTGCAGAGAAGTGTGAGGAGTGAGGGCAGAGCTGCACTGGCTTAGCAGGGAGTGTGGGGTTTTTTTTACAGAAGAGAGAGACAGAGGCAACACACAGCAGTGACAAAGAAAGGAAGTGTGATAATCAGCTTGGGAAATGACTGCGTGAATTATTTGTTGTTCCGTTCACAGGCCGGGGTTGTTCTTACACAGAAATGAACGGTGATAGCAGCAAACAGCGTTATGTGTCCACCTTCAGGATGCAAATCAAACCACCCCGTGTATTCCACACAACGGGGAACGGGCCAGGATCCACTGACACCAGGACACCAGACACATGTGGCACAGGTAAGAGCTGCATGAGAACAGGAGAGAGGGTTTTAAACTTTTAAGGGTGTATGCTTTTATTGGAAGGAGCTCAAGTGGTAGGATTTGCCCTTTTAATAATGTCAGTGTTTAAACAGACAAGCCTGGACATGGTGATATTTTCTGTTTACAGTTGAGTGCACTGCTAAAAACTACTATGCTGTAAAATAAGATTTTTTTAAGATCACCCACTCTAAATGTGTCGCTTTTAGAGCTGATATACGGTCTAAATATATATATGATTGTTCATCGCATATGGGGCCTTTAGCTTCATGTCAACAGACTAGACAGCATGTTTCTTATGCTCTATTAGCCTGAAAGCATATTTCCTTTCTTTCTTGACTCATATTTTTTAGTTTGTGGCTTTTAATGTGAAACTTTCAGAGGAAGTTTGGAAACTTGGGTTTAGCCTTTTGGACAGCTTGATATAAAGTATCCACATGTCATGTTTATCCGCTTAATCAGTGTTTTATCCGTGTTTTATCCGTGTTAATTGTCATCAGGCAGATGTTATCACACACATCTGTCTAGCAGATGACAACCTTGTAAAGTAGCTTGTGCATGTCTAAACATCAGGAACTGATATAACCAGACTTGTGTCAGCTTGGCCAAGTGTTTTGTTTCATTTTCAACAGCAGCAGAAGGTTTTTTACAGCAACCTGTTAGCCTTTAGTTCAGCTGACCTGCTAAAAAAAGCTTTGAGGTCTGCATAAGTCTTAAAAGAGTCATGATGTGAGAAGGGTGTGAAATCCACCTCTCTGTGTGCAGAGGTGCAGCTCAAAGACACTGATATGATTGAACAGGGCAGGTTTCAAACATCAGGCTTCACAGTGAATTCCTGCGGATTGTAAAGTAGCTAAAGGTTAATAGTAAAACACCAAGGTTGTTAAACCATGACTAGCATATGGCGTTTACAAGACAGTCAGATTTCATTTAGTTAACGTACTGTACTACACCTGACAGGCCAATTAATTGTCCCGCTGATACCACTCAATGTCAGCCTGTGGTGCTTCTAATGTGCTTTTGATTCATGAAGCTTTTCAGGATAAGCGGGGGGATGCAATTCCAAGGAAAACCCACCACTCTGATATCAGAGCTTCATTTAACAAAACAGGAAACAAAGCACAGTCCAGTTATTATGAACTACGCATTTCATGTTAAGACGAAGCAATTATTTCCGTGCTGTTTTCTGGGCAGTTGTGGCCAGAATTAATTTAACGTTTATGAGAAAAAGAAGCAGACAAAAAAACAAGAAGCAGTGTGAAGTGTGCTGGTAGACGAGAGGATGGAACATACTCACATTTCATATCCGTAGCAGTTTGGTGTTACTTCTCATCTGAGAAGTTCAAAGGTGTGAAGATACAGTTGTTTAGTGTCTAAGACCTTCTTGTTGTGAGATATTGGTGCCAAACTGCGACATCCTACTGAAAGTGAGACAGAAGAACAGGGTTTCAGAGGGGTCAGTTATAATATCTTAATTAATAGATGCAGTTGCATTAACCTTGATTTCACGCTTTTTTTCTGTGTCCTCCTCCACATCCAGGTTCTGTTAAGCCCTCCTCCAATAAACATCTGGACCCACCTGTCTTCATAGAGCCCCTGCAGGACTGCTGCGTGGACGAGGGAAATGACATCACACTGCGGGGGGCGCTCTCTGGAAGTCAGCCGATCAAAGTGTCGTGGCTGCACAATGGTGAGCAGGGACAATTTACACTGCTGCATCTCAGTGTTTGCTTAGCTCTAAATGTTGACTCAAAGGGCCTGATACAGTCAATGAAAATAAACAAAGCATTATTGAATTCCACTATCCTTATAAATTAAATAAACAAAAGCAGCAGGAAGTCACGTTTGATTGTAAAACTGGTTATTTCTATTTTGTGAGCCCCACATCTAACCAGCTAACCTCTTGAGCCATAATAGTTTACCTTTAAGGACTATAAATCAACTCTTTGTAAGATTTGAGATGTTTCCTGATTGTGCTAAATAGAGTAAACGAAATAGCAGATATAAACAAAAGCTAGCTAATGGCGCCAACCACTTCAACCGTTTAACCACTACTTTAAGCTAGCCATTTCAACCATTCAATGCATAAACAATTGGAATGACCAACTAATTAGCCATTATAACAGTTTGATTTCCATTTCTGATGCTTATGCCTTTTGTTGGGCAGGATAATATTCACAAATTAACACCACTTTTATTATATTTGAAGCATTAATGCAGCCGACAGAAATAAAAAGCTAACGTTATGCTATTGCTAACTACACCACAATTGCATGAGTGGTTTGTCACAACCGTTAGCTTCAGACAATCTCCAACAAGCTAATTAGCGGTTTTAACAAGCAGCAAATCCATAAACCAATGACTTTTTATTAATAAAATTTACAATCCACAAGAGTTTGCAAGAGCTCTGAAAAACACGACTAGAGGCTTTAAGGCAGACTAGTGAGAGTTTCTGTCTATGCTAATTTACCTCAGAGTTTAAAAACTCATTCCTGTGGCTCCCGCCTTATAAACCTTGACAGCAAATGGAAACCTTCTAGAAGTCTCTTGTCTAATTTAATACATATTTTCCTTGAGTCAGCCTGGAATACTTGATATTTTTGGGGACATTTATCATAAATAAGTGCAAGTATAAACAATGTCTGACCATGCAAGAAGCATTTCTATTGACAGACCAACAAACGAGTTCAACAGGTTATCAGCGTATATAGCCGCTCTGCATCCGGCATCATTGTCAGACCTTCCTCTCTCACATGGCCTTTCCTCTCCGTTGTTTCTCACATGTTACACTAGCAGGAGAGAGTGTTTCTAGTTTGTTTGTTTGCTCCTATGGGCAGGTGAAGTGGCCCGCTTTGGGAAGCCCTCATTCAACGGCAGGGAGATGAGTTTTGTGGTGAGGGAGTGCTTGCCGGAAGATGCCGGCGCCTACACCTGCTTGGCGGAGAACGGTGCAGGGAAGACGTCCTGCTGCGCTGCGGTGTTTGTCCGAGGTGAGGCAGACACTGGGACACACTGGAAATACGGCTATTTTTGACATTGTTATTTTTAGTTTTTCAATTATTTTGGATGTGTTAATGCAAATAGCCTTCACTTTGACAAGAGCAAGGCTTTCAAACCAGAGTTCTGGTTTCAAAATTGTTTACTCTTTTCTACCAGATGGACCTTTTTTTAATGTTTGCCATATGGGGAAAATACATGACACTTTTTTAGTTTTCACTAGGGACATAACTGCTGTATTATCGAGCATATTCCAGACTTCGAAAAAAATGTTTTTTAATAAATAGTCCCTCTAGTATTTAATATACAGACAATCATTAAGTTTTTGTGTTGTTTTTATTGGCATTTTGTAAACAAACTAGCATTTAAAGGGGTTGAAATTCTAAAAACTGGATATAGTATCTATATTGCAGTTTTAGTTAGGGACATTATAACAAGTAGTAGTTTCTTTTGTTAATCTGACACTGAGCACAAAATAAAAATAGTTGCTTACCACTGACATATTCCAGACTGTGAAAAAAACATTTAGTATTCAGGAAATAATTACATTTGTGTGTCTTTTTACATAATGTAACGGGAATTTCAAGGGTTGTAATCATAAAAATGGCTGAATATTTGGTACTTATGACAATTACTTAAGTTGGTTGAAAGATCTATCTCAGTGAAAGTAGAAAATATTATTTTATAACAGTATTTTGGCATGGGTATTTTTTGGCCTTTTTAAGGGAAGAGTGAGAGCAATTAATGCTCTTATGTTTATTTCTCAGGAAATTAGTCTATAGCACAATTTTCTCTAACCTTCTTGCAAGTTTTGATGCTGGTTTCCTCATTCAATAGAATATTATTCTGTTAGTTACTCTGATCACAAAGTTTCATTTCTGATGTCCTGTGGTGTTTTCTCTTCCTCTTACCAACCAATCCAGACTTTGAAACTATCTGTGGTGTGCAGAATCATGTCTCAAATACTATGACGACTTCTGCATCCGAGAGCTGTGTGCAGAACGGACGGACACCACAGTCTCCCAAAGCCGAGCTGGAGACGTTCAGAGGATCTACTTCCCCTACAACGTCTGATAAGCTCAGCCCGGTCTCAAGTCCAAGAGGTGATTACATAATGATACATGTCACATATTGGGGCTATAAGTATTTGATCATTCTTGACATTTAAAGACTCAATTTATCTCTTTTAAGTGCAGCTTCCTTCCTTATGTGTTTTGATGCACCAGGAAACTGTCTCAGCCTCTTTACCATTGTTTTAACTTTTCCGGACATCCATGTTATGCCTTTAAATAAATAGGAAACACATCATTTCCAGTCCGTGTGTGATTGGTTATCCATGAACACCAGCGAGGAATTATGAAAGAAACACCCACTAAAGGTTCTCGGTCCCAAGTGAGCTCCATGTAGGGAAGTGGCCAGTGCAGAGTACAGTAAAACTTGCTGAGTCTGTAAACTGATAGTAGCCATAGAACAGAAGAGCAGAGCCACACCTCTATCCCACTAAAACCTACCTGTGCTTCACCTGTCTCTGCAGAAGTCATCCCAAAGAAGAGAGCCAACTCAGGGACAGGTGAGAGCACTTTTTATTCACTCTCACTGCAGGAAATGCACCTGTGTTTGCAGCCGCCACTCAATCTTTAATTTCTCATGATCTGATTTCTGCTTTATCATCTGAATGTAACGTATCCATTAGAGTCTAATTTGTGTGTGTGTGTTGCTTCTGATGCAGTTGTGGTTTGCCCCGGAGCTACACCTTTTATTTGAAGCCTTTGTTCTTGACATAATATTGTCTGGCTCCAAGCTATTATGCACCAACCTGCTGTAGGGACTTTAGGGTGTCGGCTGCAATAATAAAAGCATAAAAAGCTCACGTAATGAGGTCTAAAGTAATATGTTATACTGCTTTTCTGTATGGTTTTTATATATTTAGGTATAAGTGGCTGCAAAAGAGGAAGAGGTGATCATTTATCAGATTGTTAAGAACTGTAAAGCTATTTAAACTGAATGTTATCAGATGTTCTTTAGTCAAATTTCCCATCTTGATGCCACAGTATTTGAATACTGACAGTGTGAGAGGTGATAATGACTCCAGCTCATATATGGAGTTTTCTAGTCTGATGTAAATGCATATTAGTTTTACTTAAATATGGGAAACAGTACGGACTTTAAATGTGTGTTTGCTTCCCTCTGGATATTTGTCAAAGTAAACAGTGAAACTTTTTGAACACTTATGTGTCTTTACAGGTGAATTACTTTAATGGTGATTACACAAGGACTGGTTGTTCTTGTGTGGAGTAGGTCATCTGTGTTTTGCATTTGTTTCCAGTTGAGACACTTGTGTATGATACAATAATAAGGGTCTCAAGGGAAGTATCACACTTCCAGTTTCACAGTGCGGCACAAACCACAGATCATGCAATCCCACCCCACTGTCTGTCTGTCTTTATCTCACACTCACACTCCACTCTGGATCGTTTCCTTCCAGTGATATTAAGGGCTTCAACCCAACTGGGGGGACATACTGTCAGCCTGCACAATAATTACTAATCAACTTATTGAGCTCAGCCAAAAAGTTATTCCAGTATTTTGTATGATATCTTCCATTGTTGTTGTGTTACATGCATGTTTACGTATTTAAATTTATATTTTAGCCAATAGAATGCCATAAAAAACAGAAAATTACCCATTATTACCCAGGGGAGAAAAAAAAGCCATGATTGACATGTCTGTGCCTCATTTTTCTTAAACTGATGAAAATGACTTTTTAAGGATGTGGAAATATATTTAATACCTAATTAAATGCCAATATTAAATCAATTTGATGCAGGAATTGCATTGACAATAAATATAAGGTTAGAAAAAACAAACATTTGCATGATTTCACTTAAACCAAGCCCACTTCTGGTCTTCGATCCAAAAACAGAGACATCCTTTTTTTTTTCAAACAGATACAAATGCAGAAAAAGATCATTTCATCTCTGCACATCTGTAGATATGGCAACACTACTAATAAGACATGAACAAATATGATAACATATAAACAGGCAGCTGCAAAATTAGGTATACAGTCAAGATTATTCCAGTATTACTAGTATTATAATAATGGTGCTAGGATGTGTGATTTAATATGTTTATGATTGATATGTATTATTACTGTATACCTTCTTTTGCAGCCCTCCTGTATATATGTGGTGAGCATTTTAGGCATAATTCAATATTGAAGGGAGAGGGACCCCTCAGTGTAAGTTATAATTACTGCGTCGGTCAAACACTCACTTTGTTTCATCTTTGCAGCTCCAGTCTTACATTTCGAGAACCCTCCGCTGCACCTTGATGTGAAGGCGGGAAAAGCTGCACGAGTGACGTGTTCTTTCACTGGCAGTCCTCCTGTCGTGTCCTGCTGGATCAGAAACAGAGAGCAGGTGTTGTCATGTTAAGTCTGTAGCCATTTTCAGCCAACTCAGCTTCATTTCTGTCAGTATTGACTTTTTTCTTTCTTTACACACTGTATATCTGTAGATTGTGGATGGTCCAGAGCTGTGGGTAGAAAACACAGACTGGAGCAGCACGCTGGTCATAGCAGAGGCTAAACCACAGCACACAGGACGCTACACTGTCGTAGTGAAGGACCGCAAGAGCTCGGCACAACACATCCTCACCCTTTCCGTCATAGGTAACACACTCACGCAGCATCAGGACCAGGTGCAGTAAGTTCATAGTCACTTGAGCGCTTCAT
>CAFUXE010000128.1:540651-554589 GCA_903364295.1 Serranus cabrilla | reverse complement strand
CCCTCTCTCCCAGACTCACCCCTGAGCCCAGAGGCAGAGCACGCCCTGCAGTCTCTTGAGCGCAAAATGCAAGGGCCACCCCAGTTTTCCCAGAGCTTAGAGGACCAGACTGTGGCTCAGGGATCAGGTGCCCGTCTCTCGTGTCACCTCACAGGTACGCAGCTTCAGTCAAGACTTAAAGCAGTAGTTTTGGTTCTCTTTGTGTGCATGTTGCAGAGCAATGCCTTGAGACTTGACATGCATGACTCACTGTCTCCCATCTATGTGGACAGGATACCCTGACCCAGAGGTGGTGTGGCTGTGCGGGGAAGAGCCAGTGGAGGAGTCACCCACGGTGCAGATAGAGTACGAGGAAGATGGCCGCTGCACCCTGGTCTTAGCCAGAGTCGGCCCGGAGGACTCCAATCTTTACACCTGTACAGCCACCAATGACCACGGGGAGACATCCTGCTCAGCCAAACTCATTGTTAAATAGTAAATGCAGAGATAAAATGTAAAAACCTAATGTTTTCGAGTGCCTTGACGAGTTGAATTGTACATTCTTGTTTTAATACAAATGGGGACCAAACTGTGCATCCTGTACTGTGGCTGGAAAAATAGAATACATGCATTATTGTACAAAATGTATTAACAGATGACTATTGTTACAAAACTACAAGCATTTATAAAGGTTGATATTTCTTCATGGGAGTAAAGTGGTTAATCACTGTCTTTTTATTAATACAGCGAAAACCATGATTTTTATTTTTATTTTGTCTCATACATGAATATTTTTAATATTACCTGTTAGTTGGCAGTATAAATAAACTGAGATTAGTTTACTAGCTTTTGTTGGATAATGTACAAAACAAAGGAGCAGCAGTTAGGTAAAGAAAATAAACTTTCTACCCATTCTAAATATAAATAATAATAAAATTTCACAATATACAGATGACTTCAATGTAAAATAACACTATGTGCAAAAAAAGGGAAATTAATCGAATCTGAATTTCTTTCTTTGATACACACCTGTTAGCTTTAGCTAATTAGTCCACATAACATACGTGAAAACAACATGAACATTAACGTACAAAAGCGCCCACAATACAGTTTTTAAGATTGACAGCTCCACCTGTGATGTTGTTTAAAGTTACTTACTTTGGCCATAATGTTTTGACGCGTTCACTCATCCGCAGTCCATTAAAAAGATAAGTTTTTAAAGTTGATACAAGGAAAAACGACTGTAGTCCATGTTGTAGTCCTATTGATGCTGTAGCGCACTGCGCAAGCGCGGGAGCATACGAGGACCTTTAAGGCGTCATCAGTTGTTCAACGTACTGCCTGTACGAAATTCACCATTCACACACAGACTGTACATCTATATCTAATAATTAATAATCTAATAATACTAAGATTATCGTGTATCTTGACGCAGATAAAATATACTTTTTATTAAAAACAATTTCAACGATTTTTATTTAATTCTGGGACAAGTTCAATAAGATATTTAGCTCGTTATTGCACTGCCGGAGCGGACGAGCAAAGTCATTTTTAATTCAGATCCACGACTGGTTCATAATTATTATGTTATTTTTTAATCAAATGGGAGTATTTTAAAAAACGGTCTAATCTCATTCGTAGATTATGGGTGGTAGCATGAGTTCATATCAGGACAGCTGCACTGCGCTCTTATTTTGAAAGGTTTAGCCTTTATATGGTACACAGGTGAATACGTGTTTTAGCGGTATGTGAACAAATTCTAATGTACAGGAGGTTTTCAAATTGAATTACTTCTGGGCAAAGCCAGTCATAAAGCTGCAGGATGCACAGATGGAAAAATAGTTTCAGTATTATCTCAAAATGCACAATTATTGGTTTTGATACCAAATAATTGTTATGGGAATTTTAAGGCCTATAGTTTCAAACATGAATAGTTATTTTAAAATAGAAAGATGATATTAAATGAACTGTTTCATGTGGGATTTTGACACTATAATGTCACAGTAGAGTTTGCTAAGAATCTATGAATTAATAATATAATTCAGGTGGCCTGTATATTTAAATGTGATACAATTGCCAGCTAAATCATAATGAAGGCAGAAATGATCATATGACATGGCACAAGTTGGAAATGTAAAAAAGACTCAGGCATTTTCATATATTTTTATAATTTATTTTCTATTACAGATTTACCTTCAATACAAAGGTGATTAGCCACACAACAAAATAGTGAAATCAAAATATTGGAAGATACAAATAAAGATCCAGAGGTACTGTGCAGAAATCTAAACAAAGCACATCATTAGTTTGGCTTTAGTGTTAATAATGTGTCACAGGCTGCACTCCCCAGACTACCACCTAGCTGTGTGAATAAAGCATAAACCCATGTAGATTAAATAGTGAAGAGCAGGAACCCACTGAAGGTGTTGTAGTTCATGCTGTCATCATAGACCACCCTGTGTGCAGCGAGCTCCACATACACGTTGTCTCCCACATCGAGGGCGATGACCACGGCGTTGCTGCCCATGTCGTTGGCATCAGACCCGCTCGTGTCCCACACAGATGTCAGCCGCACGCCGTTCTTCATGAGGCTCGTGACAGAGCTTGGATTTCGACTGAGGTTGTTGAACATTGAGAACCGAAAGAAGTACATTCCTTTGACCATTGCTGTGAAAATACCTGTAAAATGGGGGAAATGGTTTAAATTTCATGGATTCTGTTTTGTCTTTGTCTCTGTTTATCTCTCTAACATACATTACCTGTTGAAGGATTGTAGCTGTTGCCGGTGTTGGAGTAGACCCTCTGATACTTCAGTGGGGTAGCAGTGCTGAAAGGTCCAGTGTTACCAGAGCCAGAACCCCTGAGAGCTGCTGAAAAGGCCACCTGAGGTGTGGCTGCGAGCATCAAATTACCACAAACACATTAGAGGTCAGAACTGGTAAATGGAAGAATACTTTTGTATAATTGTATCTTTAAAAAAATCTCTATGTTACCTCCAACCATGCTACGCAGCTCCAGGACTTCCTTTTCCGTGTTTAGCAGCTTGGCCTCCAGGAGAGTTATTTTCTCTGCCATGTTTGCAACTTTCTCTCCAACAGCTTTGGAGGTGAGGGAGTAGTCACAGCAGCAGGTTGAGCCGGAGCACTGGCTGAGTTTCCCCCTGTTTTCACGAACTTGTCCTCGACATAAACAGCAGCTGAACGCTACAAACAAGATCACAATCTTCTTCATCCTTACAGTTTAATAATATCTGTTTCTGTTGCAGGGATTATATCTCCCGCCTGTCCTGGGAACGACTCAGGGTCCCCCAGGAAGGGCTGGACGTCGTGGTTTAGGAGAGGGACGTCTTGAATGCCTTGCTTAGCTTGCTGCCCCTGCGACTCGGCCCCGATGGATGGATGGATGGATGGATGCCTCTGTGCAGTCTTTCTGCCAGTCCTCCCGCTTTTATACCTTGTCTGACATTTTGCAAAACAAGAAACACCAGTTTTAAGAAACACTATTTATAAAGCCTGTTGTCTTTATTGAAGGTTGGGAACACATAAAAAGTTGGCAATGATAATAATACATTGTGTTACTATACAGAATGGAGTGAGGCAAATTTACAAAGGGCTTTACAGGTTTGAACTAAGAAAACATTTTGTAAATGCGTAAAAGTCCAAAAATGTGATGAAATTGAAAAGATTATACTGATTTAGCTAAGATGTTCAAACAGACCACACTGCAATTTTTTTACCCTTGTTTTATAACTGCCAGACTGGACTCGTACAACATTTAGATTTTTACACTTATTGCGATGGATTTGCTTGATTAATCTTGTCAAGTCAGACCGAGACAAGACCAAGACTTTAAGGTCTTAATAGTTGATTGAGTTGTTGATGGCTGACACACCTAAAATGTCAAAAATCTTGAACATGCAAACTATGGGCACTCCTCCAATCAACATTCTTGTGATGGTGAATCACAGAAAACAACACATCAACGCACCATGAGAAAACTCAAAAGGAAATGCAGAGGAGAATTTTATGTTTGGCATCTTCTCCCAACTTCTGTATCCATTTCCTTTTTAATTGAGACTATGGACCATGGCTAGCTTACAAAATGAAAACAAAGACTCTTTCGGGCTAATTGATTTATATTATTAATAATTAAACTTATTCCTGAAAAAAAGAAGAAGCAAAAACTGAACTTTACTTTAGAGTTCAATGCCACAAATGCCAACCATGCATCATTATTTGAAATTATGTTCATAAACAGGAAGTAATTAAAAAGCCCCTTTAATTTTCTAGGAATGAGTTTATTTCTGCTTTGTTTGTTGGTCTGGTAAGTAATGTAGGTCATCAGGGTTGAATTCAAGGATTTGCTCAGTTTTTTCTGGCTTGGAGCCTTTTCAAAACTTTGAACACCAGGCTGCAAATACACTGTATGCCACACTGCTGTCAGTTCATGGCTTATGTTATATCTTGAAATATTTTTTCTGTCATGTATTTGAACAGCTTAAGCTCCTATTTTCTGTGTTTGTGATATTTCTCAGTATGACATGACCTCCACCAACACCACCAAGACTTTGATATTGGCAATTTCACCTGGATTTCAGACATTATTATTTACAGTCTGTTATGCAATTAAAAAGTAAAACAGGCACAAATGTGTGGCAATAGTTGGGGCAAAAGCAAGTGAACTTGTATTTATTTATTGCAAATTTCTTCACATGAAAACAGATCACCTACTGAGTAGCTTGTTAGTTTATGATTGCTGGTCAACATGGAGATTAAATAGTGAAGAGCAGGAACCCACTGAAGGTGTTGTAGTTCATGCCATCATCATAGACCACCCTGTTTGCAGCGAGCTCCACATACACGTTGTCTCCCACATCGAGGGCGATGACCACGGCGTTGCTGCCCATGTCATTGGCATCAGACCCGCTCGTGTCCCACACAGATGTCAGCCGCACGCCGTTCTTCATGAGGCTCGTGACAGAGCTCGGAGTTTGACTGAGGTTGTTGAACATTGAGAACCGAAAGAAGTACATTCCTTTGACCATTGCTGTGAAAATGCCTATAAAATAGGGAGAAGGGTTTAAATTTCATGGGTTCTGTTTTGTCTTTCTCGCTGTTTATCTCTCTAACATACATTACCTGTTGAAGGATTGTAGCTGCTGCCGGTGTTGGAGTAAACCCTCTGATACTTCAGTGGGGTAGCAGTGGTGAAAGGTCCAGTGTTACCAGAGCCAGAATCCCTGAGAGCTGCTGAAAAGGCCACCTGAGGTGTGGCTGCGAGCATCAAATTACCACAAACACATTAGAGGTCAGAACTGGTAAATGGAAGAATATGATTGTATAATTGAATCTTTAAAATATATCATTATGTTACCTCCAACCAGGCTGCGCAGCTCCAGGACTTCCTTTTCAGTACTTAGCAGCTTGGCCTCCAGGAGTGTTATTTTCTCTGCCATGTTTGCAACTTTCTCTCCCACAGCTCCCAGGTTTTGAGCTGTGGAGGTGAGGGAGTAGTCACAGCAGCAGGTTGAACCGGAGCAGTGGCGGACTTTCTCGATGTTATCATTTACTTGCTCTTGACAAAGACAGCAGCTGAACACTACAAACAGCAACACAATCTTCTTCATCCTTAGGGTTTAGAAATCTCTCCCTCTGTGCACTCTCTCTGTCAAATCTCCCCCTTTTATACCTTGTCTGACATTGTGCAAAACAGGAAAAACCCACTTTTAAAACCTGTTGGGAAAACACATAATAAAGGTGATTAATGATAATAATACATTGTGTTACTACACAGAATGGAGTGGGGCAAATTTACAAAGGGCTTTACAGGTCTAAACTAAGAAAACATTGCATAAATGTGTAAAAGTCACATTATTATCTAATATTTATTCAGTGAACCTGGTCAAACAGACGCTCTGCAATTTATTACCCTTGCTCTATAAATACCAGGCTATACTCTGACTAAACATTTAGATTTATACACTGATTGTGATGGATTTGCTTCATTAATCTTGCTGAGTCACTGACAGAACATTAGTTTATGATTGCTGGTTTTCTTATATTTCTATCTCAAATTATTAAAAAAGGAAATTTGATGAGATAGCAGTCAAGAGACGAGACCTTAAAGCTGTTTGATAGTCAGTCCATGCAAACTTTGAGCACTCCTCAAATCAACATTCCTGTGAAAACACCCACAGAAAATAATCAAAAGCCATTGCAGAGGTGAATTTTATATGTAAGAAGGTTCCTTAGACTGCATTCACTTTATTAAAAATGGGCCTTTATACCAAAGTTAAATTACAAAATGAAAACAAAGACCTTTTGGGGGTAAGTGATGTAGTTTATTTATGAAAAAACAGAAGCAAAAACTGCACTTTACTTTAGAGCTCAATGCCATAAATGTCAACCATGCATTATTCATTATTTTAAAGTATGCTAATAATCATGAAGTCATTAAAAAGCCCCTTACATTTTCCTGGGAATGAGTTTATTTCTGCTTTGTTTGTTGGTCTGAAAAGTAATGTAGGTCATTAGGGTTGAAGTCAATGATTTCCTACCTGGAGCCCTTTCAAAATCAGTCAGTCATCTATAATATGCCTCATGTGATATATTAGAACTGCTTGAGCTCCTATTTTCTGTGTTTGTGCCATTTCTCACTATGACTTGACCTCATTTTGATGTCTCTGCACCAACACCACCAAGAATTTGATATTGGCAATATCACCAGGATTTCAGACAGTATTATTTTCCTGTTTGTTATGCAATAAAAAACTAAAAAAGGAGTCAAAAAATTGAGTCAGTAATTGGAGCAAAAGTGAGTGAACTTTTCTCCACATGAAAACAGATCATCATCAGCTTGCTGTTCTGAAAGGATGAATATCTGAGTGGGAGGAAGTGTTGACTGTAACCTCGGGTCATTGGTACTGTGCTTGTGTAACGTTTCCTGGAGGAGGTTTTTTAGCCTCATAAACAGAAACCCTTGCTTGTGCCTTGCCCAGTCACTGTGGCTCTTTCTGTTGCAAAATCATCGGAAAAATAAGTAAAACTACATAAAAAAAGACTCTTAGACAAAGTTTTACCAAAATAAGAGCTTTTTTATTTCCAGGAGCCTCTTGTCTGTACATTAAGAATTTATTTGAAACAATGCATTTATCCCTATCCATAAAGTCAATAAATATGTACAACAAAGTCCATAAATTAGCTTGCGGCTTATAAATAAATAGCTTTAAGTATGTTCAATGTGCAAGTCAACTCAAGTATAAGATATGAGTGAGTGCAAAAAGAAGATCCAGCCTCCTGTGTGAGACAAGTGTTGACAGCAGGTGAAGGTGGACGTGGATGTACAGGGAGGTAAATCATGTGGACCGCCTCCTCAGTGGCGCCTCCTGCTGATTCGTGTAAAGCGTCGCCGCTCTGGACTCAAAGGCGTTGACCATCTGTTTGACCACTTCGTCGAAGAACACGCTGGCCAGCTGAGAGTGCAGCAGAGACCTGAACTCGAATGACACCTGCAGGAGAAGGACGGACACGTCACACAACGATTGATAATCACTCTTATTCAACATGTTCTCCTGAAATCTAGCCGCTTCCTGGCTGACCCTGAGGTAATCCGAGCCGACATTATGGTCAAACCGCCTGTCAGCACCTCCTTAACACTATTTCGTGCCCTGGCGGCTATTTCAGGCCCCCTGGAACACCGACGTAGTACTAAGTTTAGAGCGTAATGAGATTTTACTCAACGCTTCCTTTGAGCCAGTAATCCATTCACAATACTACAAGACTTTAAATTAGTCTCTGTTAAAGCATGCTATCTCATCTCTCAAATCCTATTCCATCTTTTGTGATCAGTAGTTTAGTTAATTTTTTATTATTTTGCTCTATTAGAATAATATTATACACTTACATAGAAATCCACTTTGCAGGAGCCTGGTTGGGTTTTGGCACCAGGGGCAAACCTCCAAAGTGTTTCAAGATGACTGAAGAGGGATCCATCCGTACACACGGCCTGTTTCACAAGAAAACACCATTTATTTAATGAGCATACACGTGGAAAAATATGTCATTTGAGAGAGGTAGTGTGTATTTGTAGTGGTTGTAATCTGGAGGTAGGAGGACTGACCCTGACTTGGTGGTTTGGGACGACGGTGACCTCAGAGGTGTAGCGCTCCACGATGGGAGGGAAACCGATTTCCAGGTCTGCCAAGACGTCGCCGTTTCGGCTTTTCATGACCCGAGACTTCTTGCACCAGGGAACAAACTGTTGGTACTGGTCCACACTGGCCACAACACCGTACATCTGCTCTGGAGTAAACCTGAGGCCACATAGAGACACACGCACATCCATGTCAATTCATTCTTTAAGTTTCAATCTCTATTTTGTATTTATGTTCAATTTTCAGTACTTTTCTTTTTAGTAAAATTAATATATAATGTTCCCAATGATGGCTGCAACTGACAATTACATGGTGTTGCAGGAAGGAGTCCTAAAACACGGACATGAGAGAGCAATTTTACACTTTTTCCTTCATCTTGAAGTCAATGTTTGTTTGTTAGCTTCCTCAAATAAGGTCTGCTTTTAACACAAGCTTAAGGGATTTTTTGCAATTTGTTTTACAGTACAAAATAGGTCAGAAAATACCCCAATCACATGTTAAAGTCATGCAACCCTGCTGCAATTTGTGCATAGCTTTATGTAAACTTTTTACCAATTACCAATTAAATTTAAGCTTTAAAAGCAATAAAAGTTGTGAAGATTATCATGCTGAAAAAGTACGTCATCCCTGCAGCACTTCATATTCATTATGAATCTTATGAGTCTGCATATCATTTTCTTGTTTGTGTGTTTTTGTATTATAAATTGTTAGAAAATAGTAAAAAAAAATTGCTTGGGTTATTCATGTTACAGTCCAAAACTCAAATATAAAGTAAAGTGCTAAACAAGACACAGAAAAGGAAGAAGCAAATCTCCCCAGAGATCAGGTGTTTGTTAGGTGGTTATTGTCTTCTTATTTCAGTTTAATTCCACATGCTGGATATATCAGGGCACTCACCCTAATGTCCGGCACTCGGTGTACTCCATCCTGCGTGTGCTGATGGGAGCTGCCAGGTTGATGAAGCTGCGGCTGGGCGTGCTGACGGGGACAGCGGGGCAAAGGGGCAGACTGGCCCGTCTCACTGCCAGGGCGCCACAGGAGCCCCACAGGTATCTGAGAGGAGGAAATGATACATAAAGGAACCTTATTAATATGGTTAAGGGAAATTACAAAGAATATATCAGGTTTAATCTGGAACAGGTTTATGTGATGTTGCATTTTCCATACTTTTAGTAAAGTATATCAAAGGTTATTTACTGTTAAAGTTGCACTGAAAAAAGCATTCGTCAACACTTTTCTGCTGCACTTTCCCCTGCTACTTACTTTCACATCTCTCTTCTTGTTTTTTTTTTTTTTGCTGATTGAATGCAAGTGCAAAAAGTACCACAAGAGGGAGAACCGACAACAAGACAGTCCCATGACTGCAGGATTCACTGCCAAGTGTTATCCAACTCACACACTTCCCCTACACTGGAAACTCAATCTATTATATGAAGTTAAACTATAAAAGTAGATTAATCACCACATGTCGATACCGTATGACTCAGAAAATCTAATCCAAACGAGCATAATTCAACTTTTCTGAGTATTTCGATGACCTGTACGCATCTCTATTACCACTCACCTGATATTCGCTCTTTTACTGTTTCCTCGCACAGCCTTTGAGGAGTGGGCTTCAGACATCTCCAGCAGCGCCCTGAGGAGCAGAGGAGTCGTTTTGTTGGCCATGGTGAAGTTAATTTATTTAAAAAAAGCTAACACACTGTTTCTCAGGAGGGAGACGGCGGTGCTCTAAGCCCAGCGGCAGCAGCAGGAAACCGGCTTTGTTCTGACTGATGAGTCGCTGCACTCAACAGATAAGAGCAGCTGTGACGTAACGGGAGGCAGCAACCAATCAGAGAGAAGGGCTGATGACGTTTAAATTTACAGGTGATTCATAAATACACAATTAAAGATATTCAGGTGAGTTTTATGGTTTAATGACTGACAATATTCTACAATTTGTGATAAAAACAAATTATTCATTTAATTTTAATTACACTGAACATTACATTTATTTATTTATCCTATATTAAAGCGTGTTAGAAATGGTTGAAATTGGTTCCGATTTTATTTTGTAAACCAGCTTGTTGCTCTCGTTTAAACTGCATATTATAATTTGTTATGTGTAGTCAAAAACAAAGGTTTATCAGTTTGAACATATGATCAAATGAATATATGTCAAAAAGGATTTTTAAAATGTTATTTTCTATTATTAATATCATTCACTGTTTTTTTCTATTTTATTATAATTATTTCTATTTTTATTTTATTAATGAACATTTTTCACATTATTCAAACAGTAAACAAAGCAATAAACAAAAATACAAATAAATAATAATAATAATAATAATGACAATAATAAACAAATGTGATGTCATGGGATAGTCAATAATTTAGGCAAATTTAGTAAATTAAAAATACATTTAAAAAAAAAAGAATGCACCTGGTAAATAAAGTTATGATAAACTAATCATCAGGATAAATCTAATTTGATAAATACATTTTCCCCACTGTAGGTGTTTGACATGTCAGACAATGTTGATTAATTCTGTTTTACATCTTAGATAAAGGGTTGTTTTCATAATCTTATTGAAATTTTTTATATATATGATAGTACTTTGCCTCTTATTGTCTCTTAACATGTTCACTGTGTATTGTTCGCACCAAATTTTTATTTGTTGTTTTATGTTGGAATATTATTTCGAGATGCATAATGTGTCTACTACTCAATCTCTTCACTTACTAAGTTATATTTTCACCCAAAAGACAATAAGGAAGTACAGATTTGTTGCTTTGATAAAAGCAGGTGTGGCTCATACAATGACTCACAGAAATAATTACCACCTGAGGATTTTGAGAGGTTTTAAATGAACGAGTCAAAGTCTGAAGATAATGTGTGTGCCTGAGCTGGTGAACAAGCAATCACATGCAGTGTGCATGATTCACCTGGACTTTGGTGCTTCAGGGGAATAAAAGTCCTCATCCACAAAGTGTTGAAAGCTGTAATGCCAGCAGCAGCATGGCAAACTAAATTTACTCTCATTGTGTTCTTGCCGGGCTCTAATAGGCTGACACCTCTGGGTGCTGCCAGAACTGGTTGTACAGGATCTGTTTCAGGATCCTCAGACTGGAATTAGGGCACTTGATCAGGGAGGGATTGAAGAGTCTCAGTCAATCCTATCAAAGAAAGGCCGGAAACGTAACACACAGACGCACAGACAAGCTAACCTTGTCTCGGGTTGTAA
Organism: Serranus cabrilla; assembly: GCA_903364295.1. Lineage (NCBI taxonomy): Eukaryota > Metazoa > Chordata > Actinopteri > Perciformes > Serranidae > Serranus > Serranus cabrilla. The sequence goes on along the minus strand of CAFUXE010000128.1, from coordinate 543,231 downwards.
GGGAACACGGGCTTAACCGTCCCAGACGGATCCAAGATGTTACAGAGGAAGGATGCTGTTCCAGCTGGCCCTCGCTCAGCCTTTATACAGTGGAAAAGACTGAAAACTTCCACCTTAGAAACACATTTTTAAGCTTTTTATACATCTAAATTGTCTTCTTTGAGAATTCTATTAAAAGTAGGACTGTATTAGAGGTATTCTGGTAGTAACAAAATCCTTTTTTGTGCAGTTTGTTGTGTCAGGTCACTGCATTCATGTCACTGGTTTGTAAAGATGTCACTGAATATGTTTTTCTTTTGTTGACATGCTCTTATCAGATGTATCAATCATTGACAGGCCTTCATTCAACCTGCCAAAGAAATGAACTGTTTCTATGTCACATGAAGTATAAAATATTTATGTGAAGTGTTCTTTTTTTAGATTTTAAGGATTAAGATCTTAAAACTGAACCCCCCCAGAATAAACAGTATTACACCATCTGTTTGTGTTTTTCTTGTGGCAATATGTACAGAGCACCAGGGGACAAAAAGAGCATCCACCTCTAGGTGAAAGAATATTTACAGACTAAACCAGCTGGGACAAACAGTATTCGTTCTCTTCTTCTTCTTTTTGTATAATATTTCCTGATTATTAGTGTGATATTCCATAAATAGGCGTACTTATATAGTGAGACAAAATGCTGGATTTGAGCAGTGTTTCTCTTTTCTTTATACTCACTATGACTGTTAAACTCTTTTCTTACAACAATCATGCAAATCATTCAGTTAAAACAGTTTATTTATTTATTCATCCCTTTAAAGGAAAGCAGTTCAGCAAACACTAGAAAAGAAATAAACACAGAATATCATATAAAAAATCTTGCACATTTTCACTTTCACTGCCAGTAAAGAAACTCCTGACTTCTTTGAAATGCTTTGAAATGAGGAAGTTGTTTCTTTTCTTTTAAAATAGCAAATTAAAATAATTATATAAGAGTTCCCGGAGTGTTTTTGCATTCAACAGCTTGGTGAGAACTTCTCAAGAAGCACGCCAATCCCTGTGAAAATATTCCAGGCAGTGTGGTAACAACACTATCAAACAGCATGAATGCAAAACCTGCATGTTATGTCACTAAAAACCCAGGTCAAATATTTCTCCATACCCATAGAAATAGTCTATTTTTACATTTTTTAATCTTTTTATTGTTTTAATCTATATAACTTTTGATAAGTGACTCAAAAATAGAAGCATGGAGATGCTGCTTCCTGTGAACTCGCAAAACTTTGAACTTACTGGCCTTTCCAGTTGAGTAACCGAAGTGAGTCACACTTCTCGGAATCAAAAGTGATATTAACCTCTACACACGAGGGAAGAGAAGAGCAGGTTGTAGCTTGGCTGATATAAAGGCAGCATTATTGTTCCTCGGCTGGGAAGATGAGTTTGCTCAAAGCGCTGATGTACCGCAGGCCGTCTGGCTCTGTGACCTTCAGCTTGGTGAGAGGTGGCGCGGCGCCGCTGGTGAAATATCTGAAAGCAGGGCTGGGTGACCTGATGGCCTCCAGAAATACCTTCAAGATAAACAAACAAACAAACACGCCACCGCGGTTAGATGTAGATCTATCTATCTATCTATCTATCTATCTATCTATCTATCTATCTATCTATCTATCTATCTATCTATCTATCTATCTATCTGTCTATCTGTCTGTCTGTCTGTCTGTCTATCTATCTATCTATCTATCTATCTATCTATCTATCTATCTATCTATCTATCTATCTATCCTGTCTGTTATTTTATTATCTCATGTCTTTGGATGCAAATTAACTAGTAACTTTAGCTGTTAAACTAGTTGCTAGTTATAATTTGTAAGTAACTTAGCAAACATGCTGTGTATAAATAAATGTAAATGTGGAAGTATGCATATTCATTTTCAAGGAGGGGTTCAATGTTATGCAGAAAACACAGCATAATTAACTTCTAATACTTTAAAACTAATAAAAACACCTAAAATAGTTCAACTTTAATTAAAAAATGAACTGCACAATATAACAGATTTGCTATTTCATCACCATAGAACAAGCAATTTTAATATGAGCAACTTATGAGCCGAACTTCTTTATATTTTTGTGTCCATTTCTTTATTTATTAATGGATTGGATATCTGTTTATTGCCATTGTTATTGTTGCATTTGTATTGATCTGATACCTTCACAATGTCCTCCGTGTCCTGTGCTGCGTTTTGGAAAACCGCACCACAGTGCTGCAGGTATTGTTCATAGAGGCTGACCGTGAGGGCGTCGACCTCTTGCAGAGACGTGTCCCCGAGCTCCGCCTTCTGCAGGTTGACCAGGAAGTCGGTGTTGACCGGACCGCACTCGATGAGACTCACACTGCAGGATGAAGCATGATTAACATTTACAGCCTCTAGGAGAAGGAAGCAAGATGCAGGAAGATAATTAAACTTACTGGATGTTGAAGTGCTGCAGGAGGACAGCCAAACTCTCACATGCTCCCTCGATTGCAAACTTACTGGCACAGTACACCTCATTAAAGGGCAGACCTGTGAGAGAGTACGGACATGAGGTGTTTTGGCAATTTCA